>CM075983.1:39765527-39785961 GCA_038087875.1 Malacoraja senta
GGTCAATCAGAGGGACCTTGGGGTGCAAGTCCATAGCTCACTGAAAGTGACAACACAAGTAGCGAGTGTCGTAAAGAAGGGGTATGGCATGCTTTGCTTCATCGGTCGGGACGTCGAGTCTAAAAGTTGGAATATCCTGTGCAGCTTTATAGAATTTGAATGGGCTGCGTTCGGAGTATTGTGTGTAGTTCTGGTTTCCCCATTGCACGAAGGAAGTGCAGACTTTCGAGAAGGGCACACGATAGTTATCAAAATGTTGACTGGATTAAAAGGTATGACCTAAATAGAGGGTAGACAAAAATGCTGGAAACACTCAGCGGGTGAGGTAGCATCTATGGAGCGAAGGAATAGGTGACGTTTCGGGTGGAGACCTTTCTTCAGACTGACGTGGGGGGGGGGGGGGGGGGGAGGAGAAAGGAAGAGGCGGAGACAGTGGGCTGTGGGAGCCCATATATTGCGAACTGAGCAGAGGTGTTGGGCTTCAACTCCCCCTCCCATTCTGAATCCGACCTTTCTGTCCTGGGCCTCCTCCATGGCCAGAGTGACTCCCACCGTAAATTGGAGGAGCAGCACCTCATATTTCACTTGGGTAGTTTACACCCCAGCGGTATGAACATTGACCTCCAATTTCAGGTAGTCCTTGCTTTCTCCCTCTTTCCCCTCCCCTTCCCAGCTCTCCCACAGCCCATTGTCTCCGCCTCTTCCTTCTTCTTCCCGCCCCCCCCACCCCCACATCAGTCTGAAGAAGGGTCTCGACCCGAAACGTCACCTCTTCCTTCGCTCCATAGATGCTGCCTCACCCGCTGAGTTTCTCCAGCATTTTAGTCTACCTTCGATTTTTTCAGCATCTGCAGTTCCTTTTTAAACCTAAATAAAGGGGTGCCTTGTTTTCTGGGAAGTATCAGAGGCTGAGGGGACACCTGTTAGACACATATAACATGATGAGAGGCATTGAGTAAGCAGTCAGAACCAGGGTGGAAATGTCAAATACTAGAGGGCATAGGTTTAAGGTCAAAGGGACAAAAATGAAAGAAGATTTGAGGCAAGTATTTTTACACAGGGTGTGGTATGTGCTTGGAATGGAGGAAGCAGATATGATAGCAACGTTTAAGAGGCATTTAGACAGGACAGATGAAGCAGCAGAGAATAGAGGGACAGAGCACGTGAAGGCAGAGGAGATCAGTTTAATTTGGCATCATGTTCGGCACAGACATGATGGGTCAAATGATCTGTGCTGTGCTGTACTGATCTAATTCCATGTACCCAGAGGCTTGTGCACAGAATCCAGCCCCTCCATATCAAAGAGCAGAAGGACCCTTGACTGTGGTCCTCCCCCACAGAGCCTTGCTGTTGGCTGCACCAAGCTTCAGTGCTCCCTCAGCACATGCTCTTCACTGGATTTGGTCTGACAGACATTTTGCGCTGCTGGGAGACCAACAAACTTCTGGCAGTCGAAAGAGCATCTTTCACCGAGACGATGGTCTTCCTGCAGTTGATGTCTATCTCGGTACATCACCTGGGCACCGGTGGATTTCAGAGAGCCCTGGAACCTCCCACACATGCGCAGTCATTCTTATTTAAAAAATAGACCTTATTCATAAAATGAGCAAAGGAAATATAAAGGAAGGAGTGCATGCTGTGATGGGGCGGCCCTCGCAGCCAGACTAGGGCTGGTGCCTGTAGCTGAGCTCACTGCCCGATGGTCAGAGTGTTGGTCTGGACAGCGCTGGTCTGGATCCATGGAGTCTTTATCCTGCAGACATCCCGTGTAGTAGAGGTAGTGTACGTGGGTATCAAGTTCACTGTGTGCTGGTTTTCTACCTGTAGCCAGCAACACAAGGATGGGCCTGGGCCCATTGCCATACAATGTCGTAGTCAGCTCGGCCTTTCCTACGCTTCCTGTCCTTTGTGGAAAAGTTGTTCCTGAGCAACACCTCTGACCACGAGGGCACCAGGCGGTGGTCAGAGGTGTTGCTCAGGAATAACTGTTCCACAAAGGACAGGAAGCATAGCAAAGGTCGAGCTGACTACGACATTGTATGGCAATGGGCCCAGGCCCATCCTTTGTGTTGTAGGCTACAGGTAGAAAACCAGCACACAGTGAACTTGATGCCCACGTACACTGCCTCTACACCCAGCCTGATGCTGGCACGCATGGAGGCGGCCACGGGATGACAACGTTAGGCGCGGTTTTGGCCCCTGCTGCCCACCAGCTGGTGTAACTTGACACGTCGGACCCTCTGAGCAAATCCATGGTCTGCAAGCTGGGGGTCACTGTCTCATTCCAGCGCGGCTGTCCCGTGGGCAGCGTGGAGAGACTCATACGGTGCAGGAAAATTCTAAGGAGTAGGGTGTGCACCCCCCCTCTACTCTGTGCACAGTAAACTGTGGGAGGGTAGGGTTGGGGTGAGAGTGGTGGAGGAGGAGAGTGGGAGTGAGGGTGAGGATAGGGCTGAGGGTGGGAGGTTGGGGTGGGAGGTCGAGGTGGGGGAGTCCTGGGTAAAGCTGCCGAGAGCCCAGGATTTATGCCCTCCCCGTGTCGCCTCTTTAAAGTAATTCCCGTTTGTATGCAGCCTGTTCCGTACTCCTTTTCCAAATGAAACCAATCAGGAAAAAATTATAGAAGTGTGAAAACACAAACCACCAGATACAGTTTATTTCCAGCTGTTAACAAGCAACTGAATCATCCTACCACAACCAGAGAGCAGTACTGAACTACTATTTACCTCTTTGGTGACCATCGGACTATCCTTGATCGGACTTTGCTGGCTTTTCCTTGCACTAAACGTTATTCCTTAATCATAGAAACATAGAAAAATAGCAGTAGGCCAGTCGGCCCTTCGAGCCAGCACCGCCATTCAATATGATCATGTCCGATCATCTAAAATCAGTACCCCATTCCCGCTTTTTCCCCATATCCATTGATTCCTTTAGCCCTACGAGCTAAATCTAACTCTCTCTTGAAAACACCCAGTGAATTGACCTCCACTGCCTTCTGTGGCAGAGAATTCCACAGATTCACAACTCTCTGGGTGAAGACGTTTTTCCTCATCTCAGTCCTAAATGGCCTACCACTTATTTTTAAACTGTGACCCCTGGTTCTGGACTCCCCCAACATCGGGAAACATTTTCCTGCATCTACCGGTCCAATCCTTTAAGACTTTTATATGTTTCTATAAGATCCCCTCTCATCTTAAATTCCAGTGAATACAAGCCCAGTCGACCCATTCTTTCATCATATGTCAGTCCCGCCATCCCGGGAATTAACCTGGTGAACCTCCCTCAATAGCAATAATGTCCTTCCTCAAATTAGGTGACCAAAATTGCACACAAATCTCCAGGTACGGTCTCACCAGGGCCCTGTACAACTGCAGTAGGACCTCCTTGCTCCTAAACTCAAATCCTCTCGCCAACATACTTCCTTCACTGCCTGCTGTACCTGCATGCTTACTTTCAGTGACTGATGTACAAGCACACCCAGGTTTTTTGTACCCCCCCTTTTCCTAATCTGACACCATTCAGATAATAAAAATATGCCTTCATTCGATAATAATCTGCCTTCCTGACCATTCAGATAATAATATTCCTTTCCTGACCATTCAGAAAATAATCTGCTTTCCTGTATGGAATATATACACTGTAAATGGTTTAATTGTAATTAT
The DNA here is from genome assembly GCA_038087875.1 of Malacoraja senta. NCBI lineage: Eukaryota > Metazoa > Chordata > Chondrichthyes > Rajiformes > Rajidae > Malacoraja > Malacoraja senta. The sequence goes on from CM075983.1 coordinate 39,769,190, forward strand.
GTATTGTTTTTCTTTTGACTGGACAGCACGCAACAAAAGTAACAAAAGCTTTTCTCTGTACCCCGGTACACGTGACAATAAACTGAACTGAATGCCGCCAATTACGCTCATAAACCGGCACTTGCCTCATGCCTGCCCAGTGCGCCAGCGCGCCTGCCTGCGGGAGTGACTGCCTCTCCCTTGTGCCTACCACGTGTCCACTCGGCCCGTCCCCCTGGGGCTCCCTGCCAGTTGCACCTGCTCACTATCACTGCCGCTTGCAGTTATGGGAGGTCCGGGGGAGAAAGTATTGTCTGAAGAAATGCGAACTATTTGTTACATGCGCAAGGACTGACACAAGCGCTGGCTCTGAGACGCAACTGGAAAAACCAGTCCTTCCCGCGATCGTCGTCAGCCGCCGCTCCAGTCAACGCCCGTCGCCAGCCGTGAAACTGCAGCCGGTTTCGGTCAGCTCTTGGTATAAGTCTCTACCTCCCCTGATCTCAAACCCTGCCCCTGACAAACATCTAAGAACGACACCTTCCAGAGAAAATAACCTGCAATGGGGTTGGTGGCGTTCCGGGTGGGGCGAAGATGCAGTCTGAGGCGTTCCGACCTGAAACGTCACCTCTCCACGTTCTCCTGAGATGCTGCCTGACATGCTGAGTTACTCCAGCACTTTATGTCTTTTTGTGTAAACCAGCATCTGCAGTTCCTTGCTTCTATCATCAATGGGATTGATCTGGAATAAGGAAAGCGTTAAATCAGGAGGCAGAATATTGCCTGTCAATCCCGCACAATCTCTCTCTCCCCCCCCCCCGCCCCCCCCACCTCCTTGCCGACCTCAGAAACTCCAGTATCGAGAAGTTACAACTTCAGATCGCTGCTCAGAGAACAACGAGATAAGTGTCCAAGCCCCGAGGGACAGTGGCGCCACTGATCCCGGCTTCCTGTTAGCTCCAGCCTTGGAGGTGACAGGGCGGGGCTCACTGCTGTTCACGTCCCGGCCTGGCCTGCCCTTCACCCCCATCCCCGGCAAGGCCCAGTGAAGGGTCCGGTCCCGCAGCGACACCTATCCATGCTCTCCACAGACGCCGCCTAACCTGCTGAGTTACTCCAGCACTTTATCTTTTTTATTAAACCAGTATCTGCAGTTGCTTGTGTCTCCACTGTTGTCGACCATGTTTTATGACCCATGGGGACAGCAGGCCCTGCTAAGATCACAGGTGTTTCGGCTTGGCTATTGCTGTGTGTGTGTGTATGTATGTGGCTGTGCGTGTGGGGTGGATACGTGTGTGTGTGTATATGTGTATCCACTCAACCATGTAGGAATAGACGGCAACCTCTTAAAATGGATTGAGATCTTTTTGACAAGGAGATACCAGCGAGTTCTCTTGGAGGGAGAGACGTCTATGAAAACTTCTGTGACATCAGGTGTACCACAGGGGACTGTCATGGGTCCATTGCTCTTCCTACTGTATATCAATAACATTCCAAATGCAGTTTCGTCCAGATGATGCCAACATTTTATAGAGAGATTAAAACACCAGAAGACAGCTTGTCCTTACAGAAGGATCTGGATGCTCTCTGTGAGTGGGGAAAACTTGGCATATGTCATTCAATAGAACCAAATGTCATACCATGCCTATCTCACACAAGATTAAACCACTTTTACTGGAATACAACACGTGTAGCCATACATTGCTTGCTGTCGGCCATTGCCCATATAAAGGAGTCGAACTAAACAAAGATTTAAGTTAGTCAAGTGTCTAACAAAGAAAATTGAACTCTCGGCCTTCTTAAAATAAATTTTCACGCATGTAGTACACCCGTCAAAAATAATGCCTCCAAGTCCTTGGTCAGGCCCAAATTGGAGTATTGTGGAGCCGTATGGGAGCCTTTCAACAACAACAACAAGATCACCCTGGAGAAATTACAACGCCGAGCAGCCCGCTTTGTATGTAATGACTACAAGCGTAAATCAAGCGTGAATAATATGCTGACTTCTCTCGGATGGGATACCCTAGAGCTCCGCAGAATCAGGCTAAAACTTATTGCAATTTACAAGGAGATTCACAAAATCACGCCATCAAATCTCCCGTCACCCCAAAGCACCAACTGCCATGAAACAAGACAAAATAACGGATCCTATATCATCAACTCGCTAAATTTCAATAAACTTTGCTACCAATATTCCCTTTGCCCAAGGACGATAAGGGAATGGAATAGGTTATCACCCAACCTATTTTTCAAGAGAGAGCTAGATAGGGTTCTTAAAAATAGCGGAGTCAGGGGATATGGGGAGAAGTCAGGAACGGGGTACTGATTGTGGATGATCAGCCATGATCACATTGAATGGCGGTGCTGGCTCGAAGGGCCGAATGGCCTACTCCTGCACCTATTGTCTATTGTCTATAACACACGTGCTGCTCCCGATGTTGAGTCATTTAAAAAGGGGATTGAGCAACTAGATCTCCTCAACTTAGTCAAAATGGGCCACTTCAAAATTTAATTATTACTCTACTCCGACCTACGCGAGATAACCACTGATGAGGTGTTTGCGCAGTAATCAACCAGAACCAGTATGTGTATGTGTGTGTGTGGTTGTGGTTGTATGTGTATGTGGGTGTGTGAATGTGTGTGCGTGTGTTTGTGAGTGTGCGAGTGCGAGTGCGTGTCAATATGTATGTATTTGTGTCCCTCTGTGTGTCTGTGTCGGTGTCTGTGTCGACGTGTGTCTACCTGTGTGTCTGCGTGTGTCGGCCCTGCACTGACATCTGACAGATACAAACTGCTGGAGTAACGCAGCGGGTCAGACAGCATCTCTGGATTGCAGGGATAGGTGACGTATCGGGTCGAGACCCTTCTTCAGACCCGACCCTAAGCATCACCAGAGATGTTGCCTATCCCGCTGAGTTACTCTCGTACTTTTGGTATAAACCAGCATCTGCAGTTCCTTTTTATTACACTCTGACAGTCGGCCGTTCCGGCCTCGCTAGGATCAGGATGTTTCCTCATTCCTGGAGCGGGGGGAACCGGTCGGAGAACATTCCGCTGCCCCAGCCTCAGCCCGGGGCTGCCCGAGAGGGAGGGGCCGGAGCCGGGACGCTCCAATCAGCCGGAGCCTGGCCGCTGCCTCGCACAACCGGGTCGGCATTCCGCCTGGACGCTGCCATGGACGGGACCGGAGCGCGGAGTGCAGTCCGAGACACCACCGTTAGCTGAATATGAGTGGCCACAGGCCTGCCCCTCCCCGGGGCAGCTTACCCCTGGAGGGAAAGTCAGGTATGGAATGCACGCCCCCATACTCACCCACCGTCTCTCCCCATGGGTGGGAATCACGGGCACCCCTGGGTGCTTGGGTCGGTGGGAGACTGTGTCCCCTCCCCTCACAGAGGCTCAATCGGTCTGGGGTGCTGGAATAAGCGTGCGGGGAGAGGGAGGGTGCGGGGGAATGGTGGTGGGGGCCAGAGGTGGGGAGAGGAGGCTGGAGGTGGGGAGATGGCCAGATGGGGAATGAGAGGGTGGGGAGAGGGAAGGGCCAGGGTGTGTGGAGATGGGGCAGGGCATGGAGCGAGAGATGGGAGGGGGGAAGGGGTGAAGAGAAAGGGGTTGGTTGGACAGGAGCGGGAGGATGGAGAGAGGGGTGAAAGAAGGGTGATCAAGGAGAGCAGTTGTGATAGGTGACTCGTTAGTTAGTGGGACAGGCAGGAGATTCTTTGGCAGCAATTGAGATTCAAGGATGGTGTGTTGCCTCCCTTGTGCCAGGGTCCAGGATATTCAGAACATTGTCAAGGGGTGGGATGAGGTGCAGGAAGCAGTTGTACAGCAGGAAAGCAGGAAGCAGCAGGAAAGAGTCTGAAGAAGGGTTTCGGCCCGAAACTTTGCCTATTTCCTTCGCTCCATAGATGCTGCTGCACCCGCTGAGTTTCTCCAGCATTTTTGTGTACCAAGCAGTTGTACATGTTGGCAGAATTGACAGGGGTAGGAAAAGGGATGAGGTCCGAAGGAGTGAATATTGGGAGTTGATAAAATATTAAATGGCACAACTTCAAGGGTAGAAATCTCTGGATTACTCCTGGTGCCATGTGCTTGTGAGGGTAGGATTAGGAAGATAGGATTGATGAATGCATGACTCAGGGGTTGGTGTGGAGGGGGGGGGGGGCAAGAATTTAGATTTTTGGACCATTGGGATCGCTTCTGTGGCAGAGCTGTCTTGTACAAGAGGGACAGGTTGCACCTGATCTGGATGGGCACCAATATGCAAGCAGGTCTGTCACCGACAGCGCTGCCGACCCAGAGCTGGGCGTGCGATTACTTCAAGTCCATGCCTGTCAGCATGGGCACGATGTGCCGAGTGGTCTGTGTTATACCTTTCTGTCATTGCTGTAGCAAATGGGCCTTACTGGGATTCGGAGCGTCGAAGACTTGTAATTGCTAAAAAGCTATATTCAGAATATGAACACAGTAAGTAGTCGGACTCGGTTTTAGCCACAATTAGGCAGTAGCATTCACAACTCCCCTTTCCACACCCTGATATGTGGCCACACAGGCTGCAGGGTGCTTGGTCTTGGAAGTCAGATGGTAGAGGAGCAGAGGTGTTACTCTGACTGGAGGTATTTAACCTCTGGAGTTCTGCAGGAATTGGTGCTGATGCTGGGACCTCTTGTGATATATATTATATATATATATATAGTGTGTGTGTGTGTGTGTGTTTGGTGTTTTACTTTGGGGGTCAAATGTAAGAGGAAAGTATACAGTTAATGGCAGGACCCTTAGGAGCATTGATAGTCAATCAGAGAGACCTTGGGGTGCAAGTCCATAGCTCACTGAAAGTGACAACACAAGTAGCGAGTGTCGTAAAGAAGATGTGTGGCATGCTTTGCTTCATCGGTCGGGACGTCGAGTATAAAAGATGGAATATCCTGTGCAGCTTTATAGAATTTGAATAGGCTGCGTTCGGAGTATTGTGTGTAGTTCTGGTTTCCCCATTACACGAAGGAAGTGGAGACTTTCGAGAAGGGCACACGATAGTTATCAAAATGTTGACTGGATTGAAAGGTATGACCTAAATAGAGGGTAGACAAAAATGCTGGAAAAACTCAGCGGGTGAGGTAGCATCTATGGAGCGAAGGAATAGGTGACGTTTCGGGTGGAGACCCTTCTTCAGACTGATGTGGGGGGGGGGGGGGAGAAAGGAAGAGGCGGAGACAGTGGGCTGTGGGAGCCCATATATTGCGAACTGAGCAGAGGTGTTGGGCTTCAACTCCCCCTCCCATTCCGAATCCGACCTTTCTGTCCTGGGCATCCTCCATGGCCAGAGTGACTCGCACCGTAAATTGGAGGAGCAGCACCTCATATTTCACTTGGGTAGTTTACACCCCAACGGTATGAACATTGACCTCCAATTTCAGGTAGTCCCTGCTTTCTCCCTCTTTCCCCTCCCCTTCCCAGCTCTCCCACAGCCCACTGTCTCCGCCTCTTCCTTTCTTCTTCCCGCCCCCCCCCCACCCCCACATCAGTCTGAAGAAGGGTCTCGACCCGAAACATCACCTATTCCTTCGCTCCATAGATGCTGCCTCACCCGCTGAGTTTCTCCAGCATTTTAGTCTACCTTCGATTTTTCCAGCATCTGCAGTTCCTTTTTAAACCTAAATAAAGGGGTGCCTTGTTTTCTGGGAAGTATCAGAGGCTGAGGGGACACCTGTTAGACACATATAACATGATGAGAGGCATCGAGTAAGCAGCCAGAACCAGGGTGGAAATGTCAAATACTAGAGGGCATAGCTTTAAGGTCAAAGGGACAAAAATGAAAGAAGATTTGAGGCAAGTATTTTTACACAGGGTGTGGTATGTGCTTGGAATGGAGGAAGCAGATATGATAGCAACATTTAAGAGGCATTTAGACAGGACAGATGAAGCAGCAGAAAATAGAGGGAGAGAGCACGTGAAGGCAGAGGAGATTAGTTTAATTTGGCATCATGTTCGGCACAGACATGATGGGTCAAATGATCTGTGCTGTGCTGTACTGATCTAATTCCATGTTTCCAGAGGCTTGTGCACAGAATCCAGCCCCCCCGTATCAAATAGCAGAAGGACCCTTGACTGTGGTCCTCCCCCACAGAGCCTTGCTGTTGGCTGCACCAAGCTTCAATGGTCCCTCAGCACATGCTCTTCACTGGATTTGGTCTGACAGACATTTTGCGCTGCTGGGAGACCAACAAACTTCTGGCAGTCGAAAGAGCATCTTTCACCGAGACGGTGGTCTTCCTGCAGTTGATGTCTGTCTCGGTACATCACCTGGGCACCGGTGGATTTCAGAGAGCCCTGGAACCTCCCACACATGCGCAGTCATTCTTATATAAAACCATTCAATTTTTGGACCATTGGGATCACTTCTGTGGCAGAGCTGTCTTGTACAAGTGGGACAGGTTGCACCTGATCTGGATGGGCACCAATATGCAAGCAGGGACGTTCACCCCTAGTAATACATGGAGAAGTGACCAGAGAAGGTGGTCAGCAAATGGTAGTGCTGATGGGAAGGTATAGGTTAGGGCTAATAAGTCTCAATGGTAGGACAGGCAGGGAGAGGTGTAGAAATATGGTGAACTTGATGGGCTCAAGTGTGTTTATTTCAAGCAATGATTATTGTGGGGATAGCAGATGAACTTAGTGCCTGGATCAGTGTTTGGGACAATGATGTGGTCATTATGGAAATGTGGTTGTGAGAGGGACATGACTGCTAGCTGAGTGTTGTGAAGTTTCAATGTTTTAGATGTCCAAATTGAGGTGTGGGACTTGCGCTTCTATCAGGGAGACTGTCACAGTGGCACTTAGAGAGGACAGAATGGAGGATTTGTCCACTGAGGCGATATGGGTAGAAGTAAAAAACTAGAAAGGTGCAAGCACTCTAAAGGCATTATACTATAGGCTCCCAATAACAAGTGGGAGATAGAGGAATTATCTATATTGAGAGTGACATAACTTCCCCAATTTTGACTGGGACTTTCTCAGTGCAAAAGGCTTAGACGGGGCAGTTTTGTTAGGTTTATCCAAGAGAGTTTCCTGGAACATTAAATTGATAGTCCAATGCAGGAAGGGAACATTATTGTTCTTCTGTTGGGAAATGAGCCTGGCCAGGTGACTGGTGTTTCAGTGGAAGAGTATTTTGGGAACAGTGATCTCTGTAAGTTTTAACTCAATAAGTATTAAGATTGTTAAAAATAAGGACAGGTTTGGATTTTGGGGGAAGTTACTAAATTGAGGTAAGGCAGATTACTACATTAGTAGCAGAAGCCGCAGAGAGTAAATTGGGAACAGTTGTTGTTGGGTACAATCATCAAACACGTGGTAGTTGCTTAAAGACCAGCTGATCAGAGTTCAGCACCAGTATATTCCAGTAAGGAAGAGCAATAAGAATGGCAAGGTAAGTGAACCTTGGATCACCAAAGGGGTTGTAAATTTGGTCAAAAGAAAAAAGGATGTGTAAGTTGGATTCAGAAGGATGAAATCAGACAGAGCCTTTGAAGAATATCAAACAAGTAACAAAGTACTCATGGCGTTGGCCCTTTGAAGGGGCAAAACGGGCCATGAAATGGGTTTGGTGTGTTGGATTGAAGAAAATGCGAAGGCTTTTATGTGTACATTAAAAACAAGAAGGTAATCAAGGAGAAGGTAGAATCGCTTAAGGATAAAGAAGGAAATTTGTGCTTGGAGTCAGAGGATGTAGATGAGGTAATATCTGAAGAAGGATCTCGACCCAAAAAAGTCACCCATTCCTTCTCTCCAGAGCTGCTGCTGGTCCAGCAGAGTTACTACAGCATTTTGTGTCTATCTTGGGTGAGGTACTTTGCATCTGTATTCACCAAGGAGAAGGACATGGAGGACAGTGAGATTAGTGTGGGCAATATTATATCTAGGGCAGTTTGAGTTAAAAAGAAAAGGATGTGGTGTGGGGCTGTTGAGCATTAAAGTGGATAAATCCCCAGGGGCTGATTAGATCTATCCCAGCTTATTGATAGAGGCAAGAGACTGTAGAGGCCTTGACAAAGATCTTTGTATTTTCTCTAGCCACAGGGGAGATCCCAGAGGATTGGAGAGCATCCAATGTTGTTCCTTTGTTTAAGAAGGGGAGTAGGGTGAATCCAGGTAATTATAGGATGCTGAGCCTTGCATCAGTGGTAGGGAAGCTAATGGAGAGATTTTTCATGATAGGATTTTCACCCATTTGGAAGAAAATGGGTTAATTAATAACAGTCAGCATGGCTTTGTACGCGGCAGGTTGTATCTGACTAACCTAATTGCGTTATTTGAGGAAGTGACTAAAATGATCGGTGAGGGCAAGGCAATGGATGTTGTCTACATGGATGTTAGTAATGCATAGGTAAAGTCCCTCGTGGTAGGCTGATGCAGGAGATTAAGATGCATGGGATCCATGATGACTTGTTTGGATTCAGAACTGGTTACTGATAGAAGACAGAGGGTTGTGATGTAAGGAGGTTATTCTGGATGAAGTTCTGTGACCAGTGGAGTTCTGCAGAGTTCCGTTGTTCAGTATATTGTATGTATATAAGTGGCTTGAATATAAATGTAAACGGGATAGATAGTAGGTTTGCAGATGGCAACAAAATTACTGGAGTTGTGGACAGCGAGGAAAGTCAAAGTATACAGCAGGATAGAGATCAGATACAGAAGTGTGGTTTAATCTGAGCAAGTGTGAGGTTTTGCACTTTCAGAGGTTGAAACATAGAAACATAGAAACATAGAAAGTAGGTGCGAGAGTAGACCACCAGGCCCATCGAGCCCGCACCGCCATTCGCTCATGGCTGAACACTAAACAGACACCCTTACCCACAAACAGTAGACACAAGACACAGAACACAAGACACTACCCTCCCCTTTATATCGCTATCACCCCTCTCCACCCCAAGAACCGCGTGATCTCCTGGGGGAGGCAAAAAACCGGATAAAAACCCAGGTCCAATTCGGGGAAAAAATCCGGGAAATTCCTCTCCGACCCCAATCCAGGCGATCGACACTTGTCCAGGAGATCACTCAGGTCTTACTATACTAACCATACCTAGGTCCATATCCCTGCCCTCTCCCCGTAGCCCCTTATCCCCTTGGCAGCTAAAAAACCATCTATTTTAGACTTAAATATATTTAATGTTTCTGCTTCCACTGCTCCCTGGGGCAGTGAATTCCATAAATTAACCACCCTCTGGGTGAAGAAGTTCTTCCTCATCTCAGTTTTAAAAGAGCCCCCTCTTATTCTACAACTATGTCCCCTAGTTCTAGTGATGTAAGGAGGTTATTCTGGATGAAGTTCTGTGACCAGTGGAGTTCTGCAGAGTTCCGTTGAAAGGGAAAATATACCGTTACTACGTGCTCCTCTACCTGCATATTATTCATATCCCCCCATTGATGTACAGAGGGATATTGGGATCCAAGTACATAGCTCCCTGAAAGTGGCAACACAAGTAGATAGTGTAGTAAAGCAGACATATGGTATGCTTGCTTCCATTGGTCAGAGCATTGAATAGAAGATTTAGGAAGTCACGATGCAGCTTTATAGGACCCAGGTTAAACCAGCATCTGCAGTTCCTTCATACACACCAGGTTAAGCCACGTTTGGAACACTGTACAGTTCTGGTCGCCTTATTACAGGAAGTCTAAACTTTGGAAAGGGTGCAGAAGAGATTTACCAGGCTGCCTTAATTAGAGGGGAATAGGTATGAGGAAAGGTTGGACTAGATTTTTTTCTTTGGAACACCGGAGAGTGAGGCATATAAAATCAACATATGATCGACATATAAAATGATGAGAGGCATGGATAAAGTAGACTTTAAAAATCATTTTTCCAGGGTGGAAATGTCAAAGATTAGAGGGCATAGCATTAAGGTGAGTGGTGAAAAGTTTAAAGAAGATGTATGGAGCAAGTTATTTTACACAAAGGGTAAAACAATGCCTGGAACACATTGCCAGGAGTGTTGGTGGAGGCCGATACAATAGTGGTATTTTAAAGGCTTTTACATAAGCACATGGATATGGAGGGATATGGATTATGGTTTAACCTAACATCATGTTCAGCAAGGGTGGATGTGGGCTTGTGATACAGATATAAGGGTGGCGGGTTGCTGTTTTGGAAGGGGCGGGAGAGGGGTGAGAGTTGAGGGGATGTAATGCTGAGTGATGAGGGGTGGGAGTCGTGAAGGTGGTGGTGAAGGGTTGGGTGAGGGGTGAAAGGGATGTGTTGGGGGAGGGATGAGTGGTGGGAGGGGTGAGGGGATGGGACAGTTGCTTTGTGCCCCTGGTCATGTGTTGACTACCTGCTTCTGGTGCAGGTGCGAGGGTGCATACGGCACCCCAGAGTGCGCCACCTACCTCCGCTGACCCCCCTTCCACGGACCCGGAGCGAAGCACACACAGCACCATACTCACCTACTTCACCGGAGACATCAACAGCATGGTGGACGAGCACTTCTCCCGAGCACTGAACCGTGCTAAGACACCCGCCATTGCCGGGGCCAAGAGGAAGGCAGACAGCATTGAGAGCCGAGCAGGTGAGGCACGGGAGAGGGGGTGGGGGAGGCGATAGGGGTGGGGTGGGGAAGGAGGTTGTGGGGAAGGAGGTTGTGGGTGGGGAGGGGGCGGGTGGAAGAGGGGAAGGGTGGGGGCACTGTGGGTTAGTGCGAACTCAAGGAACTGCAGATGCTGGTTTACAAAAAAGACACAAGGTGCTGCAGTAACTCAGCGGGTCAGGCAGCATCTCTGAAGAACATGATTAGTTGACATTTCGGGTCGGGACCCTTCTTCAGACTGATTCAAGGTTTCAAGATCAGTTTATTGTCACATGTACCAATTAAGGTACAGTGAAATTCAATTTACCAGACAGCCATACAAAAAAAAAACCAACAAGACACACAACTACATATAAGTTGACATAAACATCCACCACAGCGGATTCCCCACGTTCCTCCCTAGAGGAATGGCGGGAGGGGGTGGGGGAAGCTGGAGAGAGGAGGGCAAGACAAAGCCTGGTGAGGGATATGTGGATACAGGTGAGGTTTTATTTCATAGGCAGATGGCTGGACAAAGGCCAGAGATGAAAAAGACAAAAAAATGTGAGATAAGGATAGATGTACGAATTGTGAGGGCAGAAAAAGGAATAGAAGTGGAAGAAAGGTTGCGCGGGGTGGGGTGGGGATCTTGATTAATGGTCTAAAACCGGACAATTCCATGTTCATGCTGTTGGGTTGCAAGCTACCTAAACGGAATATGAGGCTTTGTTCCTTCAGTTTATGCGTGTCTCTGGCAATGGAGGAGGCCCAGGACAGAAACGTCAGTGTGGAAATTGGAAAGTTTGAATACGGTTAACAACCAGGAGATCCAGCAGGCCTTGGCGGACCGAGCGCAATGGTTGCCTGGTGCGGGACAGTCCGGGTCGGTGTAAGTCAACGGGGTTGTCCGAAATACTCCGGACAGCGGTTAGTTCCTGATCCCCGGACAGCGGTCAGATCTCGAATCTCCCTCTTTTCCAGGCGAGGAGCTGCCAGCCCCGTGGCCTCCGGCCGGTCTCTGGCCACACCCGTACCTGGGTCCCCCGCCACCCGCCGCCCGGACCGCTGGACCGACACCCACCAACTACCAGCCGGGGCTGCGGACCGGGCCTGGCTATCCCGGGCGGCCCGCATGTGTACCCGGCGGCCGCCGACCCAGAGCGCCGCTACAGCCCGCTGCTGGTGCGGATCCCGGGACAGAGCCGGACTCCCCCGCCCCGACCCAAAGTAACTGGCCCCGCCACCTGGACCGCCACCCCGCCCGGACTCCCCACCGCCCCGGGGGCGGAGGCGCGCCGAGACCCGAACGGTGGAGCAGCGATGAAGGTAACGCCCGCGGCCGGGGAGCGTGGGGTGGGGGGGGGGGGGGGGGGGTGAGGGGAGGTGATGGAGGCCGAGGGCCAACCACCGTCAGAGGCAGGTCGAAGGGTAGAGTCAGACCACCACGCTGACCCTGACCCCAACACTGACTCTGACCAATGCTGTGTTGGCCGTAGAGGGTAACGGAATAGGGAGAGATGTCGGGTCAGTGAGGATGTCGGATGGGAAGGGGTGGGAGGGGGGGAGTGATGTAGTGGCGGATGGGAGGGGGGAGGTCTCGGGATGGGGAGGGGGAGAGGTCTCGGGATGGGGAGGGGGAGAGGTCTCGGGATGGGGAGGGGGAGAGGTCTCGGGATGGGAGGGGGAAAGGTCTCGGGATGGGGAGGGGGAGAGGTCTCGGGATGGGGAGGGGGAGAGGTCTCGGGATGGGTGAGGGGGAGAGGTCTCGGGATGGGGAGGGGGAGAGGTCTCGGGATGGGGAGGGGGAAAGGTCTCGGGATGGGGAGCGGGGAAGGCATGTACAGGGTGTCTGGTGAGACTAACTGCACGTTGTGTCAGCAGGTTTGGAGCGACAGGAGCTTCAGAGAGACATTTATTGGTATTAGCGCCTCTCCCGACACCCGCACACCGCCTCGTCCGGCCCTAGTGCCCGGCTGCGGTGATCTCTCTGTCCCCGAACTGAGGGCACCGTGTGCGGACTGCCCTCCACTCAACGCACAGTCTCCCGCTCCAGGTCGGATCTACATCTGGGACCTTCAGGGAACCTGGCGCGGGCAACAGCTTCCAGCGGCGGCACGGAGTCCCGATTGACTTGACCCCCACCGCAGGCAACACCGGCGATGGCACGGACAGCTCACCAGGGGGAGGAGTGGAGCGCTGAGGAAGTCCGGACTCGGGGGTCCTGGCAGCGGAGGCATGGCCACCATCGGAATCGGCGGACAATCCAGAGACTGGAGCCGGAGGAAGAGGGCGACCCTGTAGATGTGGGGAGTGAGAGAGACGAGAGGGGGGGTCACAGAGAAAGATGGGTGTTGAGGGTAACCCTAGACCGGGAAGGGTGTAGGAGCCGAAGCGTTTAGGGTTAGGGTTAGGGATGGGGTGCAAAGACAGGGAGGAGTATTTAGGCCGGAGAAGATCACAGCTACGGGAGGCGGGTGTGGGGGTAGGAGCCGGGGGTTACAGAGACAGGGAAAGATGTGGGGGCCGGTGGGGGAGGGTTATAGAAACAGGGAGGGGTGTTTAGGCTGGAGGGATTAGAGGGGGAGGGCGGGGGTAACAGACAGGGGTGCGGGGTATTTGAGTGGATTACATAGAAACATAGAAAATAGGTGCAGGAGGAGGCCATTTAACCCTTCGAGCCTGCACTGTCATTCATTGTGATCATGGCTGATCATCCACAATCAGTAACCCGAGCCTGCCTTCTCCCCATATCCCTTGATTTCACCAGCCCCTAGAGCTCTATCTAATTCTCTTTTACATTCATCCAATGATTTGGCCTCTACTGCCTTCTGTGGCAGAGAATTCCACAAATTCACAACTCTCTGGGTGAAAAAGTTTTTTCTTATCTCAGTTTTAAATGGCCTGTGACCCCTGGTTCTGGACTCCCCATCATTGGGAATATTTATCTACATTATACTGCATCTGTCATGCATCTGCCCACTCACTCAACCTGTCCAAGTCACCTGCAACCACCTAGCATCCTCTTCTCAGTTCACACTGTCCACCCAGCTTTGTGTCATCTGCAAATTTGCTAGTGTTACTTTTAATCCCATCATCTAAATCATTAATATATATTGTAAATAGTTGCGGCCCAGCACCGAGCCTTGCGGCACTCCACTCGCCACTGCTGCCATTCTGAAAGACCCTACTCTTTGTTTGTGTCAGCCAACCAATTCTCTATCTATGTCAATACCATACCCCCAATACCATGTGCTCTAATTTTGCCCACTAATCTGTGTGGGACCTCATTAAAGGCTTTCTGAAAGTCCAGATACACTACATCCAGTTTACTTGTCACATCCTCAAAAATTCCAGAAGATTACTCGAGCAAGATTTCGCTTCATAAATCCATGCCGACTTGGACCAATCCTTTAAATGCTATCCAAATGTGCCGTTATTACTTCTTTAATAATTGGCTCCAGCACCTTCCCCCACCACCGATGTCAGGTTAACTGGTCTATATTCCTCGTTTTCTCTCTCACTCCTTTCTTGAAAAGTAGGATAACAATAGCTACCCTCCAATCCACAGGAACTGATCCTGAATCTATAGAACATTGGAAAATGATCACCAATGCACCCACGATTTCTAGAGCACCTCCTTGAGTACCCTGGAATGCAGACCATCAGGCCCCGGGGATTTATCAGCCTTCAGTCTCATCAGACTATCTAATACTATTTCGGGCCGGATGCAAATTTCTTTCAGTTTCTATGTCTCCCTAGATCCTCTGTCCTTTAGTACATCTGGGAGATTGTTTGTGTCTTCCTTAGAGAAGACAGAACCAAAGTACCTGTTCAACTCTTCTGCCATTTCCTTGTTCTCCATAATAATTTCACCTGTTTTCTGCCTTCAGGGACCACATTTGCCTTTACTATCTTTTTCTCTGAACATAGCGAAAGAAGCTTTACTGTCCTTCTTTATATTCTTCGCCAGCTTACCCTCGTACTTCATCTTTTTTCACGCCGTATTGCTCTTTTTGTTACCTTCTGTTGTCCTTTGAAAGTTTCCCAATCCTCTGGCTTCCCGCTCCTCTTTGCTATGTTATACACCTTTTCTTTTAGTTTTATTCCATCCCTAAATTCCCTTGTCAGCCATGGTTGCCTCTTACTCCCCTTAGAACATTTCTTCCTCTTTGGAATGAAATGTTCCTGCATCTTCTGGATTATGCCCAGAAATTCCTGCCATTGCTGTCCCACCGTCATTCCTGATAGGATCCTTTTCCTGTCGACCTTGGCCAGCTCCTCTCTCATGCCTTCATAGGTCCCTTTGTTCAACTGCAACACTGACACTTCTGATTTAACCTTCTCCCTCTCAATTGCAGATTGAAACTAATCATATTATGATCACTACCTCCTGGTGGTTCCTTTACCTTGAGTTCCCTTATTAAATCTGGTTCATTCGACAACACTAAATCCAGAATTGCCTCTCCCTGTAGGCTCCAGTACAAGCTGCTCTAAGAATCCATCTCGGAGGCACTCTACAAACTCCTTTCTTGGGGTCCAGAACCAACCTGATTTTCCAGTCTACCTGCATATTGAAATCTCCCATAACCACAGTGGCATTACCTTTGTCATTACATGCCATTACATTGTCATTACATGCAATTTTAATTCCTGCTGCAACTTGCAGCCTATATAGACAGGAAGCAAAGAGTAGGAGTAAACGGGTCCTTTTCAGAATGGCAGGCAGTGACTAGTGGGGTACCCCAGCGCTGGGACCCAGCTATTTACAATATAATTAATGATTTGGACGAGGGAATTGAATGCAACATGTCCAAGTTTGCGGATGACACGAAGCTGGGGGGCAGTGTTAGCTGTGAGGAGGATGCTAGGAGGCTGCAAGGTGACTTGGATAGGTTGGGTGAGTGGGCAAATGCCTGGCAGATGCAGTATAATGTGGATAAATGTGAGGTTATCCACTTTGTGGCAAAAACAGGAAGTAGACTATTATCTGAATGGTGGCCGATTAGGAAAAGGGGAGATGCAACGAGACCTGTGTGTCATGGTACACCAGTCATTGAAAGTAGGCATGCAGGTGCAGCAGGCAGTGAAGAAAGCGAATGGTATGTTAGCATTCATAGCAAAAGGATTTGAGTATAGGAGCAGGGAGGTTCTACTGCAGTTGTACAGGGTCTTGGTGAGACCACACTGGAGTATTGCATACAGTTTTGGTCCCCTAATCTACGGAAAGACATTCTTGCCATAGAGGGAGTACATAGAAGGTTCACCAGACTGATTCCCGGGATGTCAGGACTTCATATGAAGAAAGACTGGATAGACTCGGCTTGTACTCGCTAGAAGTTAGAAGATTGAGGGGGGATCTTATAGAAACTTACAAAATTCTTAAGGGTTGGACAGGCTAGATGCAGAAGATTGTTTCTGGTGTTGGGAAGTTCAGAACAAGGGGTCACAGTTTAAGGATAAGGGGAAGTCTTTTAGGACCGAGATGAGAAAAAACATTTTTCACACGGAGAGTGGTGAATCTCTGGAATTCTCTGCCACAGAAGGTAGTTGAGGCCAGTTCATTGCTATGTTTAAGAGGGAGTTAGATGTGGCCCTTGTGGCTAAAGGGATCAGGGGGTATGGAGAGAATGCAGATACAGGATACTGAGATGATGATCAGCCATGATCATATTGAATGGCAGGCTCGAAGGGCCGAATGGCCTACTCCTGCACCTATTTTCTATGTTTCTATATCCAGGCAACTGTTTTGGGGGCCTGTAGATGTCTCATTAGTGTCTCCTGACCTTTTACAATTCCTCAATTCTATCCACAACGACTCTACTCGTCAGTCCCAATGTCATCCCTTGCAAGGGACTGAATTTCATCCCTCACCAACAGAGCTACCCCCACCTCCTCAGCCCACCTGCCTGTCCTTTCTATAGGATGTATAACCCTGAATATTCAGTTCCCGGCCCGATCCTCCTGCAGCCACGTTTCTGTAATCACCACAATGTCATATCTACCAATCTCTAACTGAGCCTCAAGCTCATCCACTTAACTTCTTATACTTCGAGCATTCATATATAATGCTTTTAATCCATTACTCACCCTCACCTTTCACATCGATTCCTAATTCACTTGGCCGTACTCTCCTATCCCTTCGTGAGCTTTCTGCCCCGTTAATTCTGTGTCTTTCCTTAACCTTTCTTATACTCTCTTTCCCTTTAACTCAATCCTTGTATTTCCAATTTGTCT
>CM075983.1:39786161-39881161 GCA_038087875.1 Malacoraja senta
AGTGAGTACAGCAGGGTGCTGAGCACGCAGCCTTGAGGTGCTCCCGTGCTAATTGTTATCGAGTCTGACACATTTCCACCAATGTCCCTCAATGTCAGCAAAACTTCAGGAGCGAGGTGGAGTACACACCCCAGTCAGCATCAATGGTGCTGAAGTGGAGATGGTCGGGAGCTTCAGGATCCAGAGTCTAAAATATCACCAATGATTTGTCCGGGTCGAAGTACTCTAACCGCTCTTATTAATTTCCACAGATCACCGTAGAAAGCATCCTAAGCATCACTGCTTGGTTTGGCAACTGCTCTGCCCAAGAACCCAGGAAATTGCAAACAGTTATGGATGCAGCCCAGTGCATCACAGAGACTAACTCCCCAACATTGACTCCTTCTACACTGTGTTCAGTTCTGGGCACCCATGTTATAGGAAAGATGTTGTCAAGCTGGAAAGTGTACAGAGAAGATTTACGAGAGTGTTGCCAGGACACAAGGGTGTGAGCTATAGAGATGGGTTGCGCAGGCTGGGACTCTATTCCTTGGTGTGCAGGAGTATGAGGGATGATCTTGTTGAGGTGTACAAAATCATAAGAGGAATAGATTTGGTAGACGCACAGAGTCTCTTGCCAGGAGTGATGGAATCGAGAGCCAGAGGACATACGTTTAAGGTGTAGGGGGAAAGATTTAATAGGAACCGGAGGGGCACATTTTTCACACAAAGGGTGGTGGGTGTATGGAACGAGCTGCCGGAGCAGGTGGTAGAGGCAGGTACTATTGCAACATTTAAGAAGCAATTACACAGGTACATTAATATGACAGGTTTAGAGGGATATGGGCCAAGCGCAGGCAGGTGGGACTAATGTAGATGGGGCATCTACACTACATCAATAGCTTGATGGTTGTTGGGAAGAAGCTATTCTTCCAAGCGAGAGGGTGAACGCAGCCCAGTCCCTCACACACACGTCACTTCCTTCCATCTAGTCCACTTCATGGTGTGTTGTATTAGGAAGGCTGGATGTATCGTCATGGATGTCTGCCACCCAAGCCATTCCCTTTTCTCTCTTCTACCTTCTGGGAGAAGAGGTGAAGCTACATCCGCACTGCTATCAGACTCCAGAACTTATCACTGCTTTCACACCCCCTTCCCTGAGATGCTGTCACATACTCTCACCTCTTTCAGTTATTCCGTTACTGAACGGGGGGGTCAGGGTCCAGGCTGGGGTGGGCGCAAGAACATTAACAGAGGCTCATGAGAAATGGGAAAATAGATTGAGAAAATCTCGGACATGATAAAGGAAAAAAGGTTACTAAAATTAATATGGGTCCCTCACACATGAGGCAGGAGGAATGACATCAGGGAGCGATATTAAATCGTTGATGAATGTTTGGAAATGGTGGTGGACTTGTCCGGAACTCAAGGAAAATGAATGGGAGTCAAAGCCAATGAATGCACAAGGGGGCTCCATGGAGAGAGCGTGTCACCTTTCCATAGATTCCTGAGCGATCCTCACAGATGAGAAGAGAACAAATGTAATCCCTGTTTAAGGGAGAGAGAAATAGGGAACCACAGACTAGTTGGCTGATGTCAGTAGTCAAGAGAATGATGGTGTCTATCAAGAAGGAAGTGATAACAAGGTACGAAGGGAAAGCAGAATCATGGGGGTTCACGATGGCGAAGTGTGTCTGTCACGACGATGGAATGTTGTGATCAGTGATGTGGTGTGTTTGAGCATTTAGGTGCTAGCAGTGCAGTGCTGCACAACTGCTCAGTAACACAAATGAATCATGAAGGCAGCACATTGATACATGTTGAAGTGTGTGTGTGTGTGTGTGAGAGGGAGAGAGAGAGAGAGAGAGAGCTGCAGATAGGCATGGAGGCAGGACCGGTGGATGGGCTGAATGGCCGCCATCTATGTCAGGGTGAGTGAGCACTGGGTAATGGACAGAGTCAGGCTACGCAGGGTGGGGTGGGAGGCTGTGGCCAGTGGGAGCCACAGGGATGGTCCAATAATAGGAAGAGAGGATCAAGTGTAATTTATCCAAGTTTGCTGATGATCCCAAGCTTGGTGTCAGTGTAAAGGATGCAGACAGGCTTGAAACAGAGACAGTCTGGGTGAGTTAAGAACAAAATGCATTGCAAGGAAGATATGAAGACATCCACTTTAGCAGATAAAGTCAAATGGCAGAGTGCTTCTAAATGGTGAGAGGTACAAGGTGCGGTATTCAGAGGGACTGGGTAACAATGCACAGGAATCATTGGAGAAGACCGGGCAGGTTCAGCAGACAACGAGGCAGACAAATAGAAATCACCCTTTCATTGAACACAACCTGCTGCGATTACACAAAGCCCTGTTGTGGTCGTCACTGGAATATTGAGTGCAGGTTTGGCCCTCCTGTCGAAGGTGAGATATTCCTACGACAGGGAGAGTGTAGGGATCGGGATGGTACGGTTACCTTACGAGGAGTGATCAGGCAGATTGCATCTGCTCTCTTATTTAATTCATTCAATCCTTGAAGGGTTTGACCGAAGGTGTGGGAATGATGAGGAGCCTAGGCCCAAGCCTCAAGGTGAGAAGTTGGCCAGTCAAGGCTTGGATGAAATGTCATCCACTAGGGAGTGGAAATCTTGGGAATTAAGCGATTTGTGGAGTTTGAGCAGGAAGGAGGGGAGGGAGCAGCGGGTATGACAAAAAATAGCCTCAGCCTTCCTCTGTTCTTAAGCTCTTCTATTCATAGTGAGGAAGGAAGCTCTTGTAATTAGTTCTGGGAAATGAGATGCAGCAAGTAGCTAAGGTGAGAGATGGAGAACAATCAGGAAGTGGCAACCACAACATACTCAGCTTTGATGTGAGAGTAGAAATCAAGAGTTTAGAGGAAGGTGCTGGTTGGAATGAGGTAACTTTGACTCAGATGAGAAGATCATGCAGCTCATATTAATAAAACAGAAACAAAATGCCGTGAGAGGATTAGTTGTAGGAATTGTGACAAAGAGATTTCCAATAAAGTAGTTCTGTGTGGCACAGTGAGAAATGCATCACACGGTACTCTTGTGAAGAGTGTTTTGGGGTTGAAAGCAGTGGGGTAGAGACTGTGATATAATTCCAAGTCTGGATGGCATGTAACTAGGAGGGAAAGCTGCAGGTGGTGGTGTCCCCCTACACCAGCTGCCCTCATCCTCCCTGGCCAAGATGTGATGGAGCTGCAGTTGCAGCTGTTTTCATGAGAGCTGGTGGGAGTGAGTGTAGGTGTATCAGTGAGAATTGGAACAAGTGACGGAGGTAAGAAGAGCTGAATCAGTCTTGGTGGCCACAACCTGACTCATTCTCAGCAACCAGAAAGAGTGTCCAACCCTGGTCCCAAGGGGAGTGTGAGGCAACACGGACACACACCCTCAGCCGACCGTGTCCACACCGATTATCAGACACCGTCTGTCCGGGCAGAGAGAAGGACCCCTGCACAGTTATCCCACCAGTAACCTGCACAGAGAGTCGAAACTCTCACCGGGAGGTCAGGGAGAGTTGCTTGTGACCTATCATGTGACCCATCATGTGATCCATCACGTAACCCATCACATGAACCATCATGATCTGCTGAACTTGTTGGGAGTGCGGGTGTGTAGAGATCCCAGGGTCTAGCATCTGACCCATTAGTAGTTGAACCATCATTTGGATTGTTGAGGGAAGTTGGGCTGACAAACCTAATGGACTTTCTGATGGTTCTTGAGCCAGGATCTGATGGGATGAAATCCTGGGCTGAGATCTGATGCAGCTCCTCGATCCAAAGTTTGGCTACGGGGAGAGTTTCATCAATGTTCTGAATAGTGCTGGTCTCGGTAATTGTGGGTGTGTGATGAAATGCCAACTGGGTCCCATCCGTGAAGCAAGGTAACGCTCCGTCCTTGGGGGCTGTGTCTCACGGACTGCAAGGTGGCTGGTTCTTCACAAGCTGCTGACCTCCTTGTAGGTGACACAGGGCCATGGGGAGAGCTCGAGCACATCTGTCCCACTGAACACCCGTTAACCTTCTCAAAGTTGTGGCACAGCTGATACAGCTGTTGTTTTCATGTTGTATCTCTAAAGTATAATTTAATCTGAATGATAAGACTTTTCAGGGTTTCTGCCTGTGTTGTCTCCCGTTGGTAAGGTCAGGCGCTCTGTCACCTGGTCGTGAGGCTGCTCTGGAGAATTGTGAAGTGAACACGAGAGGACTGGTGAGTGATTGCACTGGTGACATAAAGGAGATTAAATCACACGTGTTTTCAGGAAAAAAACAGTCATCAATGTACTCAGCCATGGAGCATCAGTCACTCGATGACGGGACCGGCCCTTCTGTGGGCTTGGCCACAGATACTGCACCTGAAGAAGGGTCCTTTCCTAAAAGTTACTTGTCCATGTTCTCCAGAGATGCTGCCTGACCTGCTGTTACTCCAGCACTTTGTATCTTTTTTTAGTAAACCAGCATATGCAGTTCCTTGTTTCCAGATACTGCACCCCTGCTGTTCACCTACAACACTGTTCACCTACAACACACCTGTAGCGAGTTGTGCAGCCATGAATGGAGCATTTCCGTTTTGCTTTCTATTTCCATAACTCTGTCCTCAACTCTCTCATCTTTCTGAGCTCTGGACATTTTGTTTTAACCTTCTATGCCTCTCTATTGCCCAAGAGTTCATAACGGAACTTGTTTGGTCTGATGCTCCTTTGATGAATGCTAAGAAGTTTTTGGATGTTGAAAGCACCATACAGCATTTTGTGTCTATCTTTGGTGTAAACCAGGATCTGCAGTTCCTTCCTATACAACATGGCCGATGGTTACTGTGATCAAATTGTGCTTCTAGTGAGTGCCTCAACTGGCCGACATCCTATCCCAGTTATGATGGATTGTCCAGGCCACATTGCCACAGAATGTTCAGTTCAGGCAGACTGCACTGCATCACAGTCCTTTTAGAAAGATGTGCGCAGAGGAATTGCCAGTGTAAGTTCATGTTCATAAGTTCTGAGCAGAATTAGGCCATTTGGCCCATCAAGTCTACTCCGCCATTCAATCATGGCTGATCTATCTTTCCCTCTCAACACCATTCTCCTGCCTTCACCACAACTAACACTACATAGAAGACAGTGAAGGTTAGCAAGAATTAAAGCGGGGTCTTGATCATCAGGGTACGTGGGTAAAGGAATGGCAAATGCTGATTAATACAGATAACTGTGAGGTGTTGCATTTTGGAAAGTTAAACCAGGACAAGACCTTCACAGTGAATGGCAGGGCTCTGGAGAGTACTGTAGAGCAGTGGAGTCATGTACATAGTCCTCTGAAAACGGCATCGCAGGTAGACAGGGTAGTCAGGGAGCTTTCAGCACATTGGTATGCATCAGTCAGCGTAATGAGTATAGAAATTGGGATGTTGTACAAGACATTGGTGAGGCTGCATTTGGAGTATTGTGTTCAGTTCTGATCAACTTGCTATAGAAAGGATGAGATTCAGCTGGATCAAGTGCAGAGAAGATTCATGAGGATATTGCCAGGACACAAGCGAATGAATTATATGGAGAATGGTAGACACAAACTGGTGGAGTAACTCAGCGGGACAGGCAGCATCTCTGGAGAGAAGGAATGGGTTTCGGGTCGAGATCCTTCTTCAGACTGATGTCAGGGGAATGGGCAGTACAGAGATAAAATGTAGTCAGAGACAGTAAGACTGGTAGGAAACTGGGAGGAGGGAGGGGATGGAGGGAGGGGATGGAGAGAGGGGGAAAGCAAGGTCTACTTGAAGTTAGAGAAGTTAATGTTCATACTGCTGGGCTGCAAGCTACCCAAGCAAAATATGAGATGCTGTTCCTCCAATTTGCACTGGGCCTCACTCTGACAATGGAGGAGGCCCAGGACAGAAAGGTCAGTGTGGGAATGGAGGGGGAGTTAAAGTGTGGAGCCACCAGGAGATCAGGTAGGTTCAGGCGGACTGAGTATAGGTGTTCAGCGAAACGATCGCCGAGCCAATTGGCCTCACCGATAGACAGGGGTCCACACCTGGAACAGCAGATACAGTAGATTAGGTTGGAGGAGATGCAAGTGAACCTCTGCCTCACCTGAAAGACTGTCGGGGTCGTAAAACGGAGTCGAGGTGGGATGTATAGGGACAGGTGTTGCATCTCCTGTGGTTGCAGGGAAAAGTACCTGCGGAGGGAGTGGTTTGGTGCAAGGGACGAGTTGCGGAGGGAACCTTCTCTGTGGAAAGCAGAAAGGGGTGGAAATGGGAAGATTTGGCTAGTAGTGGGATCCCCTTGGAGGTGGCGAAAATGTCGGAGGATTATGTGCAGTATGCAGCGGCTGATGGGGGTGGAAGGTGAGGACAAGGGGGACTTTGGTTTTGTTATAAATGGGGAGAAAGGGAGCTAGAGCGGAGCTGCAGGATATCGAAGAGACCCTTGTGAGAGTCTCATCTATAATGGAAGAGGGGAAACCTTGATCCCTAAAGAATGAGGACATCTCCGATGACCTGGTATGGAACACCTCATCCTGGGCACAGATGTGGCGTAGACGGAGGAATTGGAGTAGGGATGGAGTCTTTACAGGAAGCAGGGTGGGAAGAAGTGTAGTCTAGATAGCTATGGGAGTCAGTGGGTTTGTAATAGATGTCGGTAGTCTGTCTCCTGTGATGGAGACGGTGAGATCTAGAAACGGTAGAGAAATGTCAGAAATGGTCCAAAGTGAATTTGAGTGCAGGATGGAAATTAGTCATGACGTTGATGACGTCAGTGAGTTCTGCATGGGTGCAGGAGATAACACCGATGCAGTGTTCGGAGGTAGAGTTCGGGGATCAATGTAGCGGAGGTAGAGTTCGGGGATATGGCCAGTGTACGCCTGGAACAGTAATTGTTCGACGTACCCTACCAAGAGGCAGGCATAGCTGGGGTCCATGCGAGTGCCATTAGCTACCATTGGATTTGGAGGAAATGGGAGGAGTTGAAGGAAAAGT
The DNA here is from genome assembly GCA_038087875.1 of Malacoraja senta. Lineage (NCBI taxonomy): Eukaryota > Metazoa > Chordata > Chondrichthyes > Rajiformes > Rajidae > Malacoraja > Malacoraja senta. Next base: position 39,793,125 of record CM075983.1, read on the forward strand.
TGTTAAGGGTATGAAGTCAGTGAGTTCTGCATCAGTAATATATGGAGATGTTGAGCATGCTAGGAATTTACTCTTTGGTGAGCAGGAGGCTGAGGGATAATCTTTAGAGGTGTACCAAATCTTGAGTGGAATAGATAGGGTGAATGCACAAAGTATTTCCAAGAGTAGGCAAATCAAGAATCAGAGGATGTGGATTTAAGATAAGTGGGAGAATATGTAATAGAAACCCAAGGGGCAAACTTTTCACACAGAGGGTAGGAATATTCTGTGTAGATTATTCTCAGGAATAAATATCCCCAGCAATTTGTCCTCGATCACCCATATTGAAGTCAAGAAAGCACTTCCTTAGAAGGCTTAGGACATTCAGCATGTCCCCAACAATCCTCTACAGATGCGCCGTAGAAAGCATTTTATTGGGATGCATCGCAACATGGTTTGGGAACAGCTCCATGGAAGTCCACAAGAAATTGCAGAGAATTGTGGACGTAGCCCAGACCATCACACAAACCAACCACACTTCCATTGACTCCATCTATATTATACTTAGACCACCCCTCCAACAGTGTGCTGCTCCCTCAGACCACCCTCCTACAGTGTGGCGCTCCCTCTGTGCTGCACTGATAATTTTCACATATTGTTGAGATTTACGGCCATATTTCTACCATGTTTTCACTAGTGGGAGAGTCTAGGACCAGAGGGCAAAGCCTCAGAATAAAAGAACATATCTTTAGTAAGGAGATGAGGAGGAATTTCTTTAGTCAGAGATTGGTGAATCTGTGGAATTCATAACTTCAGAATATCATGTGATAGAAGCAGAATTAGGTCATTTGGCCTCTTAAGTCTGCTCCACCATTCAATCGTGGCTGATTTATCTCTCCCTCCTAACCCCATTCTCTTCCATTTCCCCAAAACCGGTGACACAACCACAGAAGGCTCTGGTGGCCAGGTGGAGATTGACAGATTCTTGATTAGCACGGGTGTCAGGGGTTATGAGGTGAAGGCAGGAGAATGCGGTTGAGAGAGAAAGATAGATCAGCCATGATTGAAAGGTGGAGTGGACGATGGGCCGAATGGCCTAATTCTGCTCCTAATACTCATGAACGTAATGGCGTTACATGTCCCAGGTGAGGGGGGGTGGGGGGGAGGGGGGAGGGGTTGTGGAGAGCATGCTTCTATTTCTAGCTCCCTGACTTCACTGCCATGGCGAAGGACGGTGAGAGTATTGTAAAGGCAGCAAAACCTGAGTGATTCACTCTCTGACACATCCTCTCTGTGCTGTTTCTGCATTGTCAGTGTTTATTAGTGCAATGCTCAGCATTGTTCTGAAGATGGTGTGAGATTAGAGAGCAGGGGAGCATACACCGTTCAGCCAAACCCTCTGGAAAATGCTCGAGTGGATGATGTCACTGGATAATCGGTTCCAATTACCCTTTAACGTTGAGCTTGAGTTACTGGGTGCTGCCTGCAGGGTAATTCCCCCTGTTGCCCCGTGTTGCGTGCAGCAATGCTGGCTTGACGCATGGAGAGTTAGTGTCTGTTTACTGTAAACACACACAAGCTGTGATTAACCAAAGCTGTCCTTTTGAGGCAGTGATATCAAGTACACTGAGTGAATATCACCAATTACTGGGTGACTGGTTGCTCTTCTCTTCACAGAATCCAGTTGAGTTTCTTCCCCAATGAACCAAACCTCAGGAACATACAAACCATGGTAATGTTCCATCAGCCAAGTGAGCACAGGATATGGTCAATGATTTGCTGAGGAACCTGAAGGTGATTCTCACCCCAGTAGTGGGATCTCCAGAGAGGGTTGTAGAAAGCCAGTCTCCGAGGCCCTGTGACCCTCCCCAAATTCCCCACATGGCTCCAACAGCACCAGTGGTGGACATCGAATCCCCCTATGAATGAAGCACCACCATCTCTGTCCTTGAGGACTTGGCTCTATTTGCCACCAGTCCCGTTGTTCACTGTTCACCAGCCCCTCCACTCCACCAATATATGTTGGGGGCTGCAGTTGGAGTCCAGTCTTCCACAGTTCTGGAGGCAGAGGAGAGGTAATGGAGGGGCAGGAAGTGTGAGGCAGTAATGGGGGTGGCAGGAAGTGTGTGGGGAGAGGTAGTGGAGGGGCAGGAAGTGTGAGGGGAGAGGTATCGGTGCAGGAAGTGTGAGGGGAGAGGTAATAATAATAATAATAATAAAAGCTTTATTTCAGACACAGGTCCATAGAACACATCAAACAGTATAAGGAGATACAAAAATACATATAAAATTGCATATTAGCCTATAAGATATACAAGCTATTGCACCAATGCCGTCTTAGATTAGAAGTGAATCTATAGCAGCTTTTCAGAGGGCTGACTAGGGCTACAATTATGTGGTTCTCCGACTTATCCAGGCGACACATAAAACTAAACATCAGCTGTCTTAAGAGTGCCTCACAAGTTGGCACTCTAGTGGACACAAACAATTGACTGGCACTATGCCATCTAGGGACACGAAGTAGCAACCTCATTGCATCATTGTATGCTACCTTGAGCCTCTGCATACTCTTTTCTTATAATTAGACCACAATTGAGCAGTATATAACGGTGTGATATAGGTTCTGAACAGTGAACACTTCACAGAGTCAGAGCACATAGAAAACTTCCTTATAAGCATGTTAGCTTGAAGATCAATGTGACAGCGCTGTCGGTAGAGGTCTTTGTCATCCGTCCAGTCATCGGATATGCCATGACCTAGGTATTTAATTTCCTCACACACAGCAAGAGGACTGTCTGACAAATAAAAAGTCGGAAAAGTTGATTTCCTGAGTCAGCGCTTCTAACTATCATTATGCGGCTTTTCTTAGCGTTATACTATGTCATAATCAAGGCCATACTGAGAGCACACCTTCAGCATCTGCTGCAGCCCAACACTATATGGACAGAGCAGGACCAGGTCGTCTGCATACATAAGATGATTAACAATAGCGTTGCCCACAAGACAGCCAGTTTTTAACCTATTTAACTGGCAGGAAGGGTGAGGGGAGTGGGTTGCGGCAGTTAGGGATGGAGAAGAAGGGGCAGTAAATGTGTTAAAGGGCAGGGGAGGGTGAGGTTGGTAAGTGGAACCTAGTGACCTATTTGTGGTGGCGCTCTGAACTTGGCAGGTTTAGTTGTTCTATATTTAAAACTCTTGTTAACAAGGCAGGAAGAGAGACCTTCAGTTAACACTATTTAAATTATTTAACACTATTTAAATTTTACCGAACCCTCAATAGGTCACAGACATCTAGAAGAAGGAAGAATTGAGTTACCGGACAGGCAATCAGGGTCAGAGGTCAAATCCATCACTGTCGCTGTGGTATATTCTGGAGTTTAAGAGAAACGTTTGTTGTCAGTGATGATGGCCACTGCAGGACACAAGGGGATTGTTGTATAAACACGTGTTACTGATGCCAGCGAAGAGACTCGACCCACTGTGACTCTCACACCTCTGGGAAAGGGCCGAGAGAGCTGTTGATGGGTAACAAGGGCTGGGCTATAAACGCTGGTGCCCCAACTCCTCTAACAGATGAATAAAATATTTCTTCTCTCAGGAACTCAGAAATTTCACCCCAGAAGACTGTGGAGGCAAATTAAATTAGGGTTATCATGGAGCTGTACATAAAAGATCAGGCCAACTCATCCATGGTGTTACAACTGGGCGCGTCCCATTTGCCTGCATCTGGTCCATACTCTTTCCCATCCACATGATTGTTCAAACATCTTTAAACCCACCATTTTACCCAGCTTCTGACAATGCCGACCAGGTTTGACTAATGGGACAAGCCCACTTGTAAAACTAGGCCAGCATGGATGTTGGACTGAAAGGCTGGCTTCCACCTCTACCGCTTTCTCGGGCAACTAGGACCATATATTCATCACCCTCTGGCTGAAAAGGTGAAGACTGATGAAAAAATAAAATGTTCTTATCTGCCATTTCTTTGTTTTCTGTTATTTAAATCAGTGCTTCTTAAACTATTTCAGTGTCATTCACCCTTGAGTCTTTATCACAAAATTTCATTCACCCTCGACTACATTTTCTTATGTTTTTTGGTAATTTTCGTCTTATTCTCCCTTGTGCATAATTATATGTAATTTATTTTGTCACATGAACAAAAAACATAAATTAACTAATTTCTAGTGTTTATTTTATTCAACTTTTTGAACATCCTAAAAATATGTAAAGAAAGCTAGGAGTAAAAAAAAAGTTTAATTACCACTGGAGTTGGAAAATCATTCTATTAAAATGATTAAAAAAACATTCCAACATCTAAACACTGGGCTTCAGCCCCATCCTACCCTTTCGGGCTTTGATTACTGCAGTTTTTTTCTTGGAAAACTAGCTAAAAAAACCATGGAGTATGTGATTTAATATATTAGTATCCAACTAATATCATATCTATTAACTATTAAAACTGATCTTGGATGTGTGTGTCTTTGTTCGTGTGTGGGTTTGTTCATGTGTAACCACATCTTCTCGAAAAAACGACGTGCTAATGTTACAATTTTTACATATTCCGGTAGAGATTTTTCCCGTGGGGTCCAAAACTACTTATCTGAAAATTTCAGGCTTTATTTCTCGACATTACCGAAAATGTTTAAAAATACTTTGAATTTAAAATGGTTTTTACTTTTAAATCAGCTTCCAACACACTTTGATACAAAGTTGCAAGATAGGAACACTGGCAGGAACACTGAACTTTTCAGCTCAATGGCATCTCACAGCAAGTGCACCCGACATTTGCAACAATGTTGCCATCATAGCTCCTGGCAGGACAGGAGGGGGAATGGTCAATTGGTATTCCAATTGTTTTTCAACTCCAGTGCTGGGGGAGACTCATGAGCTATGATCTTTGCTGAGGAGTGCTCGAATCGTACCTTTGGTAACGGGTTGAGTTGGAGAACCACGCCTCCCATGGGGGTTATGGGTAGGGGACGGGTGAGTTTGGGGAGCAGACGCAACGGGTCTGCACTTGGTCTAGTTACTATTAAAACTCTGATCTTGTATGTGGAATTGTGCGTTCATTTGTTCGTATGTGATCACATTTTCGCAAAAAATCTACGCGGTAACGATAAAAAATTTAGATATTCCAGTAGAGATTTTTCCCCTGGAGTCCAAAACTACTTATCTGAAAATTTCAGGCTTTATTTCTCGACTTATTACTGAAAATGTTTAAATATACTTTGAATGTTTTTTCCTGTTAAAATCATTCTTCACAGCTTCTAACACACTTTGATAAAAAGTTGCAAGACAGGAACACTGGCAGCAACACTGAACTTTTCAGCTCAATGGCATCTCACAGCAAGTGCACATTTGTAACAATGTTGCCATCATAGCTGTGGCAGGACAAGAGGGGGAGGGTCAATTGGTATTGCAATTGAGAAGATACTATTGGTATTTTTTTTTCAACTCCAGTGCTGGAGGAGGCTCACAAGCTATGATCTTTGCTGAGGAGTGCTCGAATCTTACCTACGGCAACAGGTTGAGTTGGAGGCTACGGTTAGGGGACGGGTGCATTGGGGGAGCAGATCCAACGGGTCTGCACTTGGTCTAGTCTTGGACATAATCCTCGACTGCTTAGACTGTTCCTCATGGAATCCCACTCTCACTGGGAGAAATTCCTTCTGAGCGTTCAGACCAGCTGTATGAACCTTCAGCTAGTTAAGGCACTAGTTAGCTGTGCTGTAATTAAGGCAGTAGTTACCAGTGCTGAGTTAAACACAAGTTAGCAGGGCTGTAGTTAAGATACTTGTTACCAGTGCTGCTAAGGCACCAGTCAGCAGTGCTGTGGTTAAGGCACTAGTTAGCAGTGCTGAGTTAAGGCAATAGTTAGTACTGCTGTAGTTAAGGCACTATTTAGCAGTTCTGTAGTTAAGGCACCAATTCCCAGAGCTGGGTTACAGCACTAGTTACCAGTGCTGAATTACAGCATTAGTTAGTAGTGCTGTGGATAAGGCACTAGTTAGCAATGCTGCAGTTAAGGTACTAGTTAGCAGTTTTGGAGTTAAGGCACTAGTTAGCAGTGCTGAGTTATGGCACTAGTTAGCAATACTGTAGTTAAGGCACTAGTTAGCAGTGCTGCAGTTAAGGCACTAATTAGTAGTGTTGTAGCTAAGGCACCAGTTATCAGTGCTGAGTTATGGTACTAGTTAGCAGTGTAGTTAAGGCACTAGTTAGCAGTGCTGAATTATGGCACTAGTTAGCAATGCTGTAGTTATTGCCCTAGTTAGCAGTGTTGTAGTTACGGCACTAGTTAGCAGTCCATTTTGGAATCTCTCGGAAAGTGAAACAGCGTGTGGAGTTGTTGCAGCTGCTGAGGCGAGGGTTTCACTCACTCTCTGCCTGTCTTACTTCCGTGGTTTGCTAATTATATCTGTCAGCAGCCAACAACTGCCTATTTTACTATCAGTTCCCAGCTCTTTCCAAATGTTACAACTCTCACGTCAGGGTCCCTCTCAGCGTTCCCACTTCTAGTCCAGGATTGGTCTTCTACTGTCACAGACATCGGATCAGCCTTCCCGAGAGTGAATCCATCGAGTCCCTGGCTGTGTCCTCAGGACCCCCATGGACCAGCTGGCAGGAGCATGGGTGGACATCCTTAACCTCTCCCTGGGTAAGGAGAGAGGTTAGTAACATGGTGACAACTGCCTCTCCCACATTGTCAGCAAGACCAAGGAGTTGGTCATGGAGTTCAGGAGCTCAGGTGTGGTACTCACCCCAACCATCATCAATGGCAATGAATGGAGATGATTGAGAACTTAAAGTTTCTAGCTGTAAATATCACCAACAATTTGTTTTGGTCCAAACACATTGGCACTGCAGACATGAAAATATACCAAGACCTCTATCTCCTTAGAAGGCTACGTAAATTGGGCACGATTCCAATTATTCTTACAAACTTCAAGATTCAAGGTTCAAGATTCAATTTAATTGTCACATGTACCAATTAAGGTAGAGTGAAATTTGAGCCATACTAAGTAAACAAGCAAAAATACGCACACCACATAAAATAAAGTTTAACATAAACATCCACCACAGTGGAATCAACATTCCTCACTGTGATGGAAGGCAATAAAGTTCAGTCATCTTCCTACTTTGTTCACCTGTGGTCGGGGCTGAACCCTCCGCAGTGCCGCACCCGACGGTCCGACATTCAAGCCCTCTCGTCGGGATGATTGAAACTCCGGCGTCGGGACGGAACGGAACACTCAGCGGCATGGAGCTCCCAAGTCGGCCGCTTCTTACCGGAGACCGCTGCTTCACAGTGTGAAGGTCCACAGGCCCCGCGGTCAGAGCTCCAACATTGGCGAACTTCTGCAGATGTCCCATAAAAAAACATCCTATTGGAATAAATCACAGCTTTGTTTGAGAACAGCTCTGCCCTCAACTACAGGAGAATTGTGGACGTAGCCCAGTCCATCACACAGACCAAACTCTCCGTCATTGACTCCATCTACACTTCACACTGTCTCAGGAAAGCAGTCAACATAATCAAGGACCACTGACATCCAAATCATAGCAAAACATATCATGGTTCGATTAGGCTCACGGATAACATGATTTGACTGGACAGAACGCAAAGCTTTTCACTGTATCTCAGTGCATGTGACAATAATAAACCAATACATCATTGGCACACGGACACATAGACATAATACATGGTCACATGGATATACGGACACATGACACATGGACAAATGATACATGGGGCAAGATGCATGGAAACATGCTCCATGATCACATGATACAATGATAAATGATACATAGACACATGATACATGGACAGATGATACATGAACACACAAATGTTTGGTCACATGGATACATGGTCACACTATATATGGGCAGATGATATGTAAACTCATGGATACATGCACACATGATGTGTGTTCACACAGATGCATGGTACATTTTGTATGGTACATGAACAAACTGTAGTCTGACGCATGGTTGCGCAAAGTGGAGAGGTTGCTGATCCTTTGAATAAAACTCAAAGCCTCCTCAGATCAGTTTTTCAGCAAAACCATCGCTGAAATTGTGTGTAGAGGCTCCTCCGCAGTCACCGGCTTCACCGACCGACTCGTCACAAGCTGCAGGGGCAGCAGGTGCAGAGGGCGAGAGGTAGTGCCGCACTGTGGGAGGGGCATTACTGAGGAGGTGCCGCACAGTGGGAAGGGCCCTACTGAAGGAGTGTTGCACTGTGGGAGGGGCAGTACTGACAGGCGATTGCCGCAAAATTTTCAACATGTTCAAAAAATTTCGGGGACATTGGCAACAATTTTGGCTGTCATAGGTTGTCGTAGGGTGGTACTGAGGGAGTGCTGCACTGTGGGAAGGGCAGTATTGCGGGAGTGCTGCACTGTGGGAAGGGCAGTATTGCGGGAGTATTGCACTGTGGGAGAGACAGTACTGAGGAAGTGTCGCACTGTGGGAGGAACAGCACTGAGGGAGCGCCGTACTGCCCCAACAGAGTCCCAACATTTGCAGTTTTTTAATGTTGAAATGTTGCACAGTGCACTGTGGATAACTGTGGACCTGCAATGCCACTTACATCCATCCACTACCGGTGACAGGAACTCCAGAGTTGCTACAACATTTCACACGGCAATATTAATTTTAGATATTTCCTACTGATTGGTGAACATATATATGTATCTGATTATGTCACTGATCTACTTACTTATAGACCAGGTATTATAAAAGCTAATAGTAAACCTTTACTGTTTCACCAACTGGTGGCAACTGGAGGTTCTGTAATAATTGAGGCTTGTGGTTTGGTTATTTTTAGGTTTGTTCAGAGCAAAGTGCAAACGTCTCTCAAACTAGATCCTCCAGCATTTATAAGGCCAGAGGAAGTAGTGGAGGCAGCACAATAACAATGTGTACAAGACACTTGTATAGGTAGATGGAGAGGAAAGGTTCAGAGGGCTATGGGACTCATGCGCGTCCACTCTGGTCAGCATGGATGGTCGGGCCGAAGGGTCTATTTCCGTGCTGTCTGTCTCTATGCCTGTACAACTCTAAATGAATGGAGACACTTGCGGTGCCCAGGCCCAACTTGCTGTCGATGCTACATTTTTGCTTGCTACTTTTAACCCTTGGGAGCTCGTGTCAACACTGGTTCATGTTTGTTTCAACACATAGAACAGAAAATATAGCACACAGAACAAAGAACAATACAGCACATGGATAGGCCCTTTGGCCCATAATCGCCATGGCAAACATGAGGCAAAGTTAAACTGATCTCCTCTGCCTCCATTTGATCCATAGCCTTCCAGTCACGAGCAGCTAGTAGTACTGCTACCTCACAGCACCAGAGACCCAGGTTTGATCCTGACTACAAATGCTGTCTGTATGGAGTTTGCACATTCTCCCTGTGACTAGGTGATGTGTAGGTTTTGTAGGTTAATTGGCTTCTGTAAATTGCCCCTAGTGTGTAGGGTGGATGCAAAACTGGGATAACATGGAGCTAGTGTGAACGGCTGATCAAAGGTCACCGTGGGCTCGGTGGGCTGAAGGACCTTTTTCCACATTGTATCTCTAAACTAAACTAAATTAAATTAAATCCATATGCTTATCCAAAAATCTGTTAAACACCACTGTATCTGTTGTGTCTGTCTCCACCACCACCCCTGAGAGCGCATTCCATGCACTCACCACCCTCTGTGGAAAAACGCCCTGCACATCTCCTTTAAACTTTGCACCTCTCACCTTAAAGCTATGCCCTCTAGCATGTGACACTTTCACCTGGGAATAAGATTTTGATTGTCCACCCTATCTGTAAGAAGCAGGAAGCAGACATGTGGAATGGAGGGGGTGAAACAGCGGTGCAGCTGGTAGAACTGATGTCTCCCGGCTCCGTGGGCACCACTCAATCCTGACCGCAGAGCCATCTGTGTGAGCGCTGAGCATGGGTTTTCCCCGGGGGCTCCGCTCCTCTCCCACATTCTAAAGACGCGCAGGTTAGCCAGGCAATTGGCCGCTGTAACTTGCCCACAGTTTGTGGGTGATCCCGGAAGGAGTGGATGGGAATGTGGGTAATGCAGGATTTGCATGGATGGGGGAAGGATTGACGGGCCTGTGTTTGTTCTCACTGGAGTGTAGGAGTCTGAGGGGTGAGCTAAGAGAAGTCATAATGATGAGGGGGATAGAGGGAGTGGATAGTCAGAAACTTCTCCCTATGGTGGGCACATTTAAAGCATTGGAACCAGGTGAGAGGAAGGTTTGGAGGCCTGATGGGGATTTTTTTCACATGGAGGGTTGTTAGAATCTGGAACACACATCCTGAGGGGGTGATGGAGGCAGATATTCTCACTGCATCTAGACTTGAAGTACTTTACTCACCGAGGCAGAGAAGGCTAAGCACCAAATGTTAGTGAATTGGATTAGTGTGGACAGGTACAATGGTTGCATTGGACATGGTGGACCACGGGCCTGTTTCTGTGCTGCACAATTCTATTGTTCCCTCTCATGAGGGAGGAAAAATTACCAGGGAACAGGATTGTTCTGTGGGCCATCATACACTTGATGAGCTCAATGGCCTGTTGCTGTGTCTGGAGCGAGTGTTGCCTCTGGTCTTCACTGTGACTTTGGTCACCTCTTGCTGATGCATTGCTCAGTGTCTGGGAGAGTTGGTGCTCAACTACAAAACAAGGATCCCGCCCCTGTGCTCTTTTGCCATGGACTCATTTCTGTAGTGACAACTGTTAGTCACTGACCCCAGAGACACAATCGAGAAAAGGTGGACATGTTGAAACTGAAAAACGGAAACATATTAGTCATGCTATTTACCATTGTCTCTGGATTGTTAAATAGAAACAAGAGATGATGGGCTGTGAAAGAAATGTGTCAAAAGTCCTTGGATCAGAAAGGAAGAGGTGAGAGAAGAGATTCATTAATACGTTTATTGCCGATTTACCACCAACATCCCAAGCATCGATCTGAACACAAAGAACAAGGACAAAGGAATACACATAAGGACACAAAGTGCTGGAGTAACTCAGCGGATCAGGCAGCATCACTGGAGAACATGGAGAATTGATGTTTTGGGTTGGGACCCATCTTCAGACTTACTCCAGCACTTTGTGTCTTCATTTGTAAACCATCATCTGCAGTTCATTGTTTCTACTTTCTGCAACCTCTTGTGTTTCTGTGCATTGGAATTGATGCTCCAGGACATGAAGCAACCTACAGTTCTACAGTGGACATAAAGTGCTGGAGGAACTCAGCAGATCAGGCATAATCTCTGGATGAGAGTGACAAAACAGGTCGATAGGTGATGTTTTGGGTCGGTACTCGGGACCCTTCTTCGGAAGTGCCAAGCTCCCTGATGCACTTTCGTTCTGGCTGCACAGTCCCAGTGCCCACTTCCAGGGTGAGCAGGGAGTTAAGCTTTGTTTATATCAAAACACATAGGCCGGGTCTATAGATTCCACACTCTCAATCCTCCCCCCTCCCCCTCAATGAGTTCATTACTTGCCTCTCCCTCTCACCCGTTTGTTTGAATTTTTTGAGGAACTAACTGAGATGATTGATGACGACGGCATGGTAAATGATGCTCACATGGACTAGTATGGTTGGACAAGGCCCTGCCTGCTGAGCTGGTCCTCCGGATCGAAGGGCAAGGGATCCTCACAAATCTTTTCTGCATTCTTTTCAGCTCAATTAGATCATTTCTATACCAAATTTGACAAGTATGAGGTGATGCATTTGGAAAGTCAAATGTGAGCAGGATATGTACAGTAATCATTTATCATTAATAGAGGATTTTGCCATAAATGCAATGTGCCTTTTCATGCCTTTTTTGATGAATTCAGCAGGATAATCCCTTTTTCACAATCGAGTGCCTAAATCAGCCTTTTTTTTTGCCGTTTTGCTAAAAGGTCGTGCTATTTTCTCTAGTTGTACCGTGATTACAATGATGTTTTGTATGTTAACACGTTAATATTAATGTTATTATTAACGTGTTAACATAGTATAACTTACAAGAAAACTTCCACCACTGGGGCGAAACCGGGGGCGTCCACCGTCGGTCATTCATTCATTCGTGCCGCTGCCCGCTGGTTCAGTCTTCTCCAAGATCTATTTAAGAAAGAACAGCAGATGCTGGAAAAATCGAAGGTAGACAAAAAATGTTGGAGAAACTCAGCAGGTGAGGCAGCATCTATGGAGAGAAGGAATAGGCAACGTTTCGGGCTGAGACCCATCTTCAGACTGATGTGGAGGGGGGGGCCGGAAAAAGAAAGGAAGAGGCGGAGACAGTAGGACCAGAGGGAGGAGGGAGTAGACAAGGGCTATCTAAAATTGGAGAAGTCAATGTTGATACCGGTGGGGTGTAGACTACCCAAGCGAAAAACCCAAGCTTGTCTCCTCACTACATTTACTGCTGGGTCCAGTTGCAAATCTGAGTTTTTGAGTGATCTGTGCAAGGCATTCATTGATGCTGGAATTCCACTGTGAAATTGGAAAACAAATCTCTCAGAGGTTTTTTAGAGAAATACACAGAGGAGCCTATACTAAGCGAGTCTGAAGATACCGAGGACTACAAGACGTCCAGTTTCAACCTTAGTAAGGCCATTAAAAAGGCCAAAAAAGACTTCTGCTCCAAGCTGGAGGATGAGACAGATGTTCGGCAGCTGTGGCGGGGCCTGAATGCAATCACCTCCTACAAGGCCAGATCAGGAGGCAGCACACATGTCAGCGAAACATCACTCCCTGATGAGCTCAATGCATTTTACGCACGCTTTGATAGGGAGAACACTGATGTGTCTTCTCGAGCCCCCATTCGCTGTGATGGTATTTCGGTCACGGTCACGGAGGCCGGTCAGAAAATCCTTCAGAGGGGTGAACCCTCGGAAAGCGCCTGGACCTGATGGCATACCCGGTCATGTTCAAAAAACCTGTGCGGACCAACTGGCTGGAGTTTTTACGGACATTTTCAACCTCTCATTTCTGAGGTCTGATGTTCCCACCTGCTTTAAAAGGGCATCAATTATACCGGTGTCCAAGAAGAGCAAGGTGACGTGCCTCAATGACTATCGACCAATGGCACTAACATCGGTGGCGATGAAGTACTTTGAGAGGTTGATCATGGCGCAAATCAACTCCTACCTCGACAAAAACCTGGACCCACTGCAGTTCGCTTACCGCCATAACAGATCAACAGTGGTTGCGATCTCGCTGGCTCTCCACTCCGCTCTAGGCCACTTGGACAACAAAAACTCATATGTCAGGCTGTTATTCATTGACTACAGCTCGGCATTTTATACAGTCATCCCCTCCAAGCTGGTTACCAAACTCTCAGAACTGGGTCTCTGCGCATCCCTCTGCAATTGGATCCTCGACTTCCTCATTCACAGACCACAGTCTGTCCATATTGGTGGCAATGTGTCAGCCTCGATAACAATCAGCACGGGAGCACCTCAAGGCCGCGTGCTCAGCCCCCTGCTGTACTCACTCTATACTCATGACTGCATAGCCGGTCATAGTGCGAACTCCATCATCAAGTTCGCTGACGACACCACTGTTGTGAGACGTATCACTGATGGAGATGAGTCAGAGTATAAAAGTGAGATCGACCGTTTGACCAAATGGTGCCGGCACAATAAACTGGCTCTCAACACCAGCAAAACCAAGGAACTGATTGTGGACTTTGGAAGGGGTAGGATGGGGACCTATAGTCCCGTTTATATCAACGGGTCGATGGTGGAGAGGGTCAAGAGCTTCAAATTGCTGGGCGTGCACATCTCTGAAGATCTCTCCTGGTCCGAGAACACTGATGCCATTATAAAGAAAGCACATCAGCGCCTCTACTTCTTGAGAAGATTACGGAGAGTCGGTTTGTCAAGGAGGACTCTCTCAAACTTCTACACAATGCTGACCGGTTGCATCATGGCTTGGTTCGTCAACTTGAACGCCCAGGAGCGGAAAAGACTGCAAAAAGTTGTAAACACTGCCCAGTCCATCATCGGCTCTGACCTCCCTACCATCGAGGGGATCTATCGCAGTCGCTGCCTCAAAAAGGCTGGCAGCATCATCAAGGATCCACACCATCCTGGCCACTCACTCATCTCCCCGCTGCCTTCAGGTAGAAGGTACAGGAGCCTGAAATCTGCAACATCCAGCTTCAGGAATAGCCGCTTCCCCACAGCCATCAGGCTATTAAACTCAACTCAAACAAAACTCTGAACATTGATAGCCCATTGCACTTTATCTGCTTATTTATATGTGTATATATATATTCAATGGTATATGGTGACACTGATCTGTTCTGTATTTATTTATGCCTACTATATTCTGTTGTGCTGAAGCAAAGCAAGAATTTCATTGTCCTATCTGGGACACATGACAATAAACTCTCTTGAATCTTGAATCTTGAATCATTACGGAAAAATTATGTTCACAGCAACTTCAACATTGTTGTGCAGAAAATTAGAGATGAAGTTGCATGCAACAAAATATGGATCTCAATAGACGAGACAACCGATGCTGTGGGGAGATATGTTTCCAATGTGGTCATCGGTACACTGGAGGCAGGTCAACCATCAAAGGAGTATTTGTTGACATCGGAAGTATTGGAAAAGTTAAACAGCTCAACTATTACTCAGTTGTTTATATCTTCAGTTGCTGTACTTTGGCCAGAAGGTATAAAACACAAGAATGTTCTTCTGTTTGTGACAAAGTTTTATTCCCCAAAATGTTGCATTTGACATGCTTAGCTCAACGACTTCATAGAATTGCCAAGCACATACGTAGCTTGTTTCCAAATGTCGATTGCCTAGTTTTCAATGTCAAGAAAATCTTCCTCAAAGCACCGTCACGTGTGCAGTTATTCAAGGAAATGGCACCCAAGATTCCGCTACCTCCTCAGCCCGTTTTGACTAGGTGGGGTACATGGCTCTCCGCTGTACTCTACAATGCTGCAAATTTTGAAAAGATAAAATAAATCGTCAACTGTTTTGAAGAAGCAGAATCTGCTGCAGTCAGGATCGTCAGTGAAATCATGCAGAAAAAGTCCCTCCATC
Organism: Malacoraja senta; assembly: GCA_038087875.1. Classification (NCBI taxonomy): domain Eukaryota; kingdom Metazoa; phylum Chordata; class Chondrichthyes; order Rajiformes; family Rajidae; genus Malacoraja; species Malacoraja senta. The sequence continues at coordinate 39,808,172 of CM075983.1, forward strand.
TTGTGTTTATTGCTTCCAATTTTGCAAACTTCCCACAAGGTATCGTTTCCCTTGAGAAACGTGGCGAAACATTAGTGAATAACTTGCAGGTTTTCAACAAAGTAACTGATGATATTCGTAAAGTTCCTGGTGATGTAGGAAAAGACGTACAAGAAAAATGTGAGAGAGTGATTTTAGCTAACACAGTTCTTGAAGAAATAGAAAACATAGCTAAAGTTCTCAAAGGTAATTGTAATGCACAAGATATCAACATGAATATAGAGTCTGTAGCTTGTTTCGGGTATGCACCAGTGACCTCAGCTGAGGTAGAAAGAAGTTTTCACAACTGAAGCATATTCTGTCTGACAGACGGCATAGTTTAACACCAGATAGTTTGAAAAAAATGCCAGTAATTGTGTGCAACCAGGCAACTTTGGCCATTTAATGTAGTATACCTTTATATTATCATTTTTAACCATATTTTGGTGGTGGAAATGAATGCTTTTTTATGCCTTTTTTTGTCAATAAATGCCAATTTTGTGCCTTTTGTAATTTTATTATGCCATTTTGCCTGCCTATTTCTGAGTTTTTTTAGTGCCTAAACATCCTGGCTCTAATCATTAAAAATAAACAGACAAACCTTGGACTTCAAGTTCATCGTTCCCTGAAAGTGGCACCATTAATCAATAGGTGGAAAAGAAGGCATAAGGCATAATTGCCTTCATAGGATATAGAATATAAAAGTTGGGCCATTATGTTGCATCTCTATTAACACTAATTAGACAAGAGAAGTAGATGATGGCATCTACAACAAGACCACACTGCTGCAGAATGTCAGAGGGTGGAGCGGAGTCTGTAGAGGGAAGTGGACAGTCGACATTTCATGTCAGGACATGACCACACTTCCTTCAGTAGTGTGTTTGGCGCATAGAGTCATACAGCACAGAAACAGGCCCTTCAGCCCAACTCGTCCATGCCGACCAAGATGCCCCATCTACACTAGCCCCATGGTGTTTGGCCCATATCCCTCTAAACCTTTCGTATCTGTACCTATCCAAATGTGTTTTAAATATTGTTATTGTACGTGACACAACCACTATCTCTGGCAATTTGATCTGTACTTACCCACTACCTTCTGTGTGGAAAAAGTTGCGCCTGAGGTTCATATCTCACCTTAAACCTAGACCTTAAGACCCTCTAGTTCTTGACTCCCCTACCCTGGATAAAAGACTGCAATAAATCTATTTCCCTTATGATTTTATACACATCTGTAAGATCAGCCCTCAGCCTCCTGCTCTCCAAGGAATAAAGTCCTAGCCTGCCTAACCTTTCCCTGTAGTTCATTCTAGGAAAACAGCCTAAATTTGTCCAAACTCTCTTTGTAGCTAATACCCTCTAATCCAGGCAGCATAATTCTCTTTTGCACCCTTTCTAAACCCTCCATATCGTTCCTGTAATTGGGCGACTTAATCTGCACACAATAATCCAAATGCCACCAGACCAAAGCGTTATAAAGCTACAACATGACTTTGTGACTCTGACATTCAATGCCCAGACCAATATGACCTCTACCTTTAGGGTTAGGGTTAGGGACTGTGCTGATTTTAGTTAAATCTCACTCTCGGTGTAACACCAAGCAGGGTGATGCTGACAGTATGCTACTTTGAAAGGGGAGCTTCTTCCAGTCTGTTGAGTGAAGGTGCAAGATCAAAAAAGTACCAGGGAAGACATTGTCAGAGATAGAAGAAAACTTTAATGCCAAGACCAGTTGTCTTGTGTTGGGTTAGGGTGGCAAAGGGAAATGATTGGAAGTGTGGATCGGTTGTGAGCCATTAGATTGGGAGTGTTTTCCTGCATCTAGCCTGTCCAACCCCTTAAGAATTTTGTACGTTTCTTATGAAGAAAGACTGGATAGACTTGGTTTATACTCTCTAGAATTTAGGAGATTGAGAGAGGATCTTATAGAAACTTACAAAATTCTTAAGGGGTTGGACAGCCTAGATGCAGGAAGATTGCTCCCGATGTTGGGGAAGTCCAGGACAAGGGGTCACAGCTTAAGGATAAGGGGGAAATCCTTTAAAACCGAGATGAGAAGAACTTTTTTCACACAGAGAGTGGTGAATCTCTGGAACTCTCTGCCACAGAGGGTAGTCGAGGCCAGTTCATTGGCTATATTTAAGAGGGAGTTAGATGTGGCCCTTGTGGCTAAAGAGATCAGAGGGTATGGAGAGAAGGCAGGTACGGGATACTGAGTTGGATGATCAGCCATGATCATATTGAATGGCGGTGCAGGCTCGAAGGGCCGAATGGCCTACTCCTGCACCTAATTTCTATGTTTCTATGTTTCTATCCCCCCTCAATCTTCTAAATTCTAGCGAGTACAAACCGAGTCTATCCAGTCTTTCTTCATATGAAAGTCCTGCCATCCCAGGAATCAGTCTGGTGAACCTTCTCTGTACTCCCTCTATGGCAAGAATGTCTTTCCTCAGATTAGGAGACCAAAACTGTATGCAATACTCCAGGTGTGGTCTCACCAAGACCCTGTACAACTGCAGTACAACCTCCCTGCTCCTATACTCAAATCCTTTTGCTATGAATGCTAACATACCATTCGCCTTCTTCACTGCCTGCTGCACCTGCATGCCTACTTTTAATGACTGGTGTACCACGACACCCAGGTCTCGTTGCATCTCCCCTTTTCCTAATCGGCCACCATTCAGATAATAGTCTACTTTCCTGTTTTGCCACCAAAGTGGATAACCTCACATTTATCCACATTATACTGCATCTGCCATGCATTTGCCCACTCATCCAGCCTATCCAAGTCACCTTGCAGCCTCCGAGCATCCTCCTCACAGCTAACACTGCCCCACAGCTTCGTGTCATCTGCAAACTTGGAGATGTTCCATTCAATTCCCTTGTCCAAATCATTAATATATATCGTAAATAGCTGGGGTCTCAGCACTGAGCCTTGCGGTGCCCTACTAGTCACTGCCTGCCATTGTGAAAAGGACCCGTTTACTCCTACTCTTTGCTTCCTGTCTGCCAGCCAGTTCTCTATCCACATCAATACTGAGCCCCCAATACCGTGTGCTTTAAGTTTGTATACTAATCTCTTATGTAGGACCTTGCCGAAAGCCTTCTGAAAGTCCAGATATAACACATCCACTGGTTCTCCCTTATCCACTCTACTAGTTACATCCTCGAAAAATTCTATAAGATTCGTCAGACATGATTTACCTTTCATAAATCCATGCTGATTTGTCCAATGATTTCACCACTTTCCAAATGTGCTACTATCCCATCTTTAATAACTGATTCTAGCAGTTACCCCACTACCGACGTTAGACTAACTGGTCTGTAATTCCCTGTTTTCTCTCTCCCTCCCTTTTTAAAAAGTGGGGTTACATTAGCTACCCTCCAATCCTCAGGAACTACTCCAGAATCTAAAGAGTTTTGAAAAATTATCACTAATCCATCCACTATTTCTGGGGCTACTTCCTTAAGTACTCTGGGATGCAGCCTATCTGGCCCTGGGGATTTATCGGCCTTTAATCCATTCAATTTACCTAACACCACTTCCCGGCTAACCTGGATTTCACTCAGTTCCTCCATCTCATTTGACCCCCGGTCCCCTGCTATTTCTGGCAGATTATTTATGTCTTCCTTAGTGAAGACAGAACCAAAGTAGTTATTCAATTGGTCTGCCATGTCCTTGTTCCCCATGATCAATTCACCTGTTTCTGACTGCAAGGGACCTACATTTGTTTTAACTAATCTTTTTCTCTTCACATATCTATAAAAGCTTTTGCAGTCCGTTTTTATGTTCCCTGACAGTTTTCTTTCATAATCTGTTTTCCCTTTCCTAATTAAGCCTTTTGTCCTCCTCTGCTGGACTCTGAATTTCTCCCAGTCCTCTGGTACGCTGCTTTTTCTGGCTAATTTGTACGCTTTATCTTTTGTTTTGATACTATCCCTGATTTACCTTGTTATCCATGGATGCACTACCTTCCCTGCAGTCTGCGGTCTGTGGTCTGCGGTCTGCGGTTCGAGGGCATCCCGCCGCGGGTGGGCAGCGCTGGATCAAAAACACCGCGGAGTAGAAGCTCCAAACGGCGCGGCCTGAAGTCCACGGGCGTCGCAGTCTCCGGGGAAGGAGCGGCCGCTCCAGACACTTCAAGGCCGCTGAGGACTTTTCCACCTGATGCCGGTGTTCCAGCTTCCCGGCGGGTGGACCTATAATCATCGGGCTGCCGTTGCGGCGACTGGCTGCGGTGGCCTCAAACTGGCCCCGACCTCGGGTGGACTAGGAGGAGGAGGAGGACTGGACATTTTAGTGCTTTCCCTCACAGTGGAGAGTGTAGATTCTGCTGTGGGGGGGGGGGGGTGTTCGTGTTGAATCTCTTATAGTGCGTTGTGTCATTTTTTTCTACCTCTTTTTATTATTTATATGGATAATTTTCTCTGTAAAGCACTTTGGCTTCTTTGATTGAAATTGATTGAAAAGTGATATATAAATAAATTTACTTTACTTTACTTACTTTACTTCCCTGATTTCTTTTTTTGCCAAACTGGGATGAACAATTGTTGTAGTTCATCCATGCAGTCTTTAAATGCCTTCCATTGCATATCCACCGTCAACCCATTAAGAGTCAATTGCCAGTCTATCTTGGCCAATTCACTTCTCATACCCTTAAAGTTACCTTTCTTTAAGTTCAGGACCCTTGTTTCTGAATTAACAATGTCACTCTCCATCCTAATGAAGAACTCAACCATATTATGGTCACTCTTGCACAACAAGACTGCTAACTAACCCTTCCTCATTACTCAATACCCAGTCTAGAATAGCCTGCTCTCTCGTTGGTTCCTCTACATGTTGGTTTAGAAAACTATCCCGCATACATTCCAAGAAATCCTCTTCCTCAGCACCCTTGCCAATTTGATTCACCCAATCTATATGTAGATTAAAGTCACCCATTATAACTGTTTTACCTTTGTTGCACGCATTTCTAATTTCCTGTTTGATGCCATCCCCAACTCCACTACTACTGTTAGGTGGCCTGTACACAACTCCCACTAGCGTTTTCTGCCCCTTAGTGTTTCGCAGCTCTACCCATATCGATTCCACATCCTCCAAGCTAATGTCCTTCCTTTCTATTGCGTTAATCTGCTCTCTAACCAGCAACGCTACCCCACCTCCTTTCCCTTTCTGTCTATCCCTCCTGAATATTGAATATCCCTGGATGTTCAGCTCCCAGCCTTGCTCACCCTGGAGCCATGTCTCCGTGATCCCAACTATATCATAGTCATTAATAGCTATCTGCACATTCAACTCATCCACCTTATTACGAATGCTCCTTGCATTGAGACACAAAGCCTTCAGGCTTGTTTTTACAACACTCTTACCCCTTATACAATTTTGTTGAAAATTGGCCCTTTTTGATTTTTGCCATGGATTTGTCTGCCTGCCACTTTTACTTTTCACCTTGCTACCTATTGCTTCTACCCTCATTTTACACCCCTCTGTCTCTACGCTCACACATTTAAGAAACCCTTTCCCTTTAACTCCATCCTCAACTATCCCATTCGACACCCCACCCCCCTTATTCAGTTTAAAACCACCCGTGTAGCAGTGGTAAAGCTGCCTGCCAGAATGCTGGTCCCCCACCTGTTAAGATGCAATCCGTCCCTTTTGTACAGTTCCCCCTTACTCCAAAACAGATCCCAGTGATCTAAGAATCTAAATCCCTGCCCCGTGCACCAGTTCCTCAGCCACACATTCAGGTCCCGTATCTCCCTGTTCCTGCTCTCGCCAGCAAGAGGAACTGGAAGCAAACCGGAGATAACAACCCTGGAGGTCCTGCTTTTCAGCATTTTTCCGAGCTCTCTAAAGTCATGCTGCAGAATATTCATCCCCTTCTTTCCAACATCGTTTGTGCCAACATGCACTACCACTTCCGGCTGTTCACCTTCGCCCTTGAGGATTTTCTGCACTCTGTCCGTGACATCCTGGATCCTGGCACCAGGAAGGCAGCACACCATCCTCGAATCCCGTCTGTTGCCGCAGAAACCCCTGTCCGTACCTCTCGCAATGGAGTCTCCCACCACAATGGCGTTGCCTGACTTTGGCCTTTTTGGTTTTGGCTCAACAGCCCTATTCGCATCGCAAGCCAGTCTGCCGCTCAGTGTTAAAACGTCTTCTGTCCCGACAGCTTCTAAGTGGGTGAACCTGTTCACAAGAGGTACAACACCCGGGGATGTTTGCATTCCATGCTTCCCTCCCTTTCTCACTGTCTCCCACCTTCTCTCTTCCAGTACCTTAGGTGTAACAATCTTACTGTAGGACTGGTCGAGGAACGACTCAGTTTCTCGGACGAACCGGAGGTCATCCACTTGCTTCTCCAGTTCCCCAACACGGTCCTTCAGGAGCTGTACCTGGATGCACTTGTCACATTTGTAGCAGCCAGAGGCACCAGCAGTGTCCTTGACCTCCCACATACTGGCACCAGGACATCTCCTTCTTTCGTCTCTCCCTCTGCAGTGTTTTGCGTAGCCTCCTCTCCTCAGCCTCCTCACCGAAGACTCTCGAGCCAAAGACACACTATTCTCACAGGGCACTTCCCTCACAAGGCCGCTCCCTAAGAGCAGTCTTGCTTATATTGACTGATAAATTGCCTAATTTACCAATTTACCAATTTACAATCCAAATTCCTCCGTTTTCAACTGTTTTCCCCGCTTTGACTCACTTCTCTCTTCCCTCTTGGGCTAGAGCCAATCAGTGTTTTCTCTTGCTAATCTTCTCCTGCTGTTGCTTCCAAATCTACAATATAAAATTGCAAGTTCTGTAAATGTGTAAACATCTGTGAAAAGAGAAACAGAGTTCACATTCCAGGTTGAAGAACTTTGAGCAGAATAATTTGATGAAGGGTCTTAAATCTAAAATATTAACAATTTATTGTCCCAAGGATCAGCCAAGGTATGAAGTATCAAAGCTGAGATGTTATGTTACAATTATACAACACATTGGCAAGGCCGCACTTGGGGTATTGTATTCAATGTTGGTATCAAAATGATTTTATTAAGCTGAAAAGAATGCAGAAAAGATTTGTGAGGATGTTGCCAGGACTCGAGGGCCTGAGCTATAGGGAGAGGTTGAGCAGTCTAGGACATTATCCCTTGGAGCACAAGAGGATGAGGGGTGGTCTTATATAGGTGTATAAAATCATGAGTGGTATATGAGGATGAATGCACAAAGTATTTTGCTCAGAGTAGAAGAAGCAAGAACCATAAAATATAAGTTTAAGGTGAAAGGGGCAAGATTTAATAGGAACCTGAGGGGCATCTTTTTCACATGAAGAGTGGTGGATATATGGAACAATGCCAGAGGAGATAGTTGATGCAGGTAATATAACAACATTTAAAATACATTTGGTCTGATACATAGATAGGAAAGGTTTCGAGGGATATGTGGTAGATTCCTATTAAATATTGGGCAAATGGAACTAACTTAGATGGGGCATCTTGGTTTGGCATGGACAGGTTGGGTTGAAGGGCTTGTTTCCATGCTGTATGACCCTATGATTCTAAATAGTGATCAATTATAAGGTGTCCTTTCATTGTAAATCCTCGCCAAGATAGAATACCTCTGGTCTACTCCTGTCAATGATAAGCAACAAATACATGATGCTCATGGTGTCATGGTTCATGGGTACCTTCGCACCGTCACTGACAGCTAGAATAATTAGAATATCTTTTGCCAATTCAAATCAAAATCGTTTCTGCAAAACTGATGGTGTTGAACATATCTCTCATTCAACCCAATACAGCCAAGTGTCTGTATTGGCCTTTTCACAGCAAAACTTGTAATAGAAGCTGCGTGCATTCATATATCAGCCTAGCCCGTTACATGAAATAGCAATGCTGTGATCTTCACAAAGATAAACGTGGAGTCCAGCTTGCACGGAGCGGGTTGTTTACGTCAATTGTTTGTTGACCGGAGAATGAAAAAACACTTTCCTACTCTGAAAAGTTAGGCCATTGACTGCCCGTGATTGTGACAACACTGGGCTACAAGGAATGTCACAGAAATCATTCGGATAGCAAAATATCTGCATCCAGCGGCAACCAATAAGTTCAGAAGCAATTTGCAAGATATGTCGGGTTGCAAAAGGGAAAGGAAATCGTTGATACAGGAAATGCGAATTGATTGAAAGATTGCTTCATGGCAATTGGTGTCAAACAATAAAAAATGTGTTTATGAATAAAAGTATACTGATGGCGAGGAAATTCATCTCGCTGTCTGAAGGATGGGAAACTCGCCGAGGAAAGATGAAGGAGATGGAGCGCTTTTTGCCGTTACAAGTCACTCCACAAACTTGACTGGGGCGATGCATATTTTCCAGGAAGTGTGGGGTTCTAAGAAATGTGCTGTATAACATATTTAGTTTCCTGAAAGGTGCGAGATGACAAGAGATTGAATGTTGCGCCCAGGCAGCTCCACTATGCGGGAAGCGAGTGTACCGACACTATCCGCTCTGGTCGACAACATGCACGAGGCGACCGACATGTCGGACCGACCCAAGAGCTGCGAACACCAGCCATCGCTGTCCGTCCGCTTCGTCCTCTACATGGTCGTCCTGTTACTGGCCGCGCACATGATTGCAAGCACCATGCTCTACGTGTATCTGTCCATGAGAGTGGACAAGGTGAGGCTGCTCCGAGAGGCGTCCGCACTAAACGGATTGTTCCTTTATCACTAATTCGTTCGATTTAAACATGTTAACGTATGCTTCGTTTTTGACTGAGTTGGTTGCAAATTGATGTTATGATAGATAATTGAGGGAGACTTGCAGGTACCTGCAAACGTGCAGACAATGGTACGCGTTGTACGTTCCTTTGGGAAAATGAAACGCACAAATACAGGTGAACATTGTTCAGATGCCAGCTATTATATCGTCGCTTCTTTTACACTGTAACACAGTCAAATGCAGCTATAAAGCACAGTCTGAGCTCATTTCAGCACGGATGTTAATGAGATTAAGAAGGAACTGCAGATGCTGGAAAATCGAAGGTACACAAAAATGCTGGAGAAACTCAGCGAGTGCAGCAGCATCTATGGAGCGAAGGGAATAGGCAACGTTTCGGGCCGAAGCCCTTCTTCAGTCTGATAGAACCCTTCTTCAGTCCTTCGCTCCATAGATGCTGCTGCACCCGCTGACTCTCTCCGGCATTTTTGTGTACCTGTTAATGAGATTAGTTTAGTTTAGTTTATTGTCACGTGTATTAAGGTACAGTGAAAAGCTTTTGTTGCGTGCTAACCAGTCATCGGAAAGACGATACAGCCATCGAGATTACAATCGAGACTACCATGATTACCATGATTACAATCGAGCCATCCACAGTGTACAAATACAGAACAAAGGGAATAATCTGAAGAAGGGTCTCGACCCGAAACGTCACCCATTCCTTCTCTCCAGAGATGCAGCCTGTCCCGCTGAGTTACTCCAGCAATTTGTATCTACCTTCGAGTTAAACCAGCATCTGCAGTTCTTTCCTACACATAAAGGGAATAATGTTTAGTGCAAGGTAAAGCCCAGTAAAATCCGATTCAAGATAGTCCGAGGGTCTCCAATGAGGTAGATGGTATCTCAGGACCGCTCGCTAGTTGCTGATGGGTTGGTGATCAGTTGCCTGATAACAGCTGGGAAGAAAATGTCCCTGAAGCAGGAGGCAGTGATGTAGACCCAGATTTTGTGCATACTGTTGCGGGGTTCTGTGCGTGTGTTCCCGAGTTGTGTACTAGGGGTCTAAATCCGAACTGCGTCTATACCCGGGGACTGTAGATACCCGGGGTCTGTGCACACCCGGGCTATGTATACCCGAACAGATCAACTTTGTGCAGCGTTTGACTAACATGGGACAATTAACGAATGTTATTGAGCAAATAGCAATGTGCTGGAGGAACTCAGCGGGTCGAGCAACATCCGTGGACGCAGAGAAATGGTAGATATTTCGGGTCAGTCCTGGTTCAGGGTCTGGGACGAAACGTCACTGTCTATTCCCCCACAGATGCTGCCTGACCCGCTGAGTTCCTCCAGCACTTTGTGTTTTGCTCCGGATTCCAGCAACTGCGGTTCATTGTATCTCCAGCACTATTATAGGAATAGGTTAGAATGGTTCAGCAGGGATGCAGGCCATTCGGCCCAGTAGTGCAGACAGTGATATCCCTTTCTGTAGTCGGCAAAGAGCCTGCTCGCCGCTATGTGTGTTGTTACGGGGAGATTGTTATCCGACTATCCCTCGCTACGATTTAACATCGCTCTATTCTCCGTTCATCCCCAGGTGGGGGGGAAGCCGGCACCCGCGACTCCCGGACACGCCAGGACGAGCGGAAATCAGACGTGGCCCGAGGGCGATCTGATCCGGCGATGCGTCGAGCAGGTGGGGGTCTGGGTCTGGCCCGGGACAGCGCGGGACGGGGGTCTGGTCAGGTGGGGCGGGTGTGAGAGGGGGGCCAGTCCGAGGTCTGGCCCGAGTGGGGGGGGAGGGGGTGTTGGTCCGAGGGGAGAAGGGCTGGACCGTGGAGAACGTGAGAGGGGAGAGGGGGGGTGCGGGAGTCTAGTCCGGTGGGGGGGGGGGGGAGCGGGGATCCGACCCGGGTGGGGGGCGGGGGGGGTAGTATGTTCCTGGGCTGGGCAATGGAGATGGTCAAGCCCAGGGCGGGCTGTGGTTCGAGAAAGGGCCTGGTCCGGGGCGGGAGGGTCGGTGGGGAACGATAGGGGGTAAAGGCCCCTGGGCTCTGACATTCGGTGCATACTCTCCGCGCTCCCTGCGGTCCCCAGCCCGGCCCCTTTGGGCCCGGCGCCAGTGCAAGTGTGAGCTGTTCACCGAGGCCTCAGCCGCGCTTCCTGTACTAACCAACAGCGCTAAACACGAGCGCTTCGCTGCAGAAGCAGTGGTTAATGGGTGAGTTGATGTCGCTGGGGGAAGTGAGGGGTGGAGAGAATATCAGGCGCCCGGGAAGGGGCTGAAGACGAGGGACCCTCTGAGGGACGATATGAGGTGCACAAGGTCATGACGGGCACGGATAAAGTTAACGCTCACAGTCTTTTTCCCAGGATAAAGGATTATAAAACTAGAGGGCATGGGCTTAAGGTGAAAGGGGAGATGTTTCAGGGTCATCTTTTCACTCATAGGGTAGTCGGTATCTGGAACGAGCTGCCAGAGGAAGTTACAGAAGCGGATACAATTACGACCATTAAAAGACATTTGGTCAGATATATAGATAGGAAGGGTTTAGAGAGATATGGGACAAATGCAGCGAAATAGGACTGGCCCAGTATGCCAACTTAGTCGGCATGCATAAGATGGGCCGAAGGGCCTGTTTCCGTGCTGTACAGCTCTATGGCTGCCCCAATTTGACCGGGTGCAACTCCGGGGCCGCAGCAGCTGACTTCCAGGTGGGCATCATCTCAGCTTCCGTCTGAAGCGAGGGAGGCCGGTGGAGGGGGAAGTTGCTATATAAATGCAGATGTGTCTTTCTTACTGGAGGCTGGGCTAAATCCGCACCAGTTTACTGCTCTCCCCGTGGGTGGGGTGGGTCGGAGAGAGGGAGGTGCGGGAAACGCCTTCGGTTCTTTTCAGACGCTGGACTATTGTCTGTCGCGATGCGAAGGAAGGGCAAGTAGAGGCAGCGGGCCGAAGGGTTGCCGGCCTGATGTGAAGTGGCTGACTGTGTCTTGTTCTTGCAGTGTCTGATGCCCGGCGCCCAGGAGCGGAGAGGCGAGGGCGGAGGGGCGGCGTTCGACGCGCAGATAGGTAGGTGCCCGCGACGCTGCCTCGCGGAGAGGGAAGGGATCTCAATATTCCTCATCCCAATATTTCCCCCACACCAGCCATGGGCTGTCCGACTCCGGCGGTGGCTGCAAGGACTTGGTCAGATCTGATCAATTAACAGAGCCCTTGTGGTCAGCGCTGACCGGCTCAGTGTTTACTGTAAGAGTCAAGAGAGTTTGATGGGCATATATAACAGAACGCTGAAATTCTTAAATGCCGCAGTTTAACGGACCCACCAACGCAATAACCCACGGATAATCTAGAATTAGAAATACCATAAGCCGGTAGTTCAGATCATTTTGCCTTGGAGTTTAGTGGATATCACGGCGAGAACGACAGCAGTAATCCTTTGGCTGTAATCAAACGTTAAGGGCCTGTCCCATTTGGGCGTCATTTGCGCGTCACGCGGGTGGCGCGCGAAGATTTTGTGAATCCCAAAATCCTGGGGCGCCGCGCGCGACCGCGCGTCACTGCTTACGTCGCCACGCACCATGCTGTCGCGTAAACGACGCGCAAATGACGCCCAAGTGGGACAGGCCCTTAAGTTTCTAGCTGTGTAGGAAGGAACTGCAGATGCTGGTTTACACCGAAAATAGACACAAATTGCTGAAGTACTCAACAGGACAGACAACATCTCGGGAGAGAAGGAATGGGTAACGTTTCGGGCCGAGACCTTTCTTCGGCTAGTTTTTAGCACTCTGCATCGCCCAAGCAACACCACGATCATTACAGTTTATCTTAGTTGCGTCGGAATTGCTCTGAAGTGACGTTGTGACTATATTAAGATTTACGGCCGTTCTGACCTTGTCCCCCTCAAACTGGATAAATTGTAAGTAATTTCCCCCAATCCTCCCTCTCTGTCCCTTGCACCTCCGCCAACGCGGTGCGCACCCATTGTCACCATCTCAGTCACCCTGCTTCTTTTCCCGCCATACACTTATTCTCTTTTACCCCCCCCCCCCCCCCCCACACTTTCCTTTCCCCCATCTCCTTCCATCCATATCCCTCCCTCCGGTTTTATGTTCCTCTCATCTGACAGCCTTTTGTCTCTTTTTCACCTCCAGCCTTTGACATTTACTTCATCCATCTGCCAACCCCCTCCCCCTCAACTCTATCCACCTATCACTTGCTAGGTGCAGACACAGAGTGCTAGGGATAACTCAACAGGGATCCGAACCGTCATCCGTCCATTCTACCCGCAGATGCTGCCTGGTTACTCCACACTTTGTGTTTTAAAAATAATCTGCCTCTGCAGTTCCTTTTGTCTCTATCACTTGCCCGACCTTTCCCCGCCCCGGCCTCCATTATCCAGCTTTCGCCCCCCTCATCCAATCAGAATGAAAAAAGGACCCGACCCCACCGTCGCCCGTCCGTCCCCTCCACTGCTGCTGCCTGAGCCATCGAGTTCCTCCAGCACTTTGTGTTTTGGTCAACATTTACTCAACGGAGTTCACTCAACCTTATTCGTGCCAATGATAATAATGTCTTGGCATGTTTGATTGGGTTATGATTCAGGGCTAAGATAAACCAGAGGAGAATCGGGCAGCTATTTACCACACGTATTTTCTTCAGTGGTTTCTGGGGTCGACTGCACTCTGGGTGTGGAGTGAGTCTCCCAGCCAACAGGTCCGTGTTGAGGTGCAGTCTAATCGGCGCGGGCCACGTTGATGGCCAGTAATCCCTCCACTGAGAAATCTAAAAGGGAAGGAGGTGGTTTATAAATGGTAGGATTAGACGATCCGCACAAATTTAATCTGAAGGTTGTTGACATGTCAGGCATTTGATGCATTTATTTATTGCCGGTCGTGGCCATCACTGGTGGGCAGCGTGGGTTAGTATGGACGATTTTGGCTGAAAGGTCTGTTTCCGCGTTCTACGACTCCATATCCAAGCTCCATTCATCCTATGAATGTGAAGAGTGTCAGTACCATGAGATTGGGATAAAATTGACTGGTGAGGAGGATGTTGAAAAGATTGGGGTTCCCGATGACTACCTCCAGACGGAGATGTATTGAACTGAATGTTAGCGCTGAGCAGGACAGGGCGATCATTCCAGCACCATAACCAACAAAGAGCGCAGGTAACAGCCGCGAGTTCAAACATCGCATCCTTTTCAGCTTTTGTGGGGATTAGTTGTCCCACAGCACAGAATAAGCGAGGCTGCTCCTTGGCCGCTGTTGGAGAACCAGGACCTTCATCGGTGCACACACCGAGCGCTCTCACAGAGTCATAGTCGCACAACGTGGAAACAGGCCCACCGACCGACATGTCCCATCTACACCACCTGCCTGCGTTTGGCCCATATCCCTCTAAACCTGTCCTATCCATGTACCTGTACAAATATTTCTTAACATTTGCGCTCTGCTCGCTCACTGTCCATTTTTAATGTCTCCTCGTTCCCTTTACTCTCCTTGATGGAGTAGATTCGCATTGATAACCAGAGCTCTTTTGCTCTCAATGGAAAGCGTGCTCTTGTGTTACTCTGTCGAATTCTCGACCCGAGCGGATCACAGACATATTTTCCAGGGAAAAAATAATTTATGTTCAGTTAAAATATGGAGGTTGTTGTCCTCGGCCCAATGACAGAGCTTGGAACACAGGCGGTTGTCATTAATGTCAGGAGACAGTTTACAAGACATTCCTTGTGCGCCTGCCATTCCGTATTTCTGACCAACGAATCCAACACATCTCCGGCAGGTACACAAGTACACAAAAATGCTGGGGAAACTCAGCGGGTGCAGCAGCATCTATGGAGCGAAGGAAATAGGTAACGTTTCGGGCCGAAACCCTTCTTCAGACATCTCCGGCAGTCTCTGTGAATCTCCGGATGGGCAGAAGTGGCAACTTAGAGGGGAATGGAACTGGGAGTGCGGAATTCGGGGGGGGGGGGCAGTGAGGAATTATAGAGACAGCACGGAAACAGGCCTTTCGGCCCACCAGTCCGGCCAATCACAAAACACCCAGTTACACTAATCCTACACGAATCCTCTTTTTCCACTTTTCCCACTTTCCCATCAACGTCACACAGATTCTACCCGCCATCCACAATTGGTGGCGATTTAAAGTGGCAGATTAACCCATTCATTTCACTGGGATGAGGGAACAAATTGGAGGACCCGGGGGAGCAACCGATAGGGAGAACGTGCAAACTCCACACAGATAGCCCCCGAGGTCAGGATCGAACCTGCCTCTGGAGTTGTGGCATCAGCTCTATCTGCTGCCCTCTCAGTGTGTCACGTTCTTTCTTTGAAAACACTCACTGGACTGAACGATCAGAAAAATAAAACGGAAAATGCTGGAAACTCCCAACAGGTCAGGCAGCATCTGTGGAGTGGGAACAAAATCTGGCCCGGGATTCCTGGTCAGGCTTGGTGTGTTCAGTGGTTGGGCCAATGGCAATTCTCCGCTGTGCTCCGCCCAAGTTTCAGCTGTAAAGTCTGGCTTCAGAGGCGACGAGCCAAGCCTTGTAGATGTGACCACCCCATAATGTCATACAGTCATACAGCATGACATAGGCCCTTCAGCCCACCTCATCTATGCCGATCAAGATACCCATCTAATATAGTCCAATTTCTCCACGTGTGGCCCATATTACTATAAACTTGTCCAATCCTCATTCATGTCCAAATGTATTTTAAATGTCATTATAGTAACTGTTTCCATTACCTACTCTGTCAGCTGGTTCCATTTATCCACCACCATCTGCGTGAAAATGTTATCCCTCAGATTCCTATTAAATAGTTATCCTCTCATCTTAAACCAGCATCTGCAGTTCTTTTCTACACATTAAACCTATGCTCCTCAGTTTTTGATTCCCTTACAATGGGAAAAAGAATCTGTGCAGACCCTCATGATCGTATACACTATTAGATCACCGCTCAGTCTTCTGCGCTCCAAGGAATAAAATTCCAGCCTGTCCAATCTCTTGCTATCACTCTGGCCCTCGAGCCCTGGTTCCGATCCCACTCCAGGGTCAGTCTGTCTCTGAGCAAAACATTCGCTGCGAGGAGATGAATCACTACGGTCAACTGCCCGGCCCCGGCCCCGGCCCGGCCTCTCCCTCCGTGTCTGTGCGGCGGTGGTTTAGCGGGCGCCAGCTCTCTCCCTCCACTCACCTCTCACTACTCTCTTGTGCAGGAGGCCGGCCGGACGGACACGATTCGCAGTCCCCCCAGCCCACGGCAGCCCACCTCATCGCCACTACGCCAGTAGGCAGAAGCTTCCCGGTAAGTGCGGAGTCGGGGACGCGGGAATAGCTTCACGAAAGTCAATGGGGGGAAGTTCTCAGAGTCTGATGTTCCCAGCGACACTCGGCTCACTGGTTCCAGGAGAACCCCTCCGTATCTTCCACCGTCCCCGCCCCCACCCACACTACCCTCCCCCTCCAACCCTCCCGTTCTACCCTCCCCATCCGTACCTGCCACCACCCTTTCCCCGCCCACCATCACCTCCCCTCCCTCTCCCCCTCCCACCATCACCTTCCTCATCCCCTCCCCTTCCCCCTCCGTATCACCCACCCTCTCCCTCTGTAAGGAGCATCTACCCCTCCCCGTACCTCCCACCTTCCTTCCCCCCCACCACCATCGCCTCCCCCTCCTACTATCCCTTCCCTTCCCCTCCCCGTACATCCCACCCTCATCCTCCCACTCTGCCCTCCCTACCTCTCCATCCCCTCCCCGCCCACCGTTCACTCCCCTACCAATCACCCCCACAGTCTTCCCCTTCCACCCTCCCCCCCAACCACACCCTCCCCCCCCCCATCCACATCCTCTTCCACCACCCCCGTCCGGACTTCCCACCCTCTTCTCCCCTCCCCCTCAGTAACGCCCACCCACCGCTCCTCTCCCCCTCCCACCGTTCCCTCCTCCTTCCGTCTCCCTCTTCCCTCCCACCCTCCCATTGCCCGGCCCCCTGGTCTCTCCCGAGTGACGCCGACAGTCGGCGGCTCCATTCACTGGTCAAGAGCGCACAACAGCTGCCAGCCCAAGGGGAGAGTTCCCAGTCCTGTCACCATCTCCGCTTCTGCTCCGGGTTTTGTCGCGTAGAATTGGTGCATTGGGGGAGTAACTCCTCGCCTGTGGCCCAGCCCATGGGCCCAGCCTTAGTTCACAGGATCCGCAGACATTGCGGGAATCGCGGACATTGTGCGGGTACCCAGCGAGATTGTTCGTCGCTCCGATTCACGGTCGGTCAGTCGCCGGCTCACTACCTCTTCCATATTCAAGGGCTGGTCACTCCTCGACCCCCGCCCGGTCTCTGCTCTCTGCCGCGCCTCCTCGAATCTCCTAGCGCCGATCCCACAGATAGACACACAAAGTGCTGGAGTAACTCAACGGGTCGGGCAGCATCTCAGGAGAGCATTGCATAGGTGATGTTTCGGGTCGGGACCTATCTTCAGACTCCTACATCCCGATCCCACAGCCCGCTTACAGTTTCCTCTTTATTTAGGGGTCACCTTTCCATCCGGTAAAGGACAACCGATTAAGTACTGGCTGGCCGCGGGATTTCCTGCCTTTACGCGCAACGTCAACTACACTCACGGTAAGCTGGTGATAACCGAGCCGGGACTTTACTTCGTCTACTGTCAGGTCAGTTTTCGACTAACCAGTAGCGGGTTCAAAGTGACATCTAACGTGCCCTTCGTTCAGTACATCTACCTGGAAACCGATCAGCATTCCACGATGCTGATGAAAGCATCCAAAAACGCCGGTGGACAGGAACCAGGCGTCGAGCTTCAACTCGGTGAACCAGGGCGGCGTCTTTCAGCTGAAGGGAGGAAACAAGTTGTTTGTATCTGTGACCTCAACAGACTTGCTGAGTTACGATAAAGACACTTATTTTGGCATCTTCCGGCTCTGAAGGCCACAGGCGGCCGTCGCCTGCCGTGCTCCCGGATCATCTCTCAGTTCACCTCCGGATCAACCTCTGGTTGCGGGAGGACCATGTTGTGCAAGATGTCAGTTCTCGCAGACATCAACGTGAAGCCGCCACAACGTCCAAACTTTTCAACGTTAACAATGACTATTCTGAGCAGCGAGCGGTGTGACCCATCTACCCATCCCGCAGCTAAACTCCCCACCCCCGGCAATATCCCGTTGACACAATCAAATTTAAGCCTCGTTCCGTTTCTTTAGGAACTTGCACGGAGATTGGGTAATGGCAGATACCACTCTCTCAACGTAAAAGACAGCAGGAGTGTGGGCTTCAGCACGGGTGTGTGTTTGGGGCATCTCACGCTCACTGTGGAGTGATGTTCAGCTAATGTTAGAGGCAGTAAATATTGTTGCCAACCCCAGTGCGGCCAATGATCCCACCGGCCCTTCCACACCCCCCGGGGTGATGAGACCCCCAATGCCCGCAGACATGTGTGTAACTCCGGAGGCGTGCGGCCACACCCTGGCAGTTGTCCACTGGATCCGCTCTTTGACGGTGCTCTTTGCGAGGAATATTTATTTGCAAGTGTTGACTGTTGATGTTTGACAAGCGCATCCTGTACACAGCGACATGAAGCAGGTCAGGGCTGGTAAACAGCAAACCGCAGGCAGGGCCGGGTTTCGCTAACAACGCTTCACTTTGAGTTTATTTAACATTTCTCCGAACAAAATCTAAAAGGAGAGTGGAGTGGGCGTGTTAAGAGGAGGGTGAGTGAGGGTGAATCCGCTGTCCAGTGAAGGGGTTATTGCCGCGGGAGAACAAGCGTGGACAAACCTTCGGAAACGGAAGCATTACACGTGGAATATTTCAGGAGTGTCGGCAGTAAATTTACTGAATAATCACTTCTAAAGGGAAAATTAAAACGCTTAGGTCGCCATGCAGATAAAACAGTTTAAAATAGACTCAATCTATTCCATTGTCTTTATGAAGTGGTTTCGCAATTGAAGCGATCTCTTTGATAAGTGGCATCGAAGCACTGATACTCAGGAAGTGAAGCCCTCGAGCTCTTGCTAAATAGCATTGTTATTGAAAAGTTATGTTCCGTGCACTGACTTTTATCCCACATCAACTTGGCACTGGGCCGTTGGACCCGAGCTGCGGGTAGGCACTGGAGCTTCTAGCTGTCCGCCGCACACATACACACAAACGCACACACACACACACACACATGTACATGCACACACACACACACACACACACACACACACATGTACATGCACGCACACACACACACATGCACGCACATCACATGTACACACACTCCGGTTGCCAACTGTCCCGTATTAGCCGGGACATCCCGTATTTTGGCCTAAATTGGTTTGTCCCGCACGGGGTCGCCCTTGTCCGGTATTTGAATGCAACTACTCGGGTCGAGGGGACTGTCGGGTCGGAGCGCCGTGTCCGGCCCAGCCTCACCCGTCCCGACCTAGTGCAGCAGCAGCGCCTCACCCGTGGCCCCTTCGGTCGGCAGCCCGGCCGGCTGTCCGACCTTCGGACCTTCGCTTCCCGCCGACACCACCACCCCTCCTCATGGCCGATCATCGGTTCATGAGTTGGATGGGGTGCTGGACTTTGCGGCCCGGGCCAAAACTCCTCAGCTGGCCCACCGGCTGGGTTTTGTGTGCAGTCCCACACCCGGGCCAACTCATCATTCACCCAGCCATGGCCGAGTCAGTCAACGAATTGCAGTCGGGAATTTGTCCCGTATTTTGACCTTTTGTCCCTTATTCGGGAGTGAGAAAGTTGGCAACCCTACACACACAGACGGGATTGTAGTTACACACACATTTCTTACGTACATGTTTATAACACACACATATGCCAGCAAGTAAGACTGATATTGTTCTTGTCTCCATGACTATTAAAGACTCTTGACTCTTGATATATACGTTTATAAAACACGCACACACGCAGTCACAAAGCACCAACATGGCCGGCGATAGATAGCTGGCACAATGCACTAACTGCCGCCTCCCACGTCGCCCCGCAGTGGACACTGAAAGCTTCACCCGAGCTCAGTATTGTAGATGTGGGTCAGAATGTTCCGTGGGATTCTGCGTCTGGCAGTTTTTTGTACCTTATTTATCAGCGTCTGCACAGGATAATTACAGGGTGATCGCGGGAGCCACATAGTTACGTTGCCTATCATTTAATTTTATTGTTAAGCTATTTATTTGATTCAATTGTTCACTGTTTATTAACTGTTTCACAGTACTTCTTTTTGAATATTTATGTAACGATAGCTACTTTAAAAGTATTTTGTAAAACGAGAAATAAATAAAGATTTTCCTATTTTTTGTGTATGAATTTGAAGCTGTCTTGTGTGTGGTGAGGGTGAACGAGTTTTGGATGTAGTTGTCTATATGTTTGATGGACTGGTACACGGGCTCTCCCCTTCACTCCCTAACCTAAACAGGCGATTTTCAGATCCCGCCCCAGAGCGGGAGGACCGTCGCCCCAACCAAGCCTGTCCCAGGTCTTTGTAAGAGCAACTCAGTTAGTTCGCCTCTCCCACATGTTCGGGCTTCCGTGTGCACCCGACCGCTTGTAATGTTCCTGTTTAGTCGTACAGCGTGGAAACAGGCCATTCGGCCCAACTTGCCCGCAAAGGCCAACGTCCCATCTACACGAGTCCCACCTGCCTGTTATGGATTTTATATTATTGCTCACTTTCCACAATTGCTACCTTGTGATTAATCCTGAATAAGTTAACTATTCACATATAAAATTGTTTATTGTGCAAATTTCATGAAAACCTAGTCTCTGAATTGTCTACAATCTCCTTCATCAACTTCACCCCGTCCCGTGTCCCGCCTCCCCCTTTCCCCACCTCTCCCCCACCCCTCCCCTCCCCCTCCTCCCCCTGTCCCACCGGCTGCCAGAAGAGCAGTCCGCCCCCTGTCTACTCCAGATTCTAATCTCAGTAGTCATTGAGCAGCAACACCTACTTCCCATCTTCTGCATCCTTGGGGAATCACCGGAAATGTTTGGTGGAGTTCCTCCCTTCACCCCTCATTCTCCCTTTGATGGGACACATTTGTTGGAAAACATTTCACAGTTTCAAGGCCTCTCGGATGGGTGGCGTGGTGCCAGTCACAGCACTGCACCACAAGCGGCTTACAGTCACAGTGTGACAGTGGGGACTTGGTTGTGGCTGTTATCATCTCTGTGAGTCATGGCATACATGATAAACATGTTGGCTAAATCATGGCAACATGGAGTTGAATACAGCAGGTGGTCACTGAAACCGGAGTTATATTCAGTTTTGTCCCACTCTGAAACGTCACCTATCCATGTTCCCCAGAGATGCTGCCTAACCCGCTGAGTTACTCCAGCACTCTGTAAAACGTCACCTATCCATGTTTACCACAGATGTTGTCTGACCCGCTGAGTTACTCCAGCACTCTGTGTCTTTTTTTATATTCAGTGGTCAGTGCCCTGAGGTTAGATGGAGGGAAGGTTGCAGGAACGGCAATGTGATTACTGCGAGGAAACTATTGTTGGTCTCTCAGAAAAGGCACAAAGAATAATATCCAAAAACAGTTGGGTTTTTTTTAACCTGAACAGGCCGAGCATTTTGGCTAAAAGATTAGATCTGCAATTTGCTGCAGTTTTCTGAGCTTTCTGCAGAATAAGTTTGCAACAAATACAAACGAGAGACCACAACAACTTTGTTAGCTTTGCATCTTAATTAATCATATTTGGTTGAAGCTTTTATTCGATTAAATTGTTCACATTTTATGTGCTTTTGTCCCACTTCCTTTTTTACATTGTTGCTTACTTTTGCTGCATTCTGATTGATCTGCACTATAGGACTTCCTGTGTAAAACATAAAACAAATAAAAACATTCTTCTTACTTGGGCACAAATGTAGAACCATATTTTGTACTTTCAAGGGTCAGACCCAATCTTTTTGAGGTGTACAGGATTATGAGGATTCTGAAGTGAACATTCACAGTCTTATTTTCAGCGTAGAAAATTCTAAAACTAGAAAGCATAGGCTTAGAGTGAGAGAGATTTAAGAGGAACCTCAGGGGCAACTTTTCATTCAGAGGGTAGACCACATGTAAAATTAGTTGCCAGAGGAAGCTTTGGAAGTGGATACAACTATGACTTTAAAATAATTCTGGGCAGATACATGGATAGCAGGGGTTATAGGGAAACAGGCCCTTCAGCCCAACTTGTTCATGCCAACCAAAATGCCCCATCTACACCAGTCCCACCTGCCCATGTTGGGTCCTTGTCCCTCAAAATACTTCCTAGCCATGTACCTGACAAAAATGTATTTTCAATGTTGCAATAGTACCTGCCTTACCTAACTCCTCTGGCAGCTCGTTCCATATACCCACTACTGTCCGTTTCCATGCTGTATGACTCTATGACCATCATGAGAGAACCTTCACCAGGGGGACTGAGGTGGATCAAGAAGGTGGCTCGCTGCACTCTCCAGGCCAGAAGGATAGGAAATAACCACTGGCCTTGGCAAACCTAGAGAGTTAAATAAAACACAGAATTTAGGTTTAGGTTTCTTATGTATGAGGTACAGTAAGAAATGTTGTTTTGAATGGTATCCAGACAGATCAGATACCCCATACATAGAGGCAAACTTGAAGTACAATAGGGAGAGCAAAGTGGAAGCTACAGAGTGCAGAGTATAATTCTCAGCATTGTAGCGCATCTGTTCCACAGACAAAGTTCTATGTCAGCAATGAGGCAGAGGTGAATCGGACAGCTTATGGAAAGACCATTCAGAAGACTGGGATGAGACAAGTCTGATTATATTGGCTACTTTTCTGAGGCTGCCTGAAGATGGAGTCTTCTACTTCTTTCTCCCCTCTCCCATCGGGCAAAAGGTATAGAAGTGTGAAAACGCACACCTCCAGATTCAGGGACAGTTTCTTCCCCGCTGTTATCAGGCAACTGAACCACCCGATCAACAACTGGAGAGCAGTCCTGAACTGCTATCTACCTCATTGGAGACCCTAGGACTATCTTTGATCAGAATTTACTGGACTTTATCTTGTACTAAACGTTATTCATGCTATTCCCTTTATTATGTATCTTAAAACTGTGGATGGTTCGTTTGTAATCATGTATTGTCTTTCCACTGACTGTTTAGCATGAAACAAAAGCTTATCACTGTTGGGATCTCCCCACCACAGAGTCCCCCACCCCTGGGTTTCCCTACCCCTCATTCCCCCACCCTGTGTCTCCCCCACCCTGTGTCTCCCCACCCATATGATCTCCCCACCATTGGGTCTCTCCACCCCCTGGGACTCTCCACCCCCTGGGTCCCCCCACCCCTATGTCCCACCCTTTGTTCACCCACCCTGGGATCTTCCCACCCTTGGGTGTCTCCACCCATGAATCTCACCACCCCTGGGTCTCTCAAGTGGAGTGGGGAGAAGGTAAAGCAGTCATGTGTGCTGATGATGGATTGGGTTCTGGTATCGGGTGGGATTCTGGGCTTGTCCCGAGCTTGAGAGAGATGGATCCAGGGTTGGTGAGAGTGAGTGTGGCGGAGAGCTCAGCTCAGCTGATCAATAATTAACTCTGTCCGCCCTCTGTCAGCAGTCAACAAGCTCACTGGAAACAGTGCGTGGAAAAGGTATTTAAGGCTGTCACCCACAGACAAATTCCACCTTCTCTACACTCCAACCAGCTGAGGCGTGCTCTATATTTCTCTCAACAAATCATCATGAACTTTACAATAATACTTACTGACGGGCCAGGCAGTGGAAAGTGCAGAGAAAAAGTGCTTCGCCATGATATTGAGTCTTGCAAACTTCCTCCCATCGCTCAGTACTATTGTCAGAGTAAATGTCATCAGTAGGAACAGTGAAACAGTAAGCTGACGAGACAATAAATATTGTCAGACAGTAGGAACAGTGAAACAGTAAGCTGTCGAGAAAAAAATCACCAGAATATAATATAGTACAGCACTGGAACAGGCCATTCAGCCCACAATGTTCGTACCAATGACGATGCCAAGTTAAACTGATTTCACCTGCCTTTATGTGATCCATATCCCTCTATTCCCTGTATATCCTTGAACTGGTCTAAAAGCCTCTTAAATGCCACTATCATATCTACTTCCACCACCACCCCTGGCAGCATGTTTCAGATCTCCACCACCCTCTGTGTAACTAACTTGCCCCACACATCTCCATTAAACTTTGCCCCTCTCACGGTAAAGCTATGCCTTCTAGTCTTTGACATTACCACATGGGAGAAAGCTTCTGACTGTCCACCCTATCTATGTTTCTCATAAATGTATAACTTATTTCAGGTCTCCCCCTCAGCCTCTGACGCTCCAGAGAAATCAATCCAAGTTTGTCCAAAATCTCACAGCTAATACCCTCTAAACAGCATTCAGGTAAACCTCCTAAAATTCTTTGTATACATTGGAATTTAGAAAGATGAGAGGGGATCTTATTGAAACATATAAGATTATTAAGGGATTGGACACGCCAGAGGCAGGAAACATGTTCCTGATGTTGGGGTCGTCCAGAACCAGGGGCCAAAGTTTAAGAATAAGGGGTAGGCTATTTAGAATGGAGATGAGGAAAAACTTTTCCATCCAGATTGTTGCGAATCTGTGGAATTCTCTGCCTCAGAAGGCAGTGGAGGCCAAATCTCTGGATGCTTTCAAGAGAGAGTTAGATAGAGCTCTTAAAGATAGCGGAGTCAAGGGATATGGGGAGAAGGCAGGAACGGGGTACTGATTGTGGATGATCAGCCATGTTCACAGTGAATGGTGGTGCTGACTCAAAGGGCTGAATGGCATACTCCTGCACCTATTGTCTATTGTGAATTGTCTATGCACCCTCTCCAAAGCCTCCACATCTTTCCTGTAACAGGGCAACCAAAACTGAACACAATAGCCTAACCAAAGTCCTATAAAACTGCAACATGCCATCTTGACTCTCCTCCTCAATGCCCTGACCAATGAAGGCAAGCCCTTTCTTTACCATTCTATCTACTTGTGTTAAAACTTTCAGGGAGTTATTGACTTAAATCGTCGTCTGTCCATTTCCTCAACAGTAGCTGCCTGACCCGCAGAGATCCTCTTGCCATTGAAAGGGTTTTTGTTAATTAAGTGATGATTTGTATGTGGTGAACTTCAGACAAAGCTGAATGGCAGAGTTGGAGCTACTACCACATCCCGAGAGGCTGCTTGGAGCTGTGATTCATTGGCTGTGTGGATCCCTCACCCAGCAGGACGTATGTCTAATTTACCACTTGCGAGAATGTGGAGTCGTTGATGTTTATGTGGAGTGGGGAAAGGACAAGGTGACTCATGTGTTGTAGGAATCTGCAAGTAACCTTAAAAATTATCTGAAATCACAACAAGAGACTTGAAGGAACATGACCTGGAAATATTTTACATACTTCTGAGCAGGCAGTTTCTGCACATGTTTGGAAAATTAAATTAGGTCGCAATGGTAAATGGAGAGAAACAGGTTTCTGCAGCACCCAGATTCCAGCTATGCCCATGTGTCTTCTGGGTCCAGCTGTGGACCACACCTCTGCCAGGAGGAAAGGGGTGTCCAGCTGCAGACTAATACATCTCTGCCTCGAGGATGCTCACAGTCTTTATCGCTAAACTAAAGAGTACAAGTTTAAGCTGAAAGGGAATAAATTAAAGGAGACTTGATGGGCAACTTTTTCACTCTAAGTAATTTGGACAGATACATGAATAGGAAGGGCGTTAGAGGGTTGCAGGTGGTCTGAAGAGCCAGTTTCCGTGCTGACTTTATGTAGTATTCAGAGGTGGGTGGCGTGAGCAGGAAGGTAGGGTCGTGCGTTTGTGACTCTTAGATCTGTAGTGAGGACATCCAGCAACTTCCCTCTGTGCCAGGATTCTATACACCACAGGCTAAGAGTTGCTTTCGACAAGTCCGTGAAACTCTCTCAGGTGTTGTAGGAGTTATTCAACAGAAACAACCCCTCTGCTCTTCGAGCAAGTTACATTATCTCATTCTTGCTGGAAAAATGAGTTCACACAAAACCGAACCACAGGATCAGACCACAAGGACAGTCAGCACAACAACTGCATTCCCAGGTTCAAATCCTCATCCTGGCAACTCGTCAAAGGTGGTACCCTCCAGGGATTCACACTCCCCTAGGCTCCTTCCTCCTTCCCCCCCTTCCTTCCAACTCCCCCACCCCCCCCACCCTCCTCTCTCTCGCAGCTTCCCCCCCCCTCCCAGAACCTAGACCTCCCCTAGGATCCTCCCCCGCCCCATCACCCAGGGATCCACCCCTCCCCTCCCCCAGGCTCAGACCCCTCCTCCCCCTCCCAGGTCCTCCTCCCTCTCCCAGACTTCTCGCCCCTCCAGAGCCTCCTTCCCCCCCACCCCCACTTCAGGTCCCTCTCTCCCCAGGGATGCCCCCTCCACAGCTTCCTACCTCCCCTCCTCCCCCCTCTCCCAACTCCTTCCCTCACCCCTTCCCCCACTTCCCCTCCTCCATCCACTGCTAATCACTTTGTTACAACTTGCTGAGCTGGACCAATTATTTGGAGGGATTTTTTGGGGGGTTAAAAACCTCTGGCGAGTCATAAAGAAAGACAAATGTAACGGGTTACTGACCTTTGTGGTGAGCCAGTGCTTGTCGAAACCTCTCATTACTCCGAGGAATCTATGCTACAGATCACTCAGTGTTGGGAACAACTGGCTCAGCAACAGCTTGAATTTGATTTGAATTTGCTTTTGGAGAGAGAGTGTATTCACTTGTGACATCGCAACACCTTATAATAAAACTTTTTCTGCACAGAAAATGCTCGAAATGTTCAGCGGGTCAGGCAGCATCCATGGAGAGGGAATGAATGAATGTTTCATTGATTGCTACCGTCGGCCAGGAGGTAAAGAAGCATGAAGTCCCACATTACCAGGTTCAGGAACAGCTACTTTCCTGCATCCATCAGGTCTTGAACTGAACTGTACAACCCTAATCGTTCCTCGAGAATGGAACACCATCGGCCACTCATGGTTGATGATCTTTCATCAAATGAGAAAGTTATCAGTAAAGCAATACAAGGTTTAAGTGGCAGAGGAGGGGAGAGGAGGTGGGGAGAAAGTGGGATGGTCGGTTTAGGGTGGAGTGCAGAGCGATTGGTGACAGAGGTACTGTCTGTGGACACTAACCAACAACAGAGGCAACATCACATTCTCCAGGTGCCTCAGGACTCACTGGGTCACCACAGCTCGCAGGTCCACACAGGCGTAGGAAGGAACTGCTGATGCTGGTTTAAACCGTAGATAGACACAAAAAGCTGCAGTAGGGTCAGGCAGCATCTCTGGAGAAAAGGAATAGGTGATCCACTGAGTTACTCCAGCTTTTTGTATCTATCTGGTACCAGCATCTGCAGTTCCTTCCTACACATTTTTTCTGCTTCACTGCGAAATTTCCTCATGGTATCCCTACTTTGAAGAAGTTCTCCTCCTCTCTCCGATGAGAGTTCTGTAACATCCTCTCTCGTTGCTCCCCCTCTGTGATTCCTCCTGCTCTCCGGCTACTCTTTTGCATATCTTTCATTAATTTGTTCTAAATCTCTCCATATCACTGTAAATAACTTGTTCTAAGCTTCCCCCAGTCTAGTTTCAGTCAAAAATCACTGAGTCAAGCGGTGGTCTCTATACAGTCCAATAACAGATATCGATTAACACAGTATATGATAGACATTTCCCTAACCCAATAATACAGTGCCTAATACAATGTATTCAAATGGTGCTTCTGAAAGGAAGCAACCATAGCAACATTTACCCAGATATTCATGAAACCCAGACATGGCTCAATACTTAATCCAATCAACATCTAGCAAAGTAAAGCTTTGCAACAATATGTACAACGTGTATGTCTGGTTTGCATTCATCCAATCCATTCCATGCAATTTGCACCTAATTGTCAGGATCAGCAGATGTTTCATTCTCTTCCTGCAGCTCTTATATAGGCTCTAGACCAGGGGTGGGGAACCTGCGGCCTTCTAGGCCATTAAGTGCGGCCTTTTGAATGAATCCAAATTTTGTAGAACAAATCCTTTTATTTTTATTAATATGTTTTTGTTCGTCTTTTATTCTTTTTATTTTAATCTTAAAATAAACGTACTTAAAATACCAAAGAGTAAAAGAAGATTCAACGAAATAATCCTATATCTCATTGAAGTTTCTTGGATGCTGCCTTATTAGATTACAGCTAACTTAATGCGGCTTTCCAACATGAAAACGTTCCCCACCCCTGCTCTAGACAAACTGGCACCATTCTGGTGCTTGTCCTATTTCTGCAGAAGGCACATTTTAATTGACCAAATGGCCTAGCAGCCCAGAAGCCTTTACTCAATTTTAGTGTCCTGGCCTCTCAATTTGGCCAGAATTAACATCACCAGATCCAAATCTCTCGTTTCCCTTTCCTCTTAACTCTCAGTCTGAAGAAGGATCTTGACCCAATACGCCACCTATTCCTTTTCTCCAGAGATGCTGCCTGACCCGCTAAGTTACTTCAGCTTTGTGTGTCTATGTTAGGTCCACACAGGTGATGGATGACAGGTCTCTGGAATGAACTGGGTCTGTACATCACTTTTGCTGCTTTGAATGGGAGCAAATCTCTCTGAAAAGCAGTAACACTTTTTGAGGCTGTCAGAGGACAGATTTGAAACCTGTTCCTTGTAACAATCTTATGCTTCAGACCCCACCTTGCTCAGTGCCTGTGACAGAACAATGTGGGGCTCTGGGCACAAGGGGTCAGGGCACTGCTGGTGTATCGGTCAACAATCATTTTCCCAGCTCGCAGTATCACAGGTGACTCCCCACACACCCTCCTCCTCCTCCTCACCACTCAGGCACCGCGGTTTAGAAGCTGTTAACACCTTTCTTTTCATCTCGAGTCCTGCAGCACAATGGGGAATGCCGGCTGCTATGTGGAAGGAGGATGCTCTCCGAGCAGGCGTCGTTGGTTCGATTCCAGCTGCAGTCACAGAGACACACAATGGGAACAGGCCCTTTGTTCCAACATGCCCATTTTCATATACATGAGTACAGTGAGATACAGGTACAATGAAAATCTCGCTGTCAGCAGTATCACAGGCACATTTAACAGATATGATGTAGTTGGGATTACAGAGACATGGTTCCACGGTGACCAAGGCTGGGAGATCAATATGCAGGGGTATTCAATATTCAGGAAGGATAGACAGAAAGGAAGAGGAGGTGGGGTGGCATTGCTAGTTAAAGAGGAAATTAATGCAATAGTAAGGAGAGACATTGGATCCTGTAGAATCAGTACGGGTAGAACTGCGAAATAGCCAAGGGCTGAAAACGCTTGTTGGAGTGGTATACAGACCACCAAACAGCAGTAGGGAGGTTGGGGATAGCATCAAGCAGGCAATTAGGGATGCGTGTAGCAAAGGTACAGCGGTTATCATGGGTGACTTTAATTTACATATAGATTGGGCCAACCAAATTGATAAAAACGCTGAGGAGGAGGATTTCCTGGAGTGTATACAGGATGTTTTTCTAAGCCAATATATAGAGGAATCAACCATAGGGCAGGCCATCCTAGACTGGGTATTGTGTAATGAGGAAGGATTAGTTAGTAATCTTGTTGTGCAAGGCCCCTTGGGCAACAGTGACCATAATATGGCGGAATTCTGCATTAAGATGGAGAGTGACACGGTTAATTCAGAGACGAGGGTCCTAAATTTTAAAAAAGTGACTTTGATGATATGAGACGGGAATTGGCTAGACGGTACTGGCAAATGATACTTAAAGGGTTGACAGTGGAGATGCAATGGCAAAGATTTAAAGATCGCATGAATGAATTACAACAATTGTTCATCCCTGTCTGGCGTAAAAATAAAACAGCGAAAGTGGCTCAACCGTGGCTAACGAGGGAAATTAGGGATAGTGTTAAATCCAAGGAAAAGGCATATAAATTGGCCAGAGGAAGCAGCAAACCGGAGGACTGGGAGAAATTTAGAATTCAACAGAGAAGGACAAAGGGGTTAATTAAAAGGAGGGAAAATAGAGCATGAAAGAAAGCTTGCGGGGAATATAAAAACTGACTGTAAAAGCTTCTTTAGATATGTGAAGAGGAAAAGATTAGTGAAGACAAATGAAGGTCCCTTGCAGTCAGAAACAGGTGAATTTATAATGGGGAACAAGGAAATGGCAGAATAGTTAAACAAGTACTTTGTTTCTGTCTTTACTAAGGAAGACACAAACAATCTCCCAGAAATACTAGGGGACCAAGGATCTAGTGGGAGGGAGGAACTGAAGGAAATCCACATTAGTCATGAAATGGTGTTAGGTAAACTGTTGGGGCTGAAGGCAGATAAATCCCCAGGGCCTGCATCCCAGAGTACTCAAGGAGGTGGCCCGAGAAATCGTAGATGCATTGGTGATCATTTTCCAATGTTCTATACACTGGATCAGTTCCTGTGGACTGGAGGGCAACCAATGTAACCCCACTTTTTAAGAAAGGAGGGAGAGAGAAAACGTGGAATTATAGACCAGCCTTACATCGGTAGTGTGGAAGATGCTTGAGTCCATTATTAAAGATGTAATAACAGCGCATTTGGAAAGCAGGATTGGTGAAAGTCGGCATAGATTTATGAAGGGGAAATCATGCTTGACTAATCTTCTGGAATTTTTTGAGGATGTAACAAGTAGAATGGATAAGGGAGAACCAGTGGATGTGGTGTATCTGG
Source organism: Malacoraja senta (assembly GCA_038087875.1). Lineage (NCBI taxonomy): Eukaryota > Metazoa > Chordata > Chondrichthyes > Rajiformes > Rajidae > Malacoraja > Malacoraja senta. Next base: position 39,838,626 of record CM075983.1, read on the forward strand.
ACTTTCAAAAAGCCTTTGACGAGATCCCACACAAGAGATTAGTGTGCAAAATTAGAGCACATGGTATTGGGGGTAGAGTTGGAATTAACAGGTCCTTTTTAGAATGGCAGGCAGTGACTAGTGCTGCAAGGCTCAGTGCTGGAACCCCAGTTATTTAAAATATATATTAACGATTTAGACAAGGGAATTAAATGTAACATCTCCAAGTTTGCGGATGACACAAAGCTGGGTGGCAGTTTGAGCTGCGAGGCAGATGATATGAGGCTGCAGGGTGACTTGGATAGGTTGGGTAGATGCATGGCAGATGCAGTATAATATGGATAAATGTGAGGTTATCCACTTTGGTGTCAAGAACAAGAAGCCAGATTATTATCTGAATGGTATTAGATTAGGAAAAAGGGAGGTGCAACGAGACCTGGGTGTCCTTGTACATCAGTCACTGAAAGTAAGCATGCAGGTACAGCAGGCAGTGAAGAAAGCAAATGACATGTTGGCTTTCATAACAAGAGGATTTGAGTATGGGGGCAAGGAGGTTCTACTGCAGTTGTACATGGCCCTGGTGAAACCACACCTGGTGTATTGTGTGCAGTTTTGGTCTCCTAATTTGAGGAAGGACATTCTTGCTATTGAGGGAGTGCAGCATAGGTTCACCAGGTTAATTCCCGGTTAACTAACATATGATGAAAGAATGGGTTGACTGGGCTTGTATTCACTGGGATTTAGAAGGATGAGAGGCAATCTTAGAGAAACATATAAAATTCTTAAGGGATTGGACAGTTCAGATGTTCCCCATGCTGGGGGAGTCCAGAACCGGGGTCACAGTTTAAGAATAAGGGGTAGGTCATTTAGGACTGAGATGAGGAAAAACGTATTCACCCAGAGTTGTGAATGTGGAATTCTCTGCCACAGAAGGCAGTGGAGGCCAATTCACTGGATTTTTTCAAGAGAGAGTTCCATATAGTTCTTCGGGCTAACGGAATCAAGGGATATGGGGAAAAGGCAGGAATGGGGTACTGATTTTGGATGATAGCCATGATCATATTGAATGGTGGTGCTGGCTCGAGTGGCCTATAGGATTATCCCTGCACCTATTTTCTATGTTTCTAGACTCAGACAACACAAAACATAAACTATACATAAATCACACATTCTGCAAGATAGAGGAAAGAAAACTGCAAAAAATACTCAGATATTAGTGCAAAGACACACAATTAGAAAACAAGATATGGTTGGAAGTTTCCGTTGGGTGGGATTGGGGTTGCACAGGTGAGTTCAAGAACCTGACGGTTGCAGGAAAGTAGCTGTTCCTGAACCTGGTAGTGTGGGACTTCAGGCTTCTGTTCCTCCTGCCTCATGGTAGCAGCGAGAAGACTGGATGGTGGGGATCCTTGATGATAGATGCCGCCTTCTTGAGGCAGTGCCTCACATAGATTTACCTCATGGTGGACATTGAACTTTGTCTCTGGAATTGATGTGCTATAATGCTGGGAACTATATTCTGCATTCTGAATCTTCCCCATTTGCTCTACCTATTGTACTTCTGTTTGAACTGATTGATGTTTAGTGTATCTGATCTGTTTGGATAGCATGCAAAATGATGCTTTTCACTGTACCATGGTGGGTTGGGCTGTGATGAACCGGGCTGAGTCTTCCACTTTCTGCAGCCCCTGGTGCGTTAGAATTGCCATACCAGTCCATGAAGCAAGCAGTCAGGATACTTTCCATTATGCATTTGTCAAAGTATGTTAGAGTATTCGGTGACATGCCTAATCCATTTAAACTTCTAAAAGGTTAGAGGAAACGACAAGCCTGCTTCATGGTTACATCTCCGTGTCAGGCCCAGGACAGGTCATCTGTGTATCGGGCCCAAAACTGGCCATCAAAGATGTTAACACCCAGGAATATGAAGCTGCTGACTCTCCACCACTGAACCACCATCGGAAACTGGCCTCAGTTCCCCTTTCTGGAGTCAACGATCAGTTCCTTGATTTTGTGAGAGGTTGTTGTTGAGTGAGAGGTTGTTGTTGTGGTCGTCCCATGCCCCACACTCCCCATGCACTCAGGACTTATGTGGCCTAATTCTGCTATTAACTCCATTTATAGGTTTGTAGATGACACCGCCACTGAAGAGACAGAGTACAGGGGGGAGATCAAGTGCTCAGTAATATGGTGTCGGGACAACAAACTCTCCTCAATGTCAGCAAAGCAAAGGAACTAGTTAGTGGGTTCAGGAAGCGAGATGGTGCATATGCCCCAGTCACCATCAACTGTGTTGAAGTAGAGGTGGTCAGGAAATTCAAGTTCATGTATAAATATCGGCAATATGTTTTCCTGGACCAATCCCATTGAAGCTACAGCCAAGAAAACACAATAACAACCTTACTCCCTCAGATGAGTATTTTCTTTATCTCCACTTTCTCTGTAACTGTAATGCTGTAACTCTATATTCTACACACTGGTATTTTTCTCTTTGCACTACCTGTTGAACTTGTGTATGGCTTGAATGTACACATGTATAGCATGATTTGACTGGATAGCATGCTGATAATGCTTCTCATTGTATTGTGGTACCCGTGACAACAACAAAAACAATACCGATACTCAACAGTCTCTCTCTTGTATGTTGGCTCATCACCATTTGTGATTTGGACAACAACAGTGGTGTCGTCACCATCTAAGCTAGTCCCATTCACCCATGTTTGCCCCACATTCCTCCAAATATTTAATGTCTGTTTTCAGGTCCAAATGTCTTTTAAACATTGTTATTGTACCTACCTGAACCACTTTCTTTGGCAGTTCGTTCCTTATACGTATGAACAACATGCCCCTCAGGTACCTGATAAATCTCACAATAGACAACAGACAATAGACAATAGGTGCAGGAGTAGGCCATTCGGCCCTTCGAGCCAGCACCGCCATTCAATATGATCATGGCTGATCATCCACAATCAGTACCCCGTTCCTGCCTTCTCCCCATATCCCCTGACTCCGCTATCTTTAAGAGCCCTATCTAGCTCTCTCTTGAAAATATCCAGAGAACTGGCCTCCACCGCCCTCTGAGGCAGAGAATTCCACAGACTTGAGTCTGTGTGAAAAAGTGTTTCCTCGTCTCCTTTCTAAATGGCTTACCCCTTATTCTTAAACGGTGGCCCCTGGTTCTGGACTCCCCCAACATCGGGAACATGTTTCCTGCCTCTAGTGTGTCCAAACCCTTAATAATCTCATATGTCTCAATAAGATCCCATCTCATCCTTCTAAACTCCAGAGTATACAAGCCCAGCCGCTCCATTCTCTCAGCATATGACAGTCCTGTCATCCCGGGAATTAACCTTGTAAACCTACGCTGCACTCCCTCAATAGCAAGAATGCCCTTCCTCAAATTAGGGGACCAAAACTGCACACAATACTCCAGGTGTGGTCTCACTAGGGCCCTATACAATTGCAGAAGGACCTCTTTGCTCCTATATTCAACTCCTCTTGTTATGAAGGCCAACATGCCATTCGCTTTCTTCACTGCCTGCTGTACCTGCATGCTTACTTTCATTGATTGATGAACAAGAACCTCCAGATCTCATTGTACTTCCCCTTTTCCCAACTTGACACCATTTAGATAATAATCTGCCTTCCTGTTTTTGCTACCAAAGTGGATAACCTCACATTTATCCACATTAAACTGCATCTGCCATGCATCTGCCCACTCCCCCAACCTGTCCAAGTCACCCTGCATTCTCATAGCATCCCCCTCACAGTTCACACTGCAACCCAGCTTTGTGTCATCTGCAAATTTGCTAATGTTACTTTGAATCCCTTCTTCCAAATCATTGATGTATATTGTAAATAGCTGCGGTCCCACACCGAGCCTTGCGGTACCCCACTAGTCACTGCCTGCCATTCTGAAAGGGACCCGTTAATCCCTACTCTTTGTTTCCTGTTTGCCAACCAATTTTCTATCCATGTCAGCACTCTACCCCCATCACCATGTGCCCTAATTTTGCCCACTAATCTCCTACGTGGGACCTTATCAAATGTTTTCTGAAAGTCCAGGTACACTACATCCACTGGCTCTCCCTTGTCTATTTTCCGAGTTACATCCTCAAAAAATTCCAGAAGATTAGTCAAGCGTGATTTCCCCTTCGTAAATCCATGCTGATTCAGACCGATCCTGTTACTGCTATCCAAATGTGCTGCTATTTCATCTTTTATAATTGACTCCAGCATCTTCCCCACCACCGATGTCAGGCTAACTGGCCTATAATTCCTTGTTTTCTTTTTCCTGCCTTTCTTAACAAGTGGGATAACATTAGCTACCCTCCAATCCATAGGAACTGATCCTGAATCTATAGAACGTTGGAAAATTATCACCAATGCATCCACGATTTCTAGAGCCACTTCCTTAAGTACCCTTCAGTCCCATCAGACTACCCAACACTATTTTCTGCCTAATATGGATTTCCTTCAGTTCCTCCGTCACCCCAGATCCTCTGGCCACTGTGAGTATATCAGGAAGATTGTTTGTGTCCTCCTTAGTGAAGTCGGATCCAAAGTACCTGTTCAACTCATCTGCCATTTCCTTGTTCCACATAATAGATTCACCTTTTTCAGTCTTCAAGGGTCCAACTTTGCTCATAACTACTTTTTTCCTCTTCACATACCTAAAGAAGCTTTTACTATCCTCCTTTATATTCTTGGCTAGCTTACCTTCGTACCTCATCTTTTCTCCCCGTATTGCCTTTTTAGTTTTCTTCTGTTGCTCTTTAAACATTACCCAATCCTCTTGCTTCCCTCTCATCTTTGCTACGTTGTACTTCTTCTCTTTTATTTTTATACTGTCCCTGACGTCCCTTGTCAACCACGGTTACCCCTTACTCCCCTTGGAATCTTTCTTCCTCTTTGGAATGAACTGATCCTGCACCTTCTGTATTATTCCCAGAAATACCTGCCATTGTTGTTCCCTATGAGCTTCTAAGTTATTGCTATTTTGGAAGTATCCAGGACATGACAGACTTCATCCGAAAGAGCTGAGTCTGGTGAGCGAATTGCTGCAGTGGTTTAATTTTCCAAAGTCCCTAGATTAGACAAAGATTCCACTGGATTGGAAAGCAACAAATGTAATGCTTACATTCAAAGAGAGAGGGAGGCAGAAAGCAGGTTAGTTTTACATCTCCTGTGGGAAAAAGGTTTGGAATCTGTTACTGAAGCAGTTCTTGCAGGGCACTTGGTAAAATTCATGATGGCCCCGACCGCAGATGGTTCGACAACCTTGATCGCGGAGAAGAAAGAGGGAGAGATTAGACTTGATTGCCTTCCATCACAGTGAGGAATGTGGGAGCTGCTGTGGTGGATGTTTATGTTAAATTTTATTTTATGTGGTTGTGTGTCTTACTGCTTTTCACATGATGTGGCGTATGGTAACTCAAATTTCACTGTACCTTATGGTATATGTGGCAATAAACCCATCTTGAATCTTGAATCTTGAATCTCTTGATTATCAGGCAGTAACAGGTGTTTTGATAAAGGGAGATTGTGTTTGGCCAATTATACTGGAGTTTGTTAAAGTAACGTGTGCTGTGGACAAAGGGAAAATGATAGATGTGCTAAACATAGATTTGCGGAAGGCATTTGATAAGGTACCACATCACAGATCACTGGAAAATAAAGCTCCTAGTGAAGGAGGTGATGTGTTGGTGTGGAGAGAAGAGAGGCCACTAACAGGAAGCAGAGAGTGAGTATAAATGGGTCTTTTCAGCTTGACGTGGTCGGAGCGGAGACATGGGTACTGGAGCTCAGACTCAAGACAAACAACCTGGATAAGGACACCAGGAGCGTGGTTACTGAATTTGTTAGTGACACAGTAACGAGGCTGTTGTGTTATAAAATTTGAGAAGTCACGTTGCAGCTGTATAAAACTTTGGTTAGGTTAGATTTGGAGTTCTGTTGCCCACATTACAATGTTGTTGAGTCTTTGGAGAGGATGCAGAAGAGGTTTTCCAGGATGTTGACTGGATGAGATAGTGTTAAGTATAAGATGAGGTTGAACAAACTGGGATTGTTTTCTCTGCAGTGTTGGAGGTTGAGGAGAGAACGTATATAAAATTATGAAAGGCATTGATAGGATTAACACTCAGAACTTTTTCCCCAGGGTGGAAATGTCAAATACTAGAGGGCATTGCTTTATGGTGAGAGAGGAAAATGTTAAAGGAAATGTGAGGTTGGGTGACTGAAATGTAATGCCAGGGATGGTGGTGGAGACAGAAATTATCGCAATGTTTAAGAGGCTTTTAGAGAGATAAATGAACAAGCAGGGAACAGATGGATATCAACCATGTGCAGGCGGATGGGATTAGCTTGCTTGGCACACACATGGTGGGCCAAAGGGTCAGTTCCTGTGCTGTACTGTTGTATGGTAGGAAAGTAAGTTATGGAGAGAATTTGACAAGGCTACAAAAGGATATGGATAATGGCCAAAAATATGGCAAATGGAGTGAAATGTGACGAAATGAAGAATTAACCATTTTAGCAGAAGATGTACATTATGTGAATGGTAGCAGACCGAATGCCCTGAGATGTAGAGGCAGCAGCGGGTGCAAGATTCACTCAGGTTAATGATACAGCCAGGGAACTAACAAAGCCCACAGGACGCTATGTTTACTGCGAATCAAACTGAACACAGACGCAGGGAGATCATCCCTCAGTTATTTGTGGTGTTGGTGTACAGTCTGGAGTAGGCGGACTGTTGAGACAGGCGTCCTCAGACCAACAAGTGCACAAACTGCAAATCTGAAATACGTAAAAACAGAAAATGTGGGAAACATTCAGTTGGTCAGGCAGAGTACAACGAGGGTCCTAGACTTGAAACGTTAACTCTGCATCTCTCTCTCTCTGCAGATGCTGCTTGATCTGCTGAGTGTTTCCAGCATTAGCAGGTCTGATTAGAGGGTTGAATGATGTGGGAAGGTAGCTGGGCCTGTATACACTGACTGGACATGTACTCACAGTGGGCCTGTATTGTATAGTATTGCATTGTAATTAATTTATTGTAATTAATTAATTAGCCAAGTATGTAAAAACATACAAGGAATTTGATTTGCCATACAGTCATACCAAAAAAAGCAACAAGACACACAACTACATAAAAATTAACATAAACATCAACCACAGCGCACTATGATGGAAGGCAATAACATATTATCTTCTTCCCTCCTTTTCTCCCGCGGTCGGGGCAGTCGAATCATCTGCAGCCGGGGCGATCGAAGCTCCCGCAGCCGGCGATCGAAGCTCCCGTGTCGGGGCGATCGAAGTTCCCGCAATCGGGGTGGTCGAAACTCCCGTGGTTGGAAGCTCCCGAAGTTGATCTCTAACCTAGGGACCATGAGCTCGACGATGTTAAGTCCGCAGGCTCCCGCAGTTGGAGCTCCCGTCAATTCCTGACAAGGAAGCGCAAGCTCCACGATGTTTAGTCCGTAGGCTCCCGCGGTTGGAGCTCCTGAAGTCAATCCCCAGGAAAGGGACTGCCAGCTCCACGATGTTAGGCCGCAGTGCGGACGGAGACATGATATGGAAAAAGTCGCATCTCCATTGAGGAAAGAGATTAAAATAAGTTTCCTCCATCCCCCACATAATACAAAACAAAAGATACACTAAAACATACATTTAACAACAGACTAAAAACACCAAAAGAAGAAAAGGGCGAGACAGACTGTTGGCGAGGCTGCCATCGTATGGCGCCACAGACTTAGCTTGTACTCAGAGTCTCGGCCTGTATCCACAGTCTGGGCCTATATCCACAGGCTGAGCTCCATACGTTCTAGGAGCAGACCATTGGGTCTATCAAGTCTACTTTGCCATTCAATCATGACTGATCTATCTTTCCCTCACAACCCCATTCTCCTCCCTTCTCCCGATAACCCCTGACACCTCTACTAATCAAGAATCTATCAATCTGCACCATAAAAATATCCATTGACAGCCCCCATAGCCATCTGTGTCAATTAATTCCACAGATTCACCACCCTCTGACTGAAGAAATTCCTCCTCATCTGCTTTCTAAAGGTATGTCCTTTTATTTTGAGTCTATACCCTCTGGGCCGAGGCTCTTCGATTAGTGGAAACATCCTCTCCACACCCACTCTGTCCAGGCCTTTCACTACTCGGTAAGTTTCAATGAGGTGACCCTTCATCCATCCATACTCCAGCGAGTACAGGCCCAGTGCCATCAAACGATCATCATATGGTCACCCAAATAATAATTCCTGGGATCATTCTCGTAAAGGCTTGTATCCACAGGCTGGGCCTGTATCTGCCGCTCGGCTTGTATCTGCTTGAGTTTAGAAGAGTGAGGGAACTTGACTGAAACATAAGATCTTGAAGGCTTGGGCAGGGTAGATGTGGAGTGAATGTTCCCTCGTGGGAGATTCTAGAAGCAAGAGGCTTCTAGTTTATGTTTCTAATTCTATGTTTACATAGAAAGGGGGATGCATTTAAAGATAGAATGATGAGTTTTTGAAACTCTCCCCAAAAGAAGAATGGAGACAGGGCCTTGTACGTTTTAAGGCAGAGACTTAAAGCTCGAGCGGCTGTCTAGGATAGGGGACCACAACTAGATGGGAATGTGGAGCTGAAGTTAGAGTCAGATCAAGCGGCTAGCCCAGTGTGAGTGGGCCAATCCTGCTCCTGATTCGAACATTCAGCATGTTATATATCTGAAACCGAACCACAAGAAAAAAGGCGACAAAAATGCTGACAGATAAGAGTTCTAAGAAGTGTGGTGATGAAGGGGGATATTTCTGTAAAACTGGGTCAGTGTGGTATTGTGGGGTTTTACCATGAGGGGATAGTCTAGATTCCATGGCGTTGGCGTACGCAACAGCACAGAAATGACTGTCTGCCAGTGGGGTCTTTGGTTACGTTCTCACTGGGCAGAAGGCAGAATCATCGAGGACTTCACCAAATGGATCATCTTCCGTGTCTGTGGCCTCCCTTGGATTGAACGAGGAGTGAGATACTTGCTGCAGGTTCTGGGAGGACCAATGACGCAGATAAATCAGACAGAGGGCTCTGGGAGGGTGACTGACATCACATGGGACAGTCATGGCCTTTCAGCCTCTCAAGATCCACCTGTGTCACCCATAGGGTCTGATGATCAAATCCCAGCCGGCAGGCAGAGCAGATTCAAACTCAATAATCCCTGCCTTTGTCCAACCATCCCCTCCTCCTCGATGATGTTTACCTATAACCTGCCATGCTTTGTCCTCCCACTCCACCCCAAACAATCAGTCTGAAGAAGGTTCCGACCCAAAACATCACCTATCCATGTTCTCCAGAGATGCTGCCTGACCCAGCAGAGTTACTGTGGCGCTTTGCGCTCTCCTTGGAAACCAGCATCTGCAGGTCCTTGTTTCTACTAATCCTCGGCCTTTCTTGGTCTGCCCCTTCCCCCTCCTCCTTGTGCTGTTTTTTAGCCTCTGCCCATCACGAATCATCACAGCATGATTAACCCTTTCTGTACTTTGACACCATCATTAACTCCTTGGATGGACAACCCTTCTCGGTATATTTAAATGGAGCTCATCTTTGTCCAGATTTATGAAATCTCTCCTTAAACGTCTGCTCTGCCCCTCACTGTTAAATCTATTTCCATCCACATGAGCAAGTTCCGCCTCATGCCTCCGTCATTGCGTTTATGGAAGTTTAAGATATTAGATCAGACCCAGGTATCTCACTGTCAAACTAAATGCAAAATTCTACCACTTCATGGTTTCTCTTCCAGAATATCCTTACTCTGAAAATATTAATAACTCAATTTTCTTAACAAGATCAGATCTCAAAATATCCCATTCTTTGGCTCCACAATGTCTAAAAATAACTAGCAAATCTCACCCAATTAAATCATCCATAATTACCCTTTCCCAGCCCGTAACAGATTAAAGTCTCCATGTCACGCAGCACATGCACAGGCCCTATGGCCCCTGAGCCCGATATCACCGTAGATATCTCTCATTTCCCTTTTCCCTGATTCCCAGTCTAAAGAAGGATCTCGACCTGAAACGTCACCTATCTCCAGAGGTGCAGCCTGACCCGCTGAATTACTCCAGCTTTTTGAGTCTCTCTTTTCAGCCTCAGTCACGCCCAGTGCCATCGACTCCCCGTGGGTTTATTCAGTGGACATGCCGATACACATTTGGAGATTCCCATTTCACAGTTTGTGTTTCTACAAGAGAAAACCATTGTCACACCCCTCTACCTTACATGGAACTGACACCTGCCCGGTTCAGTATCGAATAAAACTTCCATGTAGCTGAGCGTTTGCAGGAAATGTCTTGAAACGTAATTACACAAGTCAATACTGAAACGTGTAAGGAAAGCACGGTTATGTGCAGGTGAATTCGCAGGGTTGCTGCATGGACCCTGCAGGAAAGCACGCAAGGGTTTCCTTTGCACTGTCACTCAATGCTGCTGCGTGATTGTAGTCAGTGTGGGCTTTCGATAAACGTTCCTGGCAGAGGAAATAACATCAGTGCGTAGCTATGACTTCAGGGTAAACCCACAAAAAGACCTCTAGTTAGACACAAAAAGCTGGAGTAACTCAGTGGGACAGGCAACATCCCTGGAGAGAAGGAATGGGTGATGTTTCGGGTCGAGACCCTTATCCCTCCTGGTTAGGGATAAGGGAAACAAGAGATATAGACGGTGATGTGGAGAGATAAACAACAATGAATGAAAGATATGCAAAAAAGTAACGATGATAAAGGAAACAGGCCATTGTTAGCTGTTTGTTAGGTGAAAATGAGAAGCGAGCATGGCTTGGGTGGGGGAGGGATAGAGAGAGAGGGAATGCCAGGGGCTACCTGAAGTGAGAGAAATCAATATTCATACCAATGGGCAGTAAGCTGCCCAAGTGAAATATGAGATGTTGTCCTCAAATTTGTGTTTAGCCTCACTCTGACAATGGAGGAGACCTATGACAGAAAGGTCTGTGTCGGAATGGGAAGGAGAATTAAAGTGTCCAGCAACAGGGAGATCAGGTTGGTTCAGGCAGGCTGAGCGAAGGTGCTCTGCTAAACAATTATCCAGTCTGCGTTTGGTCTCGCCGATGTATAAGAGTCCACATCTTGAACAACAGATACAGTAGTTGAGGTTGGAGGAGGTGCAAGTGAACCTCTGCCTAATCTGAAAGGACTGTCGGGGTCCCTGGACAGACTTGAGAGAGGAGGTATAGCGACAGGTGTTGCACCTTGTTTTGCGGAACACCTTCACTCAGTCCGCGTGAACCAACCTGATCTCCCGGTTGCTGGACACTAATTCTCCTTCCCATTCCGACACAGACCTTTTTGTCCTAGGTCTCCTCCATTGTCAGAGTGAGGCTAAACACAAATTGGAGGAACAGCATCTCATATTTTACTTGGGCAGCTTACAGCCCAGTGGTATGAATTTTGATCTCTCTCACTTCAGGTAGCTCCGGCATTCCCTCTCTCTCTCTATCCCTCCCCCACCCACGTCACATTCGCCTCTCAGTTTCACCCTACAAACAGCTAACAATGGCATGTTTCCTTTATCATCATAAATTTTTTGCATAACTTTCATTCATTGTTCTTTATCTCTCCACATCACTGTCTATATCCCTTGTTTCCCTTATCCCTATCCAGTCTGATGAAGTGTCTCGGCCCACAACGTAACCCATTCCTTCTCTCCAGAGATGCTGCATGTCCCGCTGAGTTACTCCAGCTTTTTGTGTATCTTCGGTTTAAACCAGCATCTGCAGTTCCTTCTTACAGAAATGAAGACCTCTACTTACTTACCATCCTCACTTGTGTCATAGTCATGCAGCACATAAACAGGCACTTTGGCCCAGCATGCACACACTGACCATGGTGCACCCTCTACACTAGTCCTATCTGCCTGTGTTTGGCCCATATCCCTCTGACCTTTCCTATCCATGTACCTGTTCAAATGTCTTTCAAATGTTGTTATAACACCTGCCTCAATTGCCTTCTCTGGCAGCTCAGTCCTTATCTTTGCTTATAACTGTGTGAAAAAGTTGCCCCTCAGATTGAAATTAAATATTTCCCCTCTCACCTTACACCTACAGTATGTCCTCTTGTTCTTGATTTCCCTACTTTGGGTAAAAGACCGTGCATCAACCCTATCTATTCCCCTAATTCTTACACACCTCTATAAGATCACCCCTCATCCTCCTGCGCTACAAGGAATAAAGCCTCGCCTGCCCAACCTCTCCCTATACGTAGCTCAGGACCGCATATCCTGGCAACATCCTCATAAATCTCTGCACCCTTTCCAGTTTCACATCTTTCCTATAGCAGTATGACCAAAACTGAACACAATAGTCCACAAAAATAGTGTAAAAAATTCTGAGACTTGGACAGCATGAACAGGAAATATGGACTTGTCCTGGCAGAGGGCCAATTAGCCATGGGACACAGATCTCAAACAATGGAGAGAAGGATTAGAGTGGAGATGCAGGAAAGATTTTCGTAGATCTGAAGGACAACCTTTTCACACAGAGGTTGGTGGGCATGTGGAATGAGCTGCCAGAGGAAGTGGTAGAGGCAGATACAATTATCTATATAATTAAAACTCAAATCTTAACCACTTCCTGTTTGCACTGCATATTGATTTTAGAAAAATGCTACCACTTACGGCTGTGATTTTTGGCCATCTTACTCAGAGTCCCCCTCCGCTGCGCAGGACAAGAGGATTTTACCTATCGATGAAAAATAAAAGACTTATTAATGTTTTAAAAATGTTGAGATTATCTCTCCTGTCAATCATGCCATGAAGGCCACGCCCCTTCCGGTGGGAGGGGGAGGGACTATAAACCCCGGAAGTGTGGACTGCCTCAGTCTCTGCAAGATGGGGGAGCGAGGTCACAACTCAGTCTGAACACATGTCTACTAAACTGTGAGTGGTTTCACTGACCTGTGAGTGCCCTTAATGTAGTTTGAAAATGTAGTTTGAAAATGCGGTTTGAAAATGCAAAAGTGATTTGGTTTGAAAATGCAAAAGTGGTTTGGTTTGAAAATGCAAAAGTGGTTTGGTTTGAAAATGCAAAAGTGGTTTGATTTGAAAATGCAAATGTGGTTTGGTTTGAAAATGCAAAAGTGGATTGGTTTGAAAATGCAAAAGTGGTTTGGTTTGAAAATGCAAAAGTGTTTTGATTTGAAAATGCAAAAGTGGTTTGGTTTGAAAATGCAAAAGTGGTGTTGCCTTTGCCTTATTGAAAAGTGGTGTTGCCTTTGCCTTATTGAAAAGTGGTGTTGCCTTTGCCTTATTGAAAAGTGGTGTTGCCTTCTATATAATTAAAAGTCTAATCTTGACCACTTCCTGTTTGCGCTGTATATTGATTTTAGAAAAAGCGGTACCACGTACGGCTGCGATTTTTGGCCATCTTACTCAGAGTCCCCCTCCGCTCATCAGGTGCTGAGGATTTTTCCCATTGATGAAAAAGAGTTATTAGTGTTTAAAAAATGTTGAGCTTCTGTCACCTGTCAATCACGCCATGAAGGCCATGCCCCTTCTGGTGGGGGGGGGAGGGAGGGACTATAAAACCCGGAAGTGTGGGAGTGGCTCAGTCTCTGCAAGATGGGGGAGGGAGAGGTTACGACTGTCTTTCCCTGCTTGAAATGGTATGAAACTGCATTTGAATTTGGTGGCCTTGCACCCTGCTTGAAATGGTAGGAACCTGCACTTGAGTTTGGTAGCCTTGCACCCTGCTTGAAATGGTAGGAAACTGCACGAGTTTGGTGGCCTTGCACCCTGCTTGAAATGGTAGGAAACTGCACTTGAGTTTGGTGGCCTTGCACCCTGCTTGAAGTGGTATGAAACTGCACTTGAATTTGGTGGCCTTGCACCCTGCTTGAAATGGTAGGAAACTGCACTTGAGTTTGGTGGCCTTGCACCCTGCTTGAAATGGTAGAAAGCTGCACTTGAGTTTGCTGGCCTTGCACTTTGCTTGAAATGGTATGAAACTGCACTTGAGTTTGGTGGCCTTGCACCCTGGTTGAAATGGCATGAAACTGCACTTGAATTTGGTGGCCTTGCACCCTGCTTGAAATGGTAGGAAACTGCACTTGAATTTGGTGGCCTTGCACCCTGCTTGAAGTGGTATGAAACTGCACTTGAATTTGGTGGCCTTGCACCCTGCTTGAAATGGAATTTCAATGAATAGCCGTGAGTCAACTGCCAGCCCACCAGCCATGAGTGAATGAGCTGCCAGCACACCAGGCTTGAGTGACTGAGCCGCCAGCCCAAGAATCCATTCGGCCCACAATGTCCATAGTAGCCCTCTGGAAACCAGTCCCTTCAGCCCACAACACCCATACTAGTGCTCCAGAACCCCCCCCCCCCCCCCACTGGCCACCAATATCGGAATTGGTGGAGAGGTGGAATATTGCGTTGGGGGACCAGCCCTCCCGTGTGAAGCTGGGACCCAACGGGTCCCACAGTCTAGTAATGTTTAAAAATTATTTGGATTGGTACTTGGATACGAAAGGTTTGGAGGGATAATGCAAACAAATGAGATTAGCATAGATTGGCGTCAAGGTCATTATGGACTTGTTGGGCTGAAAGACCGGTTTCTGCTGAACATCTGTCTGACTCTGTCCCAAGGTTCTGGAGGTGGCTCCAAGCCTGAGTTGTAGCTCTGATGCCACAGTGGTGTGTGAGCTGCCTGATAGACTGCTGAAAAAGCCCTCACTACACGAGTGGCAGCACAGTGGCGCAGCAGTAGAGGTGATGCCTTACAGCGCCAGAGACTTAGGTTCTATCCTGACTATGGCTGCTGTCTGTATGGAATTTGTACATTCTCCCTGTGACCACGTAGGTTTTCTCCTGGTGCTCCAGTTTCCTCCCACATGCCAAAGATGTACAGGTTTGTTGGTTAATTGGCTTCAGGAAAATTGTAAATTGTCCCTAGTGTGTAGGATACTGCTAGTGTACGGGGATCGCTAGTGTACGGGGTACAGACTCGGTGGGCCAAAGGGCCTGTTTCCGCGCTGTATCTCTAAAGTCTAAAGTAAAGAGTACCTGGACCCTCCGGCCTCAGCACCAACTGAGCTCTGTCTGAATGAGGAAAGGCATGTTTGAAGACCAAACACCTCCAGCCTGTAACTAAAGTCCGTCTACGGGGAAACAATGATCCTCATCCTCCTCTACACTGGACGACTTACACTGGCATCTCATGGCATAGGAGGGATAAAAACATCAACACTATCTCCACAAAGACTTGCAGGTCCATTGCTAGGACAGGTGAACCAAGGACAACATCCTTTCCCCTGCCCATCAACATTCGGGCTCTGAATTTGATCCATCTGCTCCAAAGGATAGGCCACATAATCCCGTTGCCCAACACCAGATTCCCCAAATCCGCTCTAATCCCAGCTGTCATGGGAAGGATTTCTAGGACCAATAAAAGTATGCATGGCAACGGCTTATTCTCCCTCCTATCTACCTATGTCACCACTTACAGTGAATTACCACACATATCCCTGGGTCTCACTGTTCTACAACACTGTGGTGTGGTCCTGGCCTCGTTTAGCTTACCAAAAAGTAAAAATTCACACGTGCAGTTTAAATGTATTCTGTGTTTCATGTATTTTGTGTTTTTGTGATTTTATGACTGTTGGCAGATCAATTTCCCTCCTGGGATAAATAAAGTTCTATCGTATCGTACCGTAACTTCCATCTGCAAATCCTTTGACCATTTTTCCTGTTGATGTTAGACTGTACCACTAATTCCTGATTTGTGCTATTGGCTTCAGAAGTCAAAGCATTTACTCAAGGCTTATCTGGTATGTAGTGTAATGGTTAAAATTTCAGCTAAAATGTGAAATGGAGTGATCAGGTAAGTTAGCAGCCCAACATTCCACGGTTTACGAAAACATGGTTCCCAGACGATTACAACAGGTAACAAGCTACTCAATCAGGAAATGATTCCTCACATATCAACTGTTTCTAGCCACAATTACACCGTGTCTCCTGAATGGATTTTCCGTCTTTTTACCCAAGAAAGACTAGACTTGCCACAGAGGGTTTTCAGTGGAGGTTCACCAGCAGTTTTCCTGGATGGTGGGACTGTGGTATGAACTTCAACTGGACTTGCACTCACTGGGTTGGAGGGAGAGAACTGGCTGAAATAAGATTACAAAATGAGACGGTAAAAGCGATTAAGGTTGGGTTACTTTCTCTCAACCACTCCAACCCAAGCCCGATGCTACAGCTAGGACAGGGCAGTGGTGTGGGAGACACAGTACTTGTGTGTGAGCTGCAGTGGTGGTGTGGGAGCTGCAGTGGTGGTGTGGAAGCTGCAGTGGTGGTGTGGGAGCTGCAGTGGTGGTGTGGGAGCTGCAGTGGTGGTGTGCTAACTGCAGTGGTGGTGTGGGAGCTGCAGTGGTGGTGTGGGAGCTGCAGTGGTGGTGTGGGAGCTGCAGTGGTGGTGTGGGAGCTGCAGTGGTGGTGTGGGAGCTGCAGTGGTGGTGTGGGAGCTGCAGTGGTGGTGTGGGAGCTGCAGTGGTGGTGTGGGAGCTGAAGTGGTGGTGAGGGAGCTGCAGACCAAGCGCAAGTGTTCGGCTAAATGGTCGGCAAGTACACATCTGATCTCATACGCGAGACCAGGCAGACTCGGCTACCATTTCGCTGAATAGCTCCTCTTGGTCCGCCAAGGCCTAATGAATCTTTCCGGTTGCCGACCATTTTAACTGACCTTTCTTCCCTGGGCCTCCTCCATTGCCAGAGAGAGGCCACGGGTAAACTGGAGGAACAGCATCTCATATTCTGCCTGGGTAGTTTATAACCCTGCGGTATGAACGTTGAATTCTCCAATTTAAGTAACCTCCAATTAAACCCTCCCCTCACAAATCTCGCCCCCCCCTTCCCCTCTTGTGCCCCACCAGACTCCCACCTATTTCTGCCCCCTCCCTCTGGTACTTTCTTCCATCGATCTTTCCAATTCAAGAACTCTTCAACTGTCTCACACCTGCTTTCATCTCTGGCCTTTGTTCAACTATGTCCCTATCAAAACCCTCCCTCGCCTGTGTCCACCTATTACCTACCACGCTTCGTCCTGTCTCTCCCTTACCCAGCTTTCTTCTCTCCCCTACAATCAGTCTGTTTCTCAAGGGAGCAGATCCACAACCAAAGGACACAGCAGGGTGGGGAGAAAACCTCGCAGTGAGTGTTGTGGCGTTTGTGTGTTGGACGAAGTGCGCTGGATGCAGAACAGTAGAAAGCTCATCAGGAGTCATTGTCAAAGAGTGAAACAGTGTGGAACCAGGCCCTTCGGCCCAACTTGCCAACATTGACCAACATGTCCCAGCTACACGAGCATTTGGTCTATATCCCTTCAAACCTGTCCTATCCAACTATTTGTCTTTTTCTTAAATGTTGGGACAGTCCCAACCTCAACTACCTCCTCTGGCAGCTTGTTCCATACAGCCACCTCCCTTTGTGTGAAAAGGTTATCCCTCAGATTCCTATTAAGTGTTTTCCCCTTCACCTTAAACCTATGATCCTCGATTCACCTACTCTGGGCAAGAGACTCTGTACATCTACCCGATCTATTCCTCTCATGATTTTATACACCTCTATAAGATCACCCCTCATCCTCCTGCGCTCCAAGGAATAGAGACCCAGCCTACTCAACCTCTCCCTATAGCTCAGACCCACTAGGCCTGGCAACATTCTCGTAAATGTTCTCTTTCCAGCTGACATCTTTCCTATAAGATGGTGCCGAAAACTGAACACAGTATTCTAAATGCAGCCTCACCAACGTCTTATACAACTGCAACATGACCTCCCAACTTCTATACTCAATACTCTGACTGATGAAGGCCAATGTGCCAAATGCCTTTTTGACCATCCTATCTACCTGTGACTCCACCTTCAAGGAACCATGCACCTGCACTCCTAGATCCCTCTGCTCTACATCACTACCCAGAGCCCTACCATTCACTGTGTAGCTCCTGCCCTTGTTGTACGTCCCAAAATGCAATACCTCATGATTTCAGCAGGATCTGGATCGATTCCATCAACCATTCCTCAGCCCACCTAGCCAATCGATCCAGATCCTGCTGAAATTTTTCACAACCATCTTCACTATCTGCAAAACCATTCATTTTTGTATCATCAGCAAACCGGGGAAATACTTGGGACAGTAACGGTTTACTTACTTATGGGCCTGTCCCACTTAGGCCACGGCAGGCGACTAGCCTGCCGTGACATGGTCGCCGGGGTGTCGCCTGGATGGTTGTGAGTAGTCTCCTCAATCGCCCAAAGAATCATAGCATTTTCTGGTCGCCGCTGGATTTTGAAATGTTCAAAACTTTTCGGTGAGTCGGCTTGACGCCAATGAGCGTAGCTTGACTTCCCCTGACGTAGGTGATGTCGTAGGTTGTCGCCAGGATGACGTAGGTTGTCGCCGGTGCTGACTTCGGTGAATTCCTTTGGTGATTACCTACGTCAACCGGCGACTGAATTGTCTTAAGTTGTCGCCGACAGGGTTGTACCTTGTCGCAGTGTACATAGGTTGTCGTAGGTGGACGTTCTAATGGGTCTCTGGTTGTCGGTAGCTTGATGTCGACTAGGTGGTAGGTTATTGTAGACATTGTCGTAGGGGGTTCCAGTCGCCATTTTTCCGGCGACCTGCTACGACTATGACAGTCGCCGAAACAAATCGCCTAAGTGGGACAGGCCCATTACCATGACATAGGAGACCGTTGAGCCTACTGGGTCCATGCCAGCCACTTGCTGGACATTTATTAACTATTATTAATCAGGCTCATGTTGTCGACCTCCCCGTGGTGAGCCATGTCAACTGACCTAAGTCAGGCGAACGACAAGAGACAGCAGCAGCGCTGCAGCTGCATGCGCCCTATGAATGTCGCACCGGATGGCATCACCCTGCTGCCTCAAACGCAAGAAGAAGAAGAATAAGAATGTCTGAAGAAGGGTCCCGACCCAAAACATCACCTATCCACAGACACAAAAAGCTGGAGTAACTCAGCGGGACAGGCAGCATCTCTGGAGAAGGAATGGGTGACGTTTCGGGTCTATCCATGTTCTCTAGAGATGCTGCCTGACCCAGAGTTACTCCAACACTTTGTGTTCTACGGTAGATTCCTGTGTCTACATTTATTAACGATTGTTAACTGGGAAAGTAGTTGTGAATTCTGTAAATAGTGCACATGCCATCAGTGTGTGATATAGACAGGGTCTGTTGGATTGATGGATGGGGTTCCACTGGGTCAGCTCCTAACTTTTGATGAATTGGGTCGACTGCTCGACATAAAGAGAGTTTAATTAATAGACTTGAGAAACAAAGCATATTCCATTAAGAATCAAAACACACAAAACCCATTCAAAAAATCAATTTAATCGTATCGAAGCGAACAGCAAAAAATTCAGTCAACAGTACAAGAATTTTGTAGAATCAAGTGGTGTCATTTCCTGCCAAAATAAAACAGCTATTTATTTACAAAGGGAAGCTGAGGGAATGGACAACTCAGCTTTATAAAAAGAGTCTGTTTATAAAAGAGTTTCCCACTGGTGTGTGAGAGTGTGCTGGGACTGAGGATTCCACAGACACACTCACTGGCTGCTGATCCAAGGCTGTCTCCTCTGCTTTAATCTCAGGCCTGCTTGCTTAAACCCAATGTAATCAGGTACACACAACTGGGCTCAAAGCAGAATCGAGAGGCTGCTTACACTGACCATCCCTGGACACAATGACCATCAGTCCATGTCCAGAGATGGTCACACTGACCACACACTCCATATCTGGCCAAGGACACACTGAGCACACACTCCACGTCCAGCGGTCGCACAGACCATCCTAGTCTGTGTCCAGCCCTGGTCACTGACCACACAGTCCTTGTCCAGCCCTGGACACACTGACCAAATACTCCATATCCAGTGATGGTCACACTGACCACACACACACTGACCATGCACTCCATGTCTAGTGATGGTCACACTGACTGCACACTCCATGTCCACCTGACCATGCACACACACTGACCACACACTCCATGTCCAGCCCTGGACTTACTGATCACATACACACACTCTCCATGTTCAGCCCTGGTGTGAAACGACTGGACATTGTCTCGGTCACGCTGAACCAGTGCTGGGTAGAAGCTCCGTTTCAGTGACGTGGAGCGCACTGCATCTCAGTCCCACCCATGAATGTAGCGTTCTGACACTGTAACCACAGCACAGTTCAAGCGGCATCTTTGGCAGTCAGTGTGGACTCTTTGTCACGCTGTTATTGCCAAACAATCCTGATGCTTTCCGGGTTCCTTGCCAGTCATCACTCAACCAATTGGAAACCGAGATTGTGCTTGCATTAATAACTCCTACAGTTTAGTCTGTCGATAGACAGCAGGAAGAGGGAAGCTCAGCTGCCTGTGACCTTTATACATGAAACACGGTCCTGTAATATACAGGAACGGCAGAGAGCTGTGGCCAGTTCAAAAAGAGCTTACTATGTACATACTCTAGAGAGGTGGAGGCAGGAGCAGCACATGCATTAATTGCAGCATCGTTACTGGACCACACCTGCTCCTCTGTGGGGAGAGGTCACGTGACAACAGAGACCCACTTAATACAAAAACACATAAATAAACAAGCTCCAGCATGGAACTCTAAGACCTCAGCTGTCCCTGAAAACGCATGTGTACGGCTTAAAGTCCAGTGGTTTGTGCAGGTGAAGGTGACGACAGGTGCCACTCCAGTGCAGCACCTGGCATTTTAGCTGTGCCATCGAGGACACTGCGAGTGAGCTGCTGCCCCACTGCACATCCCGTGTAGTCCGGAGGGTCACTCCACAGGTCAGTCATTAACAATTTGCAAGCACCACGTTATGAAAGCCAACGGCGGCAGCGTGCTGTGCTGAGCGGAGCAGGCGGTCTGGTGGTTTGGAAGGCGATGCCCGCTTCCTGGTGGCATTTCTCTCCCCCACACCTGCAGATTTGCCCATCAGATTCCAACTCTGCTGCTTCTCAGTCACTGCCAGTCCGTCAATAAGCCAAGGCTGCCCTAGTGCGTCAGACAGTCGTGAAACCCGTGCCCGTCGCTACCTGCTTCAGTCTGCGGAGAGGACGGCACTGGCAGCTTTAGTGGCTGCTCTCATCCCATGCAGACTCATTCAGTTGCTTCAGCACTTTCCGGATCATTTTTTCTAATTCTTTCCGGGATTTCTGCTCCTCCTCCAGACTTTGCTTCATTCGCTTGTTTTCCTGGGGTGGGAGGAAACAGAGTGCAGTTTATTGTAATGTGGTGGAGACTCTTTAAACAAAATGGGACAGTGGCGCAGCGGGCAGCATGGTGGTGCAGCGGTAGATGTGCTGCCTTACAGCGCCAGAGAACACTGGTTCGATCCTTACTGTGGGTGCTGTCTGTACGGAGTTTGTACGTTCTCCCTGTGACCTACGTGGGTTTTCTCCATGATCTCCGGTTTCCTGCCACAGCTCCAAAGAAGTACAGGCTTGTAGGTTAATTGGCTTGTATAATTGTAAATTGTCCCTCGTGTGTGTATTCATTCATCATCGTTGAAAACATTAGCGACGCAGTGGTGCTGGTTTCCATCGGGAACGGTGACGGACGCACCACACATCTCTGTCCTCCAGTTCCTGCGGACTTTCGCTGCTGGATATATAGGAATTTGGTGTATGTGCTTTATCATCATTCCTTACAATGCCATGTACGACAGTGAACGCAACTTCTACTGAAGTGTAGATGGCCGTTGGCTCGCTAGAAGCTCATCCGCCCTTTGACAGGTCTTGTTTTTGGTCCTGCTGGGGGTCCACAGCCCCTTCCTCACCTGGCAAACCAGGTGGGGGAGATGGTTTAGTCACCGACTATCTGACCATGGAGCAGGTAGCACGGGATTACTTGGTACCCGTGGCGGGGGGAACTCCCCCCGACCTGACCTGTGTGTGTAGGATAGTGTTAGTGTACGGGGATCGCTGGTCGGCATGGACTCAGTGGCCCAAACGGCCTGTTTGCGTGCTGTATCTCTAAACTAAACTAAAACAACGTGAACCACTGCAGTCCCAGTCACTGACCTGCTTCAGCTCCTGAACCTCATCCTTCAGAGCATAAACCGTGTCCACCAGACTCCTGTAGCAGCAAAGACAATCAGAGTTAGAGAGTGTACAGCGGGGAAACAGGCCCGCAAATCATTGTGCCCACGTATTGATGCATTGATTCGGTATCCTCTGTGCCTGCTTCCACAAGTACCTGACCAGCTGCCCCTTAAATGTTGTTACTGTCCCTGCCCTCCTCCACAGCACCCAATATTGCGCCTAAGTCGCACACAGCCCAGTGAGCTAAACATGGAACTCTCCACTCCCGTGTCTTCCTCTCCCACTCCCATGTCTGCTCGGGTCTCTCTAAGTGTTCACCTTTCCCACCCGTCCCCCTCCCCCTCTTTACATACCTCCCGTGCTGTCCTGTGTCTCACCCCCTCTCTCATTTCCCTCTGGCACTCTGCCAAAGTTGACAAGAAACTTGCGTTCCCCTCTTTCCGTTGTCAGCTCCTGGCTGCGCATCAGTGGAATGAGAACCTCCCGCAATCACAGTGAATGGAGTCTCCAGTGCCTTCAGACATTACTCTGCCTACACTGCAACTCCTCAGTTCACACATTCTACCCCAACAAAGAGACCCTGTGTTTTCAGATGAGCGCACGGTGACTGAGCTCCACTCACTTCTCTTCTATGACCGTCTGCCCGTTACTCTTGGTTTCTTCAACAATTATTTTCTCCTCCTCTGGAAGCAGAACCTGTGGAGCCGAGTCCTTGCGACAAACTGTAAGAGGGCAGAAGTTTAACATTCCCTTGGCTCTGAACTACATCATCAGCAGTCGCGCAGCTCGAGTTCACTCGCGAGCGTTGTCCGAGTTACCTACACGCAATGCGATAGCAGCAGAGACCTGGAAACGGGTTCAGTGCCTAGCCTGCATCCCCGACACCGACTGTTTATATACTTCCTTCCTACAGCTGTAACTGAACACTAAATCCACCGTGCTTTCAGGCAGAACATTCTAGATCACACATTGTTGCATAGGTGCTGCACTGTTGCTGTGTGTCACAGGGGTCATGGGTTAAAGATCTCTCAGATATACGTCATGGAGAGATGGCAGATGAAATTTCATCCTGAAAAATGAGGTGATGCATTCTGGCAGAAGTAATCAACTAGGCCTACACCACAGAAGGTAGGGTCTGAGGAAGTACTGAGGGCTACAGGGATTTGCAAAGAGCAAGTCCAAAGATCCTTGAAGGTGGCAATGCAGGCAGATGATGTGGTTAATAAGGCCGATGGAATGTTGGTCCTCATTGGTCAAGGCATTGAATGCAGAAGTACGGAGGTTACACTTCAACTTTACAAACCTCTGGCCACACCTCAGCTGCAGTAGTGCATGCACTTCTGGTCACCAATGTGAGGGAGCATGTGAAAGCACCAGAGAGGATGCAGAGGAGATTCGCTGGTCTGTTGCCTGGCGTGTTCAGGGCAGTTACAAGAGTCTGTTCTCCATGCAGCAGAGGATGCTAAGACATGATTGGGGTATAGATAGGGTAGCCAGCAAGAAACCTTTCCTCATTTCAGAGGTCGATAAGACTAGAGGACATTGGTTTAGTGTGAAGGTTGAGAGATTCAGAAGGAATCTGAGGGGACCTTGTTCACCCAGGGTGCGGCGAGAGCCAGGAATATGATGCTTGAGAGCGTTGGAGTCTCACATGTTGGCATAAACCTGCTGGCCTGAATGGCCTGTGTCCATGTGGTATGATTCTATGATTTGAAAGGCAGTAGTAAGATGGACAAAGTGGACATCACCTGCTATCTTTAGCCAGGGCAACGCCCAGGAGCAGTGTGGCTTTACAAGACAGTGGTTATTACAGCTGGAGCACTGTGTGGGGTCTCTGAGTCACACATGCAGTGAATGTGAGTGTCAATCAGAGTGGGTGATCAAGTTTAAACAGAAAGAGGAATATAAAGGAAGATTCATGAGGATGGAGGGGAAAAAAAAGCAAATGAAAAGATGTATTAAAAATGTTTTAAATCTGGTACTTTTCAAATTTTCCCAAACTTCAAAATGTAAAAGAATGAGTGGCCCAGAGTGAACTCTTGTTATCAGAGAGATGGTTGGTGGAACCAACACTCACCTCAAGTTGATCAGGCTATTAGTGTATATATTATAATCTGAATAATTTGAAAGTTCTGAGGTTTTGCTGCTGAACTCTGATTATTATGCTTCATGTGAAATGGTTGTAGGAATGAGGACTATGCATTCTTTGCATGGATAGAGTGTGAGACTGAGAAGCAAGTTCAGATTTGCAACAGTGGTCGACATTAGTGGGTAACTGAAGCCAGTGTGTGACTGTACTCTGCAGATGGTGGGTGGATCCTTGAACAGGTGCCCTTCACATAGGAACTTCATCACTACATCAGCAATCCCAGGTGTCCTGGGAGTTTAACACTCTGTGAATACCTTATCTGGGTCGCCAAGATTCGCTTCCTCTCCCTGCAACGACTACTTCCATTGGCACCATGTCTGTAACATCATATTCACAGAACAAGCCCCTCTCCCCCAACCCCCGATCATTACCAGCAGACATTGACTTGGGTGATAGAAGGATATTTATCAAAAATCTTGGTCAGAGGCAGATTATGTCTTAAAAGAGGAAAAAAGTAGAGAAACAGATAACATTATCGAGGGATGCGGCCACGGAAGGATTTAGAACAGAGAACGTGAGATTTAAAAACACTGATAAGAATTTTAAATCAAAACTTTGATGAATGAGAATGTTACTGGTCAAAGCTCAGGATGATGGGTAAAGAGGGGAAGGACTGGCTCAGGGTTTACTGACCAATACCAAGGAGAATGGGAGGGGGGGCTGGCAGCAGTGTGTGGGAACAGTCATGGATACAAATTTCAGCAGATGAGAGAGACAAGGATGGGGTGATGGCGTGAAAATATAGGCAGGCTAAGTGATGATATGGAATTGTAGTTCATTAAGGGGTCAAATACATCAGCGAGGTTGTTCAATTCCAGCGGCTGACACGATTACACTTTCGCACTGGTGGGAAGGAGCGCTGTCAAAGGTTGGATTCTGTTCAAGAATCACATCCCATTCTGTTCAAGGTTGAGTTATGGGTTTATTAAAAATGAATGAGTTCAAAGCTCCTCCTACACCACAGCTCCTAATGGTAATTTTATTCAGACTTCATGTTTGAAGTGTGATTAACAAGTTAAATGTATTTAAAAAGATGTAAAGGAAGCTGCGACCCGAAGTCAAGCCAGTGGTTGGCAGGGAGCTGTCATCGTGCGGGCACCTGCCTGAACTATGAGCCTGCTGTAGGTTGGCGCTGGTGCAGTAGGCCTCGATGACTTTAAGTATCTGTGCATCTTCTTCCAGGGCGGCCGTACCTGTGAGGAGCAAGATTAAACAGTCATGCTGGTTCCCCGATAGAGATTTGAGACCCACAGCAAAAGACATGGTGAACAGGTCTAACACCAACCACGTCCTGCCCACAGCTGGCCTTTAAAATCTTCATTGATGGCAGATGTTTATGGAAGCTGGCCAGATGGGTCAGTTACACAGTACAGAAACATACCCTACCTACATCCCAACTTGTCCATGCCCCATCTAAGTAGCGATGTTACAATACTTACCTTCAGCGGCGCTGCAGTTCTGCCACTGGCCGTGTGCGCGACTTTGGCGCCTTTGAGGGGCGGCGGGATTAAAATGCCGTTTTCTCCTGCCTGTCCGAGATATATTTTCTCGGGCTGCTAGCTGATGCAGAAAAATCATTCCGATTTCCGTTCTCGGAAGTGTAAAAAAAAAATCGCGGAACAATTTAATCGCTGGAGTAAAATAAAAAAGCTACTTCTAACGCCCTCAACGGGACGGATCTCACGTAGGGGACAAAACATAATGTAAGTCATTTATTTTACATATAAACTTGCTTCTTAGGATGACTTTAATCCAAATCTAATTGGCGAAAATGTGATTTTGGCCCCATACGAACCGGCAGTGTTTTAACTGCCGATATGGGGTTCAAATTCACCGCATCCGCAACGTTCCAATCGATCGCGTTCCACAAAAACCCACTTGCAAGATGATTTAAATGGCTATTAATTTACGGGAATTAAACATTAAATTCCTTCCATTTGGCCTATAAATTCATGACAATGAGATTTAAAAATCATGTTATATTGTGAATTCTTGTGTGAATGGTATTTGGACACTTAGTCTATTTAAAAATGTCAACCTTTTCTTAAGAAATGGATAGATGTTTAGATCTAGTAATTGAATTTTGTAATTAGCTACAATTAGGTAACTAACTAATTATATGCTTTAATTTCAGGTCATCCAAGTAAGATTGTTTCATATTTGTTTCAGAATGCTTCAATCTATCATAACTGAAAATTTCATTCAGTTCTCTTAATTTTTAAGAAAGTTATGGGCTTTTGACTGTCCTCGATCACAGCTTTTCAGTTGTCAATGGAAAAGCAATTGAGAACAAGATGTTAATTTCAGAGTATGAAAATAGCCATAACTTTTTTAATACTGAAGATATGAAAGTGAATTAGGTGTCAAATTAAACTTATTTTAATGCTTTATCTGATGGGATGAATTGCAGACTTGATTTTTTAAATCTCAAAATTTTGTAACATTGCTAATCTAAGCTAGTGCCATTTGCCTTGTTTGTGTAATTTGCTGTGCTTGGCCCATATGCCTCTCAACCTTTCCTATCTAAGAGGCTGGGAAATAGCTGCTGAAAATCAAATCACTTGTCCATGAAATGTGAGCTCCCTGTATGTGTGTTTTCCACACAGCTACCTGTGGGAGCTGGCTGCCATGTTTCCTACATTTAGTGTAGGATTTTTCATAACTGGCACAGAACGAAGACACCAGTCGCTGACCAGCAGCTGGTAACCAGCCCTTATGACATCACCCCTTGAATACATTCACAAATTGTGTTCAAAACATTTATATAGAAAAATAATAAAGTGTTTTTATTTTGGTAGATTTAATAAAAGAATACGCGTATTTCAAACCCATTCTCTGATTGAGATTACTAACAAAGCAGTCACGAAGTCGCTGATTTACGGGGCAGCTTTGTGGGGCTGAGTAATTGATTGTTTGCTGATATTAAGCTGTTGAATGCATCTTTCAACATAGAGACACAAGGAATGCTGGAGTAACTCAGCGGGTCATGCAGCATCTCTGGAGGACATGAATAGGTGACATTTTGGGTCGGGACCCTTCTTCAGACTGAAGAACGGCCCCGACCTAAAACATCACCCATCCATGTTATCAAGAGATGCTGCCAGATCCACTGAGTTACTCCAGCACTTTGTATCTTTCAACATGATAGATATTGATTAAAACAGAATATTTCCTGACCTCTTGGAAAGACAATAATTAACTGAAGCTTTGAAACGGACTTGAAAGCAATGCTGCTTTTAAATAAACTAACAGAGTGAAAAGATTTCATAAGATAACTTTCACTTCAGGTCTGCATGTGAGCCATTCTGTGTGATAGCGTGTCACCACAAAGCAAACTTCCTTCTCAACCACTCTGATCTCTCAGATGGCTCTGTTGAATAAAATGCAAATCAGCAACTCGCTGCATTTGGAAGAAAAGGAATCCCTCCTGCCAACTGAATAAAGAGTGGGAATGAAGAACAGCTGCTACAAAAGGAGAGGCAAGGGACTGGAGATACAGGTCTGGAGCAAAAAACAAACTGCTGCAGGAACTCTGGCCGTTGAACAGCATCCATGGAGTAAAACTAATAGTCGACGCTTTGGGTTGGGACCCTGCATCGGGAGTGAGAGTGAAGAGGGAAGATAGATGATATAAAGAGGTGAGGGAGAGGCTTACGACATAACTTGAGAGGCTTGATTGGTGCAGTTTAATAGCCCTCCAGTACCACCCCTCCCACAGTGCAGCGCTCCCTCGGTACTGCCCCTGCAACAGTGGTTGTGTTGCTCTGGGCCTGACCAAGCTGGCTATCCATGAGTCATGGCTCCAGGCGGAAGAGGGCTCCAGCCGAGCTGGCTGCCTGACCCTTTTCCGGGCTTACGTCTGCACCCAGGTGTAATTAGAGAGGGAATATGCATTGTTCTTGGGCACACTGGGGGATTTCTGGGACGGCTGGGCATGGGTGTGGGTGGAATTGACAAGGATTGTAACATAGTTGTTTAATATTCAGTATATTTGATATTTAAGAACATTTGTTTTATTTTGTATTATGGTGGTGGGTTTATTGGTATTGTCCTGTATTGTCCATATTTTTATTGTAAATGATTGTTTACATTTATTTTTTGTAAAAAAGAGTGCATGCTCCCTCGGTACTGCCCCTACCACAGCGCGGCACTCCCTCAGTACTGCCCCTGCAACAGTGCGGCGCTCCCTCAGTACAACCCCTCCCAGTGTGGTTCTCCCTCACTGCCCCTTAGAGTGCAACACTCCCTCAGACCCATGCAATACTTCACTAAAATGTTAAACATAATACAAGATGGTCCATTAATGCCTTTGATACTAAATTATAATTAATTCCAAATATCTATAATCATCAACTTAAATCACCCTCAATTTTATTTGCTGAAATTCAGACAAAGGATCTGTGGGAATCCTTACTTTTACGCAAAATGTATTCATCGTCTGAGGTTTTTCGTTCAGTCTTCCGTTTGGTGAGGAACTTTTTCACTGCCTTGGGGCTCTTGCTGGAGTCCTGCAGGATAGGAAATCACCCAGCTGGTGGTTAACATCATTGATTTTCAACAATACGTCAATTTTACTCAATTTGATAAGAACTCAGAAGCAGACATGCCAGAGCTTTGCCAGACTGGACACGTCCTGTGCCAGGTTAGTTGCAATGCTGGGAGACCAAACACGTTTCTGCATTCGGGTTTCTCAGAAAAATCGTGTTGGTCGTAATAATGGCAGTGAATAGTGCAGATTTACATACACATCACACGAACATCTTAAATGCATTTAGGTAAGCAAGGGAGGTCATGAAACAGCAGCTGCACTGTTGCATTGCAAGCATGCACGTAACACACAAACCAGGAGAAAAGTCACTTGTCTACCGCTTACCTTTAAAATATAAGACATCCTCTACAATGCAATAAATGGAGAAAGAAAGAGAAGATGAAAGTGAAAGAAAAAATTGATGATTGATTATATGAAAAGTTCATTCATTACAATAAAAGATCATTAAAATACTGTCAATATTAGTGTTAACTGTGCTCTCAGTGCACCATTCAAGTAATTTAGATTAGTCTTAAAGGTTATTTTACATGCAGGTAAATGCAGGAATAGTATCATGCATAATTTAGATTATTTGTGTTTATCATAATTGTCCATTGAAAATAGCATCAAATTCTAACCAGGGGCCAAAGATGAACGATTCAGGGAAGTGGGTTTGTTACAAACAGGTTGTGGAGTAATTATTGCCAATGCTGACTGGTTTAATTACAGCTGATCAATTCAAGGACCAGCAGGTCTACTCAGCTTACAAGTTATTGATATTTAAAGGGTGTGCCTGCACACCAAACACATACCTCCTTGCAGCCTAATGCAGCCGATGGCCTCAGTGGGGGTGCAGGTCTCAGACAGCTCAGAGTCCAAGGCCTGGGCAACCTGGGTGGCTCCAGGGGACCTCTGCTTTGCACGGTGGTGCTGAAGGACTGGGGAGGTGAATAGGCGAGGGGTTGATGAGAAGGGGTCGCTGGAGGCTGCTTGCTCTCTCCGTGCTGCTGAGATGCAACAAGACAGAAAGGGGATTGTCATTTAATTTCTCAGCAATCGTCCACTAGTGGTTCAAAGGTTTCACTGATTTCAAGCAAACCTGTACTTATTCTCAACACAGGCCTGTTGGCTCAGTTGTCCGTGATAGTGTTTCTAATCTCAATCATTGGTCCTTCTGCACTCTTCCCTCTCCAGGGCCCCACACTCTGACCGTTTCATGAGTTGACCCAGCTCCATGTTTCATGTCATGATCAATCTGCAACGACCACTCTTCATCCCTCTGCTTCTTTCGCAAACTATCTTACAGTCCCCTTTGATTCCATTTACTATTTGCCGTCTTATTAAAAACTTTTTCGTATTCCATCTGTTGTAATTGGATATTCTCTGTACAATTTCTCTGTATAGCCTGTAAATTGTAAATTATCCCAATAGTGCTAGTGTATGGGGTGAATACTGGTTGGCACGGACTCAGTGGGCCAAAGGGCCTGCTTCCACACTGTATCTCTAAAGTCTAAATGTGAATCGTCTAATATATATGTACCCGGTTTGTTTATTACTACTGGTTAACTATTTATGTAAGCTGGTGAGGAACCGACTATCGAAACCAAAGGTAGAGTTGATGCATCGCACGAGGTGGGTCAGTACCGGCGATGCGGTGACGGGCAGGGGTTTGGTGGTGGCCGATCCTGGGACGGTGCCTTTGGTGACCATCAGCAGACTGTCTACCCAGTCCTGCTGCTCCTGACTGCTGCCACAGCACACCTGAATCCGCTCAATCATGTTACCTGTGGGCAGAGCGACGGCAGAAGTAACACAGGGAAACACATTCACAGGCATTTCATTTCACTGAAAACTGCTGCAATAGGCATTTGTAATAGGTGTCAACAGGTAGCGCAGTACATGGCAGCCGCACAAACAACCTGTCTTGTCTTTTTCTTATTTTGCTGTTTTGGTCTGTGTTTACTTGTATGTTTTTAGTGTACCTTTAATTTTTGTATAATGGTGGGGTGGGGGGGTTAGGGGAAATCTTTTTTTATCTCTTTCCTCGACGGAGATGCGACTTTTCCATCGTATCTCCGTCTGCACTGCGGCCTTAACATCGTGGAGCTGGCGGTCCCTTTGATAGGGATCGACAGCAGGAGCTCCAACCGCAGGAGCTTCTACTGCCCCGATCGCGGGAGCTTTGATCGCCCCGTTGCGGAAGCTTCGATCGCCGACTGCAGGAGCTTTGATCGCCCCGACTGCAGAAGTTTCGATTGCCCCGACCGTGGGAGAAAAGGAGGAAAGAAGGTAAAAGTTATTTGCCTTCCATCACTGTGGGGAATGTGAGGTCGCCAAAAAAACAAGATGAACGTGCTGCCTGCATTGGTGAGGGAGTGCCGTGAATGCGGAGATCTCAGTGTTTTGCGGGGACACCGCTCCACGGGGACATCCCCGAGTCTAGTGCGAGAGTGGACGGCTTTCTGACTGTTCAGACGGACAGGGACTGCAGAGAGAATGATAGCAGTCGGTACAACTCTGGTCACAACACCGTGAAGGAGCGTGTGTGTGGCCCGGACATTGAACTGATGGCTGGGGTTCTCCGTTTATGCTGTGTGCCCTGGGGATTCTCACACGCTGTTGTGGAGGCTGTTTAAGTCTATGTTTATTTTTTATGTGGTTACGTATCTTGTTGCTTTTTTGTATGACTGTTGGCAAATCAAATTCCTTGTATGTTTACATACTTGACTAATAAATTAATTACAATTACAATTAATCTGGAAACCAAAGGCTGCAGGCATTGGAAGTCTGGTGTAAATTAAATGCTGGAAATACTTAGCAGATCTGCCTGAATCCCTCCACCAATACAGAATATTCAGCATCATTCGCTGATTGGCAGCTGGCACGTGGGCCTCCCAACTGGAACCTCTGGCCGCATGTTTCCCTTCAGAGACGTCAGCGTTTTGGTTAACATCGTGTGTTATAGTGCAGGAATGTGTCAGCGTACTGGAGCACACAGGGAGCTCACAACTGTCTGTGCAAAGAGAGCACACAGAGACAGGAGAGTGCGCTGAGAGAGAGGAGAGAGCAGAGTGGGAGAAGAGATGGAGAGGAGGAAGAGGAGAGAGGAGAGAGAGCACAGAGGGAGCACTGCAGTCAGAGGTGAGTATTGAGGTCATCATCAGAAAATCTGTACTGAGGGAGTGCCGCACTGTGGGAGGGGCAGTACTGAGAGAGTGCTGTTGTGTCAGACAGCCAGGACCACTTCAGTGTGTTGTGTCAGACAGCCAGGACCACTTCAGTGTTCCTAGAATTCCAGTATGATGGTAAAGAGATTAAACCAATAAAAACAACATTTAACCCTCAATCAATCCTTAAAGTATGTGATGCAAAAGATCACTTCCACTTCCTTTCGCTGGCCAACATTCATTGCATAACTCTCACTGTAATCTACTTATTATAGGGTGAAGATTGGCCGTCAGGGCTGGTGCTGTTGGTATTAGTTTATTATTGTCGCGTGTACTGAGAGACGGTGAGAAGCTCTGCTTGCGGAGTATCCAGTTAAATCGCACATTACACGAGTACAGGTTGCCGAGTTATAAACTGCAAACCTGTAATTTCAAAGGTGTGATGGGAGCTCTCATTCTCCTCCAGTTTTGTTACAGTCATTCCCGTCAATGGCAATTTTCCCTGCAGAAAAGGGTAGAGTTACAACTTTCAGAAGAAAGCATTCATGATGCCCGACATAGACTGGATGTATACACAGCTTAAGAAGCAAAACTTGCCGTTATAAGGTAGAAGAAGCCTTATGTGCTGCACTTAGACAGGTGACCTCTCTGGCCCCTGACTCACCTGGTAGATGAAGCTACTCATGCGTGGGCTTGCTGACAGCATCAGCAACACGGTGGGAAACAGCATGAAGTACCTCTCGTCCTTCTCCTAGAGTTCAAGTCACAACAACAACAGTCAGCTTGGCAGGTTAACAGATCCACATTCAAGCACCTTGGTTTCAACATTATGCAATGGTTTCTATTATTTATTTTGCAAAATGGTAAAGAACTCTCTGACTCCTTGCATACTACTTGGCTATGTAATGAGACAAGTCCAAGGCTCAATATCACTTGCCTTTCCAATAAAACCATCGTTTGTGCTGGCCTAAGCTCAGATCGGTGAGCATTCATGTTCGTTCACAGCACAAACCGAAACATGTTCAAGTGGAATTAATGCACAACAAAAGATAAACGGAAAAGGTCAAGCTGCCTGTTTAACACACTGATGAAAGATAACGCTCTGCAGTCTGGGCGAGGCACATCTAGCTAACACTAATCACATGAGAGGGAGTCGGACATTGCTAAAAGCAATGCACTTTTCGGATATTCCACATAAGGGTTGTGTTCACTGGTGATCCAGATGGAGGCAACAGCTGCAAAGGGCCTTTATGGCCAGCTGCAGCTAGGACTTTGCAAATGGTGCTAAAACCTGGCCATTCTTGCCTATGGACTCAGTGAGCTGTTTCTATACGTTCGACACTTAATCGGGAATTGTACTTATATGTGTCAATAATCATACTGTATGCAAAGAGAGTTTCACTGTACCTTGGTACATATGCTAATAAAGAACCACTGAACCATTGTGACTGGTGATCTGGAGACTAAAGATCAAATCCTAATATGGCATTGAGATTCAGATCTTTAAATGAATCTAAATGAAAGCTGGTATCAGTCTTGGTGATCACGAAGCCAATCGATTGGCATAAAATCCCTGTCAACAATCCGACTCAAGTGCACGTAGACTCAATCAATTGCACTGCCCCTCATCAAGATATTTGTCAGCTATTTAAGGCCAAACTGACTTCTGTAAGTAATCTCTGCCTTTGCAAATGTATATTAACCTAGTCTTTCACATATGTTTCCGACATCTTCCCAATTTCAGAGGGTTGATTTACAAGCCTGTGATTACCTGGTTTATCCCTGCGGTTTTTGAACAAAGGAACCCCATTTGTTGTCTCCGGTTATCTAGCACCTCGCCTATCACCAGTGAAGAGTTAAAACTCTATCAGGGCATCAACAATCTCCTCCCTTAACTGCCTGATCCATCTCAGAGTCTGGGGATTTATCCAACTTTACACCCCCTAAGAATCTAATACCTCTGCCTTTTTTAATGCAAACAATTCTAGAATGTCACTGTCCTCCTCCCTGAATTCTCTAGAGGTACAGAATGTGGGGGGGAAGGATGTTTGGAAAAAGAAGAAACAATTGCCTCATTGCTGACAACTGGTTGGACATCAAACTGTTGCAACTTCCCTCAGTTGCCTGAAGTGTTTAGAAAACACTGAGGCATCAAGTTAACACTCTTGGAAATACTACCTTGAAAGTATTTTATTAACACGGGTACCTCCAATCTCCAGAATGATCACAGTACCAGTTTTGCTTGAGACAAGATTTGTTAAAGCAATGATGTGCACCTTACTGGATGATTAATTGTGTGATTACCTGAGCATGTTGAAGCTGTCAACCCACTTTCTGCAGTATGGTGGGATGCAGAGCTCTGCTGTGATTATACCCACACACAGTTTCCGCCCCAGTAAGGCGGATGGGGAAGACACCATCCCACAAAGTGCCGCTCAGTAAAGGTTGGATCCACCCCCTCTGGAGAAATGATGACTTGACTACATTTTTAATCTAAAAATAAGTTAGCACTTTAAGTTAGCAGTTAAATTTCAAATGGAAAAAGTAGGCAAAAGATATTAAAAAAATCAATGGCCTAAGATGAGAGATTTAATCACATCTTTTAATCAAGTGGAGTTATTTCTAATGTCATTAAATTTAGTCAGAGCATAGGTGGATTTGCAATTGTAAGTGGAATTAGTGAAAAATCTGAAGGTGGCAATGTCAATGATCCAGCCAGACACAGAGCAGACATTGGCTCTCTTAACAATACTCTAGAATACGACAGGACAGAGATTCACCCTCGAGAGTGGAGCCAGACGCAAGAGAGATAGGGGAGGAAGGCCAGGGGCTTGGGGGAGAGGCTGGTGCCAGTGTAGACTGAGGAGAATGCTCAGTGCAGGAGTAAGTGCATCAGTTCAGTTTAGAGATACAGCGTGGAAACAGGCCCTGCGGCCCACCGAGACCAAACCGATCAGCATTCACCCGTACATTAGTTCTATCCTACACACTACGGACAATTTTACAGAAGCCAGTTAACCTACAAACCTGTATGTCTTTGGAATGTGGGAGAAAATCAGAGCACCCGGAGAAAACCCACATGGTCACAGGGAGAACGTACAACCTCCATACAGACAAAACCCATAGTCAGGATCGAACCCAGGTCTCTGGCGCTGTAAGGCAGCAACTCTACTGCTGTACCATTGTGCCACCCTATGTCTTGGACAATCAAAGTGTGAACTCTCTTGTGTGGTAGCCACCAACCAGTGGAAAAATACTGAGGAACAAATGCAGGAAAATTACATAAGTGTGCAAATATCATAGGGGAGTGATATCGGAAACTGCAACTACTCATAGTTTTGTTAAGGGCCTGTCCTACTTGGGCGACCTAATCCGCGAGTTCTGGCGAGTTTGCCCTCGACTCATACTCGCAGCATGGTCGACACGAGGTCGTAGGAGGTCATTGTAACTCTCCTTCATGCTCGAGAGTAGTCCCGTGTACTCGAGGCCTCAGCTAGGTCGTGGCGTATTTTTCAAATGTTGAAAAATGCCCCGCGAGTTAAAAAAAAAGGTGCCATGGAAAAAAAATCGATACTTTTTTTACTCGTAGGTTTAGTCGTAGTCGGTCGTAGTAGGTCGGCATGTTAGTCGTAGGTAATCGAGGGTAGTCGAAGGTAGTCGTAGATAGTCTTCATCATAGTGTAAGGGAGGTCGAAGGAGGTCGTCTTCACTCTCCACTATTCGGTGTCCAGTTTTCCCGAAGTTAGTTGTAGTAGTCGAAGCTGGTCTTCAACATAGTCGAAGGAGGTCGAAGGAGGTCTTCTACATAGTCGAAGGAGGTCTTCACATGACATTTTTTCAAACTCTCCTAAACTCGCCAATTAGGTCGCCCAATTGGGACAGCCCCTTTACAATACGACAGCTGCATTCCTAAGGAACCTCTCTTTGTAGAAAATCACGCTAGAATAACAATTGCGTCAATAAGGAAAAGTGGGTTTGGAACTAAAGTTTTTCAGACAATTGAAAAGCTATTTTCCCTGCAGCCTTTTCAAAAATAACGTTTTTTTAATGGGATATTTATCACTGCAGGGTAAAAATACTGAAGGTTGAATGTTACATTTTTAAAGAAATTATCAAATGTCAATAGAACCGATTGCTTGTCAATTTCCATGGCCACCCACGGTGAAACCAGACACTAAGTTTTTAAGAGTTAATGGCATCTTAATACTGCGTGGAGGCACATGGAAACAGTTTGCTCTCGACTGTTTTTCCCCCCAAAACAGCTTTTTTCTGCTCGCCAATTTCCGAAGTAACTATTGGGTGGTTCTCCAGTTCTCGTGCTATAACCAATTAGCCTGCGTGATAAAATTAGTATTCCCCAATTAGTAAATCCCATTTTATCCATTGAGCATTAAGGAAACATGTTATTGCAAGAGCTGCCTGAATCTAAACATTGATTGGGTAAGCAATAACATAAAGGGCAAACTGAGATAACTTTCATCAGTATGGTTCTGGCCCATGGATGATGGCACAACTACTGAACTTGGTTCTGAGAAGGAGTCAGGCCACGTCACACAAGTATAGGGAGGCAACGTAAACAGATCATAATCAAACGTGGTTTAGCAAAGAATAGCAACCAGGTCAAGTTGGAAATACTCAAGTGGGAAAGCTTGATAGCAGGTCTTGGCAGGAAAGCTGGATTCAAGGCTTGACTGGTGAACTGTAACTAAACAATTGGGGGGCTCTAAGATGCTGATGTTCCAGCTATATTCTAACCATAGTTCCTTATCTCATGTCGCATCTCCCAAATCCATAACATAAAGATGTTAAGTGTCACAGTGAAACTATCTGCAATGGGCCACACCTGATATCCCCAATCACCCTCTGTGCTCGGCCCTCTGCATTATTTACCTGCATCCCAATCAGAGACATCCCTGTATCACACCCCTACCGTAACCCGCCGAAACTGATGGCCAGAGCACAGTGTGGGATCCACAATAGTGCAGTCAATGCTGGTCGCCGTGGGGTGGGGGTTTGAGTGTATTGTGGATAAAGTTGACACATTGTAATTTAATAACTATTTGTTGTTTACATGCTGCCAATGGCAGTCTTGATCTTTTCAGTAGAGTAGTCTGCTTCTGTGCTTAATTGAATATAAGCAAAATATAAGAAAAAAAAAGAAAAAGAAACAATAATGCAGTCTGGAAAACCAAATCACAATGACATTAACAGCCTTCCAACTCAGTGGGCAGCCTTGTCTTCTGACAACAAATCCTAATAATCAGTAACATTATGGCACTCTGCTCGTAGACCAGGTCCGTTTGCCAGCTACATAACGGCATTCACTTACCTCGCTTGCCCCACACTGCACCATGACCTGAGACATGTAGATGACGTTTCCAAGGGACTTCATATCTTCACCCTCCCAGCCCTGAACTTGCTCAGAGAGGATTTGCAGTTCCAGCTGCTTCCTCTTCCGCAGCTCCTGACTCTGAGTCTGGTAACAAACACACCAGGATGGTCAAAGTCGTGGCAGGGAGGTTCCTCAAACACCACCCTCAGCACCACAAGCAGCACAGCAACCTGCACCTTTCATATTTATTCATGTACTTTCATCACAAACAACTTTCATTTAAAAGCACTTTTACAGTATTCAAATATACAGTAATACAGCACAGAAACAAGCCCTTTGGGTCCAATCATCTATGAGATGCCCATCTAAAATAGTCCAATTTGCCTGCTTTTGGCCCATATCCCTCTCAACCGTTCCTATCTATGTATCTCTTCAAGTGTGTTTTAAATGTTGTTATTGTACCAGCCTCAACTACCTAAGGTAGGTAGATAGGTACAAATATCCCATGGCATATCATAAAAACAGTAAACAAAGAAAGCGTCCTGGCACAGAGGCTCTGAGTTCTGCACTGGGGTATGTGATTAATATAGAGTGGTGGTGGATGGTGAGTGCAGAGTGAGCAGGCCTGTCTTCCTGCTGCATGACTCTGTGGTCTCACAAATGCCTGGTCTATCTGAAGAATAACTTCTCCCACAGGGCCGTGCTCCCTCAATACCAGTGCGGCACTCCCTCAGCACCGCCCCTCCCACAGTGTGGTGCTCCCTCAGCACCGCCCCTCCCACAGTGTGGTGCTCCCTGATGATCGTTCTGGGAATGTGAGCTTCCATTCTACACTCAGGTTTCTTAAGTCAGATGCAACATCTCCCTCCCCAACATGGCGACTGAAATCAGGGAACTTGCAACTAAGTCAAGGCCCGCAGAGCAGATGCCACTGTACTGATGAACGAGGAGGCTCCCATAGGGGTATGCGAAGGTAGATGGTTCTTCCTTGCTCAGAAAGGCTCCAGTGCCTGCAAAACAGAGCCTGTCCCATTCTGCCGTTAACAAGGGTGTACCATGTGAATTCCTTTAGTTGTTAAAGTTGCCTACATTTAATATCAAATGCTAACTTACCACTAGATTTTTGAACGATGCCATTGCTTTTAAAATATCAGGATAGTCAGGATGAGATTCCTGAAAAATAAAAAATATATATAAAGCAATTAAAATGAACACAAAGAGATTCCGAAATGTAAGTGGAGATGGTATGAGTTTTAAATGTGGCTTGGAGAAGATCCTTATACCCCCTGTCTGCTGGCTTATCTCTCCATCAGAACAGAGTGTCTCTTTCATAAGTCTGTTTTCACGCACTAGACCACACATGGAATGGCCAGCTGGGAGTGATTGGGGCCTCTGTGCTGAAGGAGTCAGAGGATGCTGATGCCCATTTGGCCTGCATTTAGTTTAGTTTAGTTCAGAGATACAGTGCGGAAACAGGCCCTTAGGCCCAACAAGTCCACACCGACCAGCGATCCCCGCACATCAACACTATTCCACACACGCTAGGGACAATTTACGCATACACCAAGCCAATTAACTTACATATCTGTATGTCTTTGGAGTGTGGGAGGAAATCAAAGTTCTGAGGAAACCCACGCGGTCACGGGGAGAACGTACAAACTCCGTACAGACAGCACCCGTAGATGAGATCGAACCCGGGTCTCCGGTGCTGCAGGCGCTGTAAGGCAGCAGCTCTACTTCTGTGCCACCGTGGCCGTCCTTATGTATTATGCTTCTGTATTAGCAGGATTTACGGAGATATTTTCAGTGTTTTTCAGTGGCTGTTGTCACGCCTCAGAATCATAAGTCTCAGAAGCATAAAGGAAGACAAGGAATATTGAGACCAGAGAGACAAAGGTATAGTACAAGGTTTGAGCTCTTGATCTTTAAACATGTTTTCTCTCAACCGATGAAACACTTTGCTGGCACTCAGAATTAGCCTGCCTTCACTGAGATGGTCTATATTTTCCAGCATGGTTAAACTGAGAGGACAGGGTTGGTAGAAGATCTTTGTCCTATGGATTCTGAGCACGAGGCCAGTCCTATCATATGCTTCAGTAAAGAAGGGAACAATGACATAGCTTGGCCCAAGCATGCACATGTTCAAACAGGGTCTACATGCTCCAGCTTGTCTCCGTTAGGGTTGATGTAATGCTGGAGTGCAGGGACTGTGACTTGAAGAGTTTCATGATAATCTCAGTCTAAATCTAGTGGCAGGTCTTTCAACTTGGAGGTTTACAACATAGTCGAAGAGTCATACAGTGTAGAAACAGGCTCTTCGGTCCAACTTGATCACACTGGCCAACATGCCCCATCTACACTAGTCCACCTGCGTGCTTTTGCCCCATATCCCTCTAAACTCATCCTTTCCACGTACCTGTCTAAATGTTTCTTAAATGCTGCGATAGTACCTAACTCAACTACCTCCCCTGGCAGCTCATTCCATACAACCACCACCCTTTGTGTAAAAAGGTTACCCCTCAGGTTCCTATTAAATCTTTCCCTCCTCACATTAAACCTATATCCTCTGGTTCTCAAATTAACATACAAGGTGAGAGCAGGAAGGGTTCACTCAGAGCCTTGAGGCTGCTCAGCCATTGAATTAGATCATGACATAGATCAGATGTGGTCTCATCAATGCCCTATATGACTGAAGTATCATCTTCTGACTTTTGTACTCAATTTGCCCAATGATAAACAATCACATTCTGTAACTTATGTCTGTCTGTCTTAATTGTACTTATGACTCGCTGTGCCTGCACACCAGCCCTTGTGAACTGGGCCAGGCCAGGTTTTCCTGCACCTCAAAGCCTTGCCATCTCTCACTATTTTGATAATGTGCTTCTTTATTAGTCAGTCATACAGCGTGGAAACAGGCTCTTTGGCCTTACTTGCCCATAACGACCCAACATATCCCTTCTACATTAGTCCCACCTGCCTGCGTTTGGCCCATTTTCCTCTAGAATTATCCTATCCATATTCCTGTCTAAATGTTTCTTAAATGTTGACTTTATTCTACTTATTCTGTCAATTTCTGCCCCAATCACAATCTTCCTTTGTAACCGCTACATCAGGTTTCACAGCTTGCTTTCCTCCTTACGTGTGTGTCCTTCAAACACTGCAACTCTACCTCAGGTTTGCATCCAAGACATTTACATAAGCTGCAGAAACTAGGGCCACAGCACTCATCCCTGTGGTATACCACTTGATTTATCAACCAGACAGACTCATTGATGCCTCCTCACTTCTTCCTCTTGGCCAGACAACTTTCTATCCACGTCACTCCTCTCCTCCTGCACCTTCAGCTGTTATTGTCAGCCATAACCTTTGATGTGGCACCTAATCTGGTGGCCAATGGAAGCCACAGCACACCATCTTGCTTTGAACAATAAATGGTTCTAACATTATTTTGTTGCAACAAACCCAGGTTGATTTTGCCTGGTTACACTTCTACAGGCAGGCGTGGTAAAGGCTTGAAACTCTGAAACCAGCAATGAATGTTGGATCAATTGTTTTTCCTGCCCTTGAGAATAATCACATTTTGTTACCTAGAAGGTTTTAAGGCACATGAGGAAAAGAAGAGTATTGACACTTCAGACGGATCAACAACGATCGTGCTGAATGGGAAACGGGCTTGAGGGGCGGAATTGCTAATTATTCCTGCAGTTAGATTCAAGGAAATGGCAGAAGAGTTGAACAGGTACTTCGGATCTGTCTTCACTAAGGAAGACACAAACAATTTCCCAGAAGTACTGGAGGACAGAGGAGCTAAGGGGGTCGAGGAACTGAAAGAAATTTTCATTAGGCGAGAAATAGTATTGGGTTTGAAGGATGATAAATCCCCGGGGACTGATGGTCTGCATCCCAGGGTCCTCAGGGAGGTGGCTCTAGAAATAGTGGTGATCATTTTCCAATGTTCAATAGATTTAGGATTCAGGATTGGAGGATAGCTAATGTTATCCCACTTTTCAAGAAAGGAGCGAGAGAGAAAACGGGGAATTACAAACCAGTTAGCCTGACTTCGGTGGTGGGAAAGATGCTGGAGTCAATTATTAAAGAGGTAATAATGGGGCATTTGGATAGCAGTAAAAGGATTAGTCCAAGTAAACATGGATTTATGAAAGGAAAATCATGCTTGACTAATCTTCTGGAATTTTTTGAGGTTGAGACAAGTAAAATGGATGAAGGGGAGCCAGTGGATGTAGTGTATCTAGACTTTCAGAACGCCTTTGATATGGTCCCGCACGGGAGACTGGTGACTAAAATTAGAGCGCATGGTATTCGGGGTAGAGTGTTGAGATGGATAGAAAATTGGTTGGCAGACAGGAAGCAAAGAGTAGGAGTGAACGGGTCCTTTTCAGAATGGCAGGCAGTGGAGTGGCGCAAGGCTCGGTGTTGGGGCCGCAACTGTTTACCATATATATTAATGATTTGGAAGAGGGAATTAGGAGCAACACTAGCAAGTTTGCGGATGACACAAAGCTGGGTGGCAGTGTGAACTGTGAAGAGAATGTTAGGAGGTTGCAGGGTGACCTGGACAGGTTGAGTGAGTGGGCAGATGCGTGGCAGATGCAGTATAATATAGATAAATGTGAGGTTATCCACTTTGGAGGCAAAAACTAGGGGGCAGATTATTATCTCAATGGGGTTAGGTTAGGTAAGGGGGAGGTACAGCGAGATGTGGGTGTCCTTGTACACCAGTCACTGAAAGTTGGCGTGCAGGTACAGCAGGCAGTGAAGAAAGCTAATGGAATGTTGGCCTTCATAACAAGAGGATTTCAGTATAGGAGTAAAGAGGTTCTTCTGCAGTTGTATAGGGCTCTGGTAAGACCACATCTGGAGTATTGCGTACAGTTTTGGTCTCCTAATTTGAGGAAGGACATCCTTGTGATTGAGGCAGTGCAGCGTAGGTTCACGAGATTGATCCCTGGGATGGCGGGACTGTCATATGAGGAAAGATTGAAAAGACTAGGCTTGTATTCACTGGAGTTTAGAAGGATGAGGGAGGATCTTATAGAAACATATAAAATTATAAAAGGACTGGACAAGCTAGATGCAGGAAAAATGTTCCCAATGTTGGGCGAGTCCAGAACCAAGGGCCACAGTCTTAGAATAAAGGGGAGGCCATTTAAGACTGAGGTGAGAAAAAACGTATTCACCCAGAGAGTTGTGAATTTGTGGAATTCCCTGCCACAGAGGGCAGTGGAGGCCAAATCACTGGATGGAT
>CM075983.1:39886161-39960126 GCA_038087875.1 Malacoraja senta
ACAGAGCAAGAGACAGAGTGAGAGACAGACAGACAGAGAAACAGAGAGAGAGAGAAACAGAGAGAGAAACAGAGAGACAGAGAGAGTGATAGAGAGAGTGACAGAGAGAGTGACAGAGGCAGACAGACCGAGAGCATGAGAGAATGAGACAGAGACAGAGAGACAGAGACAGAGAGACAGAGAGAGAGAGACAGAGAGAGAGAGAGAGAGAGAGAGGGAGAGAGAGAGAGAGACAGAAAGAGAGACGGAGACAGAGAGAGAGAGACAGAGACTGAGAGAGACTGAGAGACAGAGAGAGACGGAGACTGAGAGAGAGAGAGACGGAGAGAGAGAAGCGGAGAGACGGAGAGAGAGAGATGGAGAGAGAGACGGAGAGATAGAGAGACGGAGATAGAGAGACGGAGAGAGAGATGGAGAGGGGGACAGAGAGAGAGACGGAGAGAGACACACAGAGAGAGAGAGAGGGAGAGGGAGAGAGACTGAGACAGAGAGAGATAGACAGAGAGAAAGACAGAGACAGAGACAGACAATGAGACTGACAGAGAGTCAGACAGAGACAGAGAGACAGACAGAGAGAGAGACAGAGAGAGAGACAGACAGAGAGAGTGAGTGACAGAGAGTGAGTCAGAGAGTGAGTGACAGAGAGAGAGACAGAGAGAGACCGAGAGAGACTGAGAGAGAGACAGAGAGAGAAAGAGACAGAGAGACACAGAGAGACGGCGAGAGGGACAGAGAGACGGAGAGACAGAGAGGCAGAGAGAAACACAGAGAGAGGGAGACATGAGGTGTTGACAGAGGGTTTCAAAATCTTACACCGTTATGATCGAGTAAATAAGGAGATATATTGTATCCCAGGGCAGGAGGATTGGAAACCAGAGGACATGCCTTGATAGTGTTTGAGAAAGAACCACAGGTAACACAAGGAAACTTTATGTTCCTTAACACAGAGTTGGGAATAGGATTATCTAGCCTGAAAGGGTAGTGGAAGCAAATTCCACAGGGACTTTCAAACGAGAACTGGATAAATCCTGGAAGGGGATAAAGTTGGCAGAGGACTGAGATAATTGGAGTGCGTTACTGAGCCCAGCTCAGTGTACACAACCTCCTTCTGTGGGTACCATTTTAGTAGTCCTGATGCAGGGTTTCGACCTGAAACACTGACCATTCCTCTTCACCCATAGATGCTGCTCGACCCGCTGCTCCTGCTT
Source organism: Malacoraja senta (assembly GCA_038087875.1). NCBI lineage: Eukaryota > Metazoa > Chordata > Chondrichthyes > Rajiformes > Rajidae > Malacoraja > Malacoraja senta. The sequence continues at coordinate 39,887,370 of CM075983.1, forward strand.
TGTTGCTATCATTTTAGTACCATGGGATCAGAGTCTGAACTCACTCTATTTCAAAGATAAACACAAGGTGCTGGAGGTACTCAGCGGGTAAGTGATGTATCAGATCGGGACCCTTCTTCAGACTGTTTCCTCACAGTCTGAGAAAACAGTTTCCTCACTCAATTTCAGTTCTCTACCCACTCCACCTATGAACACCTACCTGAACACTCTTAAATCACTGACGAAAACAGAAATAAAACGTGTTTTATAACTATAATTCATAAAAGCAAGCCTACTAATAGCTAGCATGAGAGGAAGCGAGTTTGAAGGTGGCACAGTGCCCTCTGGTGTACTATCCATCCATAAACAACTGGAGATGTAGCTCTCTTCACTGCAGTGAATGTGTGCTGTAGCCAAAGATCACTTGCATTTTAACTACTTTTTGTTCACAGTTTATCTTTGCACATGGCTAAGTCAGTCAGTTAAAGTACTCTGACTGAAGTTTTACCATCACATTATCCAACTGCAGCAGGCTCTAATGAGATGTGGAAATTTCGACAACGGTATGGAAAGAATATATTTGCCTCAAGAACAGGGTGCAGACTTGGCTAAAAGAATTCCAATTTTTACCATCTATGTGTAAATAGATATTTCAGGGTCACTGATTGACAAAGTAATAGGAATAAAATGTAACACTGCAAATATTATTTCAATACTCGATCTTGGATTCATTAATTAAGCACAACACAAAGAGCTGCAGTAACTCAACGTGTCAGGTGGCATCTGTGAAGGGAATGGTTAGGCGACGTTTCATCAGTCTGAAGAAGAGTACCAACCTAAAACGTCCCACCACAGATGCTGTCTGACCAGCTGAGTTCCTCCACCTCCAGTTTTGATTAAGATTCAAACATCTGCAATTCCCTGTGTCCGCCTTCTTTACTTGCATAATTGATGTGATGTTTCCAGACACCTAGATCCTTTGAACATCAATATATCTCAACCTCTCACCAGTTAAGAAAAACTTAGCACTCCAGTTTCATGCCCTGGAGTGGATCACCTCCCATGTCTCTGCACGAGAGTCCCACTGCTACGTTCTCAGCCACTCACTTGGGATATATGACATTTAATCTCTTCGGCCAAATTGCTGATAGATTGTAACTAGCTGGGGACCGACATTGATTTCCGTGGCCCTCCACAACTCAGCCTTCCAAGCCAAGAAAGACCTAGTTACTCCAAAACTCTGCTTTCTGCCTTTAACCAATTCTCAACCCACATTACGTCCAATCTCAAATGTTCCAATTCTGTTGCAAGCCTTGTGGAACAATGGAAATTGTGCGCTACAATGCTGAGAATATATTCTGCACACTATATCTTCCTTTTTGCTCGATCTATTGTACTTGAGTTTGACTTGATTGTATTTATGTATTGTATTATCTAATCTGTTTGGAAATCTGTTTTGTATTTATGTATTGTATTATCTAATCTGTTTGGATAGATTGTATTTATGTATTGTATTATCTAATCTGTTTGGAAATCAAAGCTTTTCACTGTAGCTTGGAACAATAATAATAATAAACCTAAATCTGCGTGGAACCTTATCAGAAGCCTTCTGAAAATCCAAACATAAATCACGTCACTGGCTTCAAATCATTTTCCTCATCTTTGGAGAACCTAAGAGATCTTTAGTTCATGTGTGTAAACATGAAGTGTGCTAAATAAGACCGAGATTTGTGTGGACATTGTCTTATGCCTTATTGATGTGTGCCCCATTGCAGTGCACTACCTTGAACAATATTGGCATCATGTTCAAGTCACTTTAAATTACCATCAGCTTGTCTCACAGTCATTGCTCCAGTCTGTATCAGCAGGTTGTGAGTTTAAGACCACTCTATGCAGCCTGCATTAGTTCAGTGCTGCACTGCGGTGTTGCTGCATTGTTGGAGTTGATGTGCTTCAAATTTGTTCACAAAAGGCTTGTGATACAGGCTGAAATACTATTCCAAGAAGCATTCACAAATTCTCCCAGTGTGCTCACCTTCAAGCAACATCATCAGAATCCAACAATTGAACTGGCCTTTCATATGATACAGTAGCATGGTGGTTTAATGTACAGGGCTTGCATCCAGGATCACCAGTTTAAGTCCTGCCTCGGCAGCTGGGGAACTTTAAATACTTATGTACATTGTTGCATAAGGAATTATTATCACTAATGGTCATATGAAATTCCCAAATTGCAAGAATATCATGTTTAATGAATGCCCTTCAGGAGGGACACGTTCTCCCTTTACCGACCAGCCTAGGTGTGACTCCAGACCCACCACGGCGGTTGACTCAATCTCCTCCTCAGATAACAGTGGTAATCTGGGGTGGACAATAAATGCTGGCATTGCCGGCAATGTCTCTCCTGTGAACCAATTAACAGCACGACTGCTTCTTGTGGCGTTTTGCTGTGTGAAACTTGGCTGCAGTGCCCATCATGCAGTGCAGATGGTTGCGTTTCGGATGAATAATCTGGTCAGGACTTGCTCTGGCACAGCCTGGTGATGTTAGAGATATTTCGTTCCACAACCTACAAACTTTCTTATTCCAAATCCTTCCAATCCCATCTGATAATATTGTCAGAATTGTTTTCTGATCAGACTATTTTCTTGTACAAATCTATTCCCCATTATTGAGCATGAGTGTGTCTGACAGTTTATATCTCGATAAAAAAGGCTTTTCCACCAATAGTCAAATTATACTTTTAAATGAAGCAAACTCCACTTGTTTTTTATCTTGATTCAGTCACATCGCCTCACTTGCAACCAGAATCATACACATGTATATAATCCCACTAAAATACCTGATTAAAAACATTTAGAGATACAAACTTCTACACCTCATTTTATCGGTATAATTCATTCATTAACATGAAAAGTTTAATTTAAACATTCTCCTTTCATAACTCAGAATCTGGTTAAACACAAATAAATTATCTAGTTTACAGAACGATTGCCAAACAGACACTGAGAATTTTGTGGAGGAGAGGTTGGGGGTTACTCTATCTAAAAGCTTTTCACTGTACCTCGTTATACATAAACTAAACTAGTGAGCAATGACATGCAGCTGGTGATGGGTCAGTGGGAAGGTGTCTCTTACCTGTGCTCGGTCAGTACACTCACAGCTGATGGGTGGTTGGCACAGTACGCGAGGTACAGCGACTTTATCTGAGGCATGTGATTCAGGAAGCAGCCACCAACCTTCTGCTGAGCATCTGGCAACCTGAGATTCAAACCATTGACCTGTTAATCACCTGACAAAGGACGGCCAGCAGCAAATGTAAACTCCCAACATTACTTTCACCTGGGGCCAGAATCATAGACAGGTAGGGGCAGCACAGTGTTGCAGTGGTAGACCGCCAGACTACCTTAGAGACCCCGGTTTAATCCTCACCTCAGGCACCATCTGTGTGGAGTTTGTACGTTCACCCTGTGAACGTGTGGGTTTTCTAGAGATGCTCTGGTTTCCTGCCATATTGCTCCCATGTTGGTGGTGGGGAGCCTATTTCCGTGCTGTATGACTCTATGACTATGTTGCATAAATGTGGCTGAATTGACAGTGTAAAACGATCACTATTAGGTTGGCAGGGGAGTACTGAGGGAGAGAAGGCAAGGACATCTTGATCTCCTGCCCTATCCTCATCTCAATTAACGGCAGTAAAAATCGTAATCCTGCTCTCATTGCCCTTACGAGGACCTGCTCTGCAGAAAGTGCCCCACCGGTAAATACGTTAACTTCTGAATTGTTCATGCCTCTACCGTGGTGTAATTACTAACCCTCTAAAGAAGAATGGCACCTCCTGGAAGTGTCTTTGTGGCCTTTGATGTAATGCCTGTTAACTGCATTTGTCCCTGGCTTTGGCAGATGATGTGTGGGCACCATCTGCAGTGTACAAGCAGGACAATATCCTGGAGGTCACCCACTGTCGTCTGTACATTACCGCTGCCTTCCACATGACTGCTGGATTATTTGTCATCAGAAGGGCTGCAGTGGGCACACAGTGCTGAAGATGCTGCCAGACACCGTTTCTCCCAAACCATCCACGGCTCTGCCTGCCATCACATTCCCTTGTCGCACAGTCATCCCTCTCTCCAGGCAAACACGGTTGACAAATCTCCCACACAGCCAGTGCACACAGCAGCATCTCACCAGCGGGAACTTATTTGTGCAGGTTGGAGGAGGAGCGTTAACATTAGTGTTCATCCGAATCCCCGGGATGAATGCTGAATGTGAGCAATCCCGCATTCCCAAGCGGAGCACACTCTCAGCATCTCCCTACCCCCTGGACGGAAACGCAAAACACCCATTCCCCACCCAGCCGGTGATGATGATGACGGGTAGGTGGGCGGTCGGAATGGTAGGTGCGTGGTTGGATGGGTGGGTAGGTGGGTGTGTGGCCGGGTGGGTGTGTGGGTGGGTGGGTGTGTGGTCAAGTGGGTGGGTAGGTGGGTGTGTGGTCGGGCGTGTGTACACAGCCACAAAGAGATTGTAAACTTCAGCCAACAAGAAAATGAATCTTTCCCAAAAATCCAAGAGGAATCTGTCAGACTCAGTGCTCATGGATGGATTCTCAACTTACTTTGCACATTCTTCCAAAGTCTGGCAAAGGCTTTGCTGAAACAAGTAGATTTCCTCCAGGTTTCCTTTCAGTGCAGTGATGTCCACAACAGATAACCTGGAACCAGAGAGAGAACGTTTAGAATTGTAAAGTTAGGGCAGGAGTGGACACTCGGGCCATTGGCCTTTAGTACAAGAGGCATTCCAGATAGCTTTACACAATTATTGGCATTCATCCATATGTGGGGATATTGGTATAGATGGGATAGACAGTCAGAACCATTTCCCCAGGATTAAAGAGTAAAAGGGCAAAGATTAAAGGAGATGTGGGGGGCCTTTTTTTTTGTACAGGGTGGTGAGTGCCATGAACGCACTGCACTGCCAGAGGTGGTGGTGGAGGCTGATATGATAGTGATGTTTAAAAGGCTTTTGGATAGGCACATGGATATGCAGACAATGGAGGGATATGGATTATATGCAGGCAGATAAAAGTTGATCTTCGCATCATGTCAGGCACGGACAGCCAAAGGGCCTGTTCTTGTGCTGTTTATGTTCAATGTAGCCGTGAGCCTGATACAGCTGCTCCTCGACCTACAATGGGGTTACGTTCCAATAAACCCACCGTAAATCAAAAATATTGCAATTCGAAAACGCAATTAATACAATTTGATCACGTGACCAGAAGTGAGCTGCGCTTGCTGCTGTCGCCCAGCGTTGGCACCATCGTAAAGTCAAAATATCGTAAGTCGAAGCACAGTAAATTGGGGAGCATCTGTAATTGATATTGGGTCTAGGAATACGTTAAAAGAAGGCATCTTGGTGAAGACAGAGTGAGCGAAGGCGAGGTTTGGGGAGGGAATTCCAGAGCTGACGGCACAACCTCTGATGATGGACGTTTAAAGTTAAGAATTGTAATAGTGAGAGACCTGGGAAGGGAATATGGCAGAGTAAATTAATAGGAAGAGACTTCAGGCAAGTGCAAGAATGGTAAGACCACGCTGCTAGTAGATGGCGCCTGTGCAGGTGACCTTGGAGTGGTGTACAGTTGAGTGAAGGTGACCAGGACAGAGCTGGACCTGGGATACTAACTTGTCATTGGCCTGCAGCGATCGCAGGTAGGTGCTGAGCAGCACCTGCAGCTCCTTTGCATAATCGTGTTCATTGTCCAAAATATTCTGTATGACCTAAGGGGGAAAAAAGAGCATTTACCTGTTACTCTTGGTACAATCACAGCATGACGATCGGCACAGATTAATTGCTTTGAGCTACTCATCTGTATGTACTTTTAGGATTCAGGTAGATTTTAATTAACTAGCACATTCAAACTAGGTGCAGTTTTATAGTTAATTTCGCCCAATATGAAATGTCATGGGGCAGCACTGGCTGTTTGGCCTATTGTGAATGTCCCATGCTTCACACAGCTCACACTCTCTGTCCTCTCCCCAAAACTAATCTCTGGAAACGCAGGTAATACAAACCATCCTGTGGGGAACGTGGTAACTAATGACACAAGCCTGAAGCTGCTGTAAGTGACTCTGCAGGTTCACAGGATTCACTGTGACAGAACTTACAGCCTAAAGGAAAGACATTTTACCCTGTGTAGATAATGCTGCTCCACTGTACTGTACCCGGTGATCAGAATGTACACTTTCACAACACCAATCACTTCAATACAGTGACTATAGGAGTTGGTTAGTGGATGAGTATCCTGTGGAGTATGACTAACCTCACATATGTCAGCACCCTTCCACTATCTACAGGCAAGTCTGGAGTGTGATGGAACACTCCCCATTTGTCTGAACGAGTGCAGCCTCAACATTTCCAAAACCCGACACCATGCATGAAGCAGCCCCTTGATCGCCACTCCAAACATTCATTGCTTCCACCGTCGAGCTGTGGTAGAAGCAGTGTACATTGTCTACCGAGGCAAATGCGACAGAATCCCCCAAACCTATAGCCCCTACCGCCAAGGACAAGGGCAGCGGGCACAGGAGACCGCCACTCGCAGGCTCCCCTCCGAGTCGCACATCACCCAGACTTGGAAACATCTTGTTCCTGCTTCACTGTTATGGGGCCTAAACATTGGAACTCCCTCGGTGCTGGGAGCATTAGGCAGCAGGGATGTACAATAAATACTGGCCATTCCAGCAATGCTCCCATGCTGAAAAATGAACAAAAAACTGGAAATGGAGTGAAGTATGTCACCAGGTGACTGAAAAGAAATACTCAAAAATACTATTAGCTATGTCGTGTGGAATGGTAGCGGTTAGTGCTGTTCATGCAAGGATGTTTATCAGCTGTTTTAGTATCCTCCAAAAAGCTAACAAGACAGATTACTCAATCTCTGCAGCGGCCTTTCGTCAGCAGCGGCCTCTGCAGTCCGTCTGTCTTTTTATTATTTTTGTCTCGTTTTTATGTAGTTTTTATTATTTTATTTGTCGGGGTATGTGTGTGGTGGGGTGGGGGTGGGGGTGGGGGGGGGAACTTTAAAATCTTTCCCCTGCACGGGAGACCCGACCTTTTCTTTGTCGGGTCTCCGTTGTCGTTGGGGCTGGGCAACTTGGAGCGGCCTCCAGCAGGAACGACCTGGGGCTCCAGTTGCGGAGCTGCGGACTTCTCACCGTCACGGGGCTGGCCGAGTCCGGAGCGGGTGGAGACAATCGCTGCTGCTACCCGACCCCCGGAGATTCGGAGGCTACAACCACGGGTCTGGCGGACGGCAACACCGGAAGCCCGCGGGTCCCTGGGGGGAGACCGCTTTTCGGGGCTTCCGCCCGAGTTGCGGGGTTGAAGAGCACCTGGAGCGGGGCTTTACATCGTCGCCCCGCGCGGCTTGAATGGCCGCGGTCCTTTGCGAGCGCGCGCCGGGGCTCTAACACCAAGACCCGGTGCGCGACCTTGCATTAACCGGCGTGGCTTTAATGGCCGCGGGATAATCACCATCGCCCGCCGGGGGCTTTGACTTTGACTCTGACATCGGGGGGGGGAGTGCAGTGGAGAGATACGTTTTTTTGCCTTCCATCACAGCGCTGTGATGGATGTATGTGTAAATTGTGTTGTGTCTCAGGTCTTCTTCGTTTTGTAATGTATGGCTGCAGAAACGATATTTCGTTTGGACCTCAACGGGGTCCAAATGACAAATTTGTCCAAATGACAAATAAATAATAATTCAATTCAAGCTGACTTCTCCTGACTGAGTCCCAACTCTGATTGGTTTGGCTGCCGTGAAGGTGAGCTTGCAGGGATAAGGAAGAGTTGCACATGTCTAGCTGTGGACACAGCCACACACCTGCATGTGCAAAAGTGGAGGAGGCACAGTGGCACAGAGGTAGAATTGCTGCCTCACAGTGCAAGAGACCCGGGTTCAATCCTGACTACAGATGCTGTCTGTGTGGAGTTTGCACGTTCTCCATGTGACTGCGTGGGTTTTCTCTGGGTGCTCCGGCTTCCTCCACATTCTAAAGACATACAGGTTTGTAGGGTAATTAGCTTTGGTAATTCGGTAATTGTAAAATTATCATAGTGTGTAGGATAGTGCTAGTATAGGGGGTGATCACTGGTCTGTATCGCTGGTCGGTGTGGACTCGGTGAGCCGAAAGGCCTGTTTCGGCGCTGTATCTCTGAACTAAACTAAACTAAATGTCAGGTGTGGACGAAGGCTTTATTTTAAAGATTGATGTTTTTGTGTGCAAGGCTTGGTGTGGGTCAGAGACTGTAAAAGTGAATCCAGAATGAAACACAGACACAGCATGTTTGATGTTCTGGCACTGATGGAGTGATTGACACCTCTGCTGATCCAACTCTGTCACCGGGCTACTTGAAACTAAGATTTCAGCTGCAATTTGTAACATCTTAAGAATAGAACATGTGCTGTGACTCACTATCTACGAAAAATCGCAGGCAGAACAGTGTTCTCTCCAGTGGATAGGAACAGCTAAGTCAGGAGCCACAATTACTACACTAGGAGGTTGATGAAAGCACTGGTGCCAAAACATTTGCTGACAGAGCCTCACAGAATGGCACCTGATATAATCTCTCTTGATGGTTAGCAGGGACACTGGTGTACTGATGGATGAACTGGAGATTATCAAATCAATCTTGAATCAGAATTAAGATTTAAATACTCGTCTGGCTTAAAATGGTGTTGAAGCTATCAGACTGCTGTGATTTCCGGCAGCATTTTCAGTCTAGGTCACGTGGTTCTAACGTCAACGATGTTAACTCTTAAATGCCCTCTGGGTTCCACTATCGACAACTTGCTGATGACTGAGTGCTCCCTGGGCAGTAATTACCCAGGTTGCTCTTTGCAGACAGGACGTACAAGGCAATTTTCCACATTGTTGGGTATGCTGTAACTGTACTGGAACAAGCTGGCCTGACGCATGGCGAGAGCTGGAGTACACATGGTGCTATGCGGTCTCGTCCCATTGCTTTTGCTGCATCTCATGGAAATTCCAGTGACATTATGATGGCCACTTTGAATAGGAAAACAAGTGGTTAAAGAACCTCATCAATGTCGGGACATTCCATGGCACTATGTGATCACAGGAGGGCTTTTCAGCTGCAACAACTGTGGTAATGTGAACACAAGGCAGCCGATGTGCACATAGCAAGATTTCAGAGTTGAAGAATGGTCCTGACTCAAAACATCATCTGTCCATTCCCTCTACAGATGCTGCCTCACCAACTGAGTTCCTCCAGCATCTTGTTTCTCCACAAACAAATATGTGATAAACAATCTTTCCATTGTTGTTTTGGCATTGGACTGGGGAAGCCAACCCAGGGCAAGACGGAGGCAATCACTTCCTGTTTGTCATGAACATTAGAGTTTACGAGAATGTTGCCAGGACTCGAGGGCGTATACTAAAGAGAGAGGTTGAGCAGGCTGAGGTGTGATCTTATAGAGATGTATAAAATCATGAGATTCATGGAATAGATAGGGTGAATGCACAGTCTTTTACCCAGAGTAGAGGAATCAAGAACTGGAGGACACAGCTTTATGGTAAGAGGGGAAAGATTTAATAGGAACCGAGGGGCAACCTTTTCACTCAAAGGGTGGTGGGATATAGAATGAGGAACGAGGAGTTGTGCCGATGGGTCTGTTTCCGTGACTCTATAACAGCACTGTAGATCACTTACATTATTTTATAAAACAGACCTGCCTTTGACTTAATTTGCATTCACTTTGCATATCCAATACCACAACACATTGGGGTGTAGGCAGCTGACAGAACTTGCCTTCAAGATATTTAGTTAAATGAATATTAGATGAAAGCTGAAGACATTACGCCCACTTGTGTGTTGATTGGCCAGAGGACAGAAGATAAAGAATGCATTTCCCGAACAATCTTCAATACCCTCCGTGACACTGACATCACTCCCATCGAAGAATATCTGGTTTCCTAGTTCCATGAAGAGTACATTGATTTCCTTTTGGTGCCCGCATGGTTAGTGAGCTCTCTCATTACCAGGCAGAGGGTCCTGGGATGAAGCCCCATGGCAGAGATATGATTCTGAGTGAGTGCTGTACTGTCAGATGCCATTATTCAGATGCAGATAAGGTTCTGCCTGATCATCCACGTGGCCTAGAAGATTCCATGGTTTGACTGAATGATAATAAATTAGATATACCATTATTTATCTCTGAAATATCTGTCAAAACGAAATAATCAATTATTTCAGTGATCACACTTTGTAAGCTGCACAGCATTCTGGAACACCCAAGGGTGTAAAAGGCACAGCAGAAATGCAAGGCTGCTATGAAAAGGGAAGGTTACATTGACTGCTGCCCACTTGCCCTATGGTAGGGAGTGTCCAACAGCAGAGCAGCGGCTACAATGTATGTCAGTTCTGGAGAAAGCAAGGTTGAGGGAGGAGCTCCACTTCAAACATATGCTGTCAGATATTCAGACTGCTCCTGTTGAGAAAGTTATGTCAAGAACATGCAGCTAAAAGGCAAGGCAGAGCTCTCACTTAACTTTTTTTAGCTGTTGCCAGCCGGGCAACCTAGGCAGCTTTTTAGGTTGCATAATGACAGTTTAGTGTGTCATTTAAGATGGCTTGCATGACGCGTGCGATAATGTGGCTCGGACGAAGTGCGTAGTTACCAGTCGGAATTATGCGCAATGAAGCATTCACATATTATTTCTGCTTCAAATAAAGTCACAAACTACACATATTCACCAATCAAGCCATGATATATACCACAATGACATGCAGCAAAATTATAATACAGTATCTCAACTCTTTTTACACGTTGCAATGAATGCAATTCCTATTATTTCTTTCCACTTCCAAAAATGTAGTTGGATTATTCAGCGTATGATCAACCTCGGTGAGACCAAGCGCAGGCTTGGCGATCGCTTCGCACAACACCTCCACTCAGTTCGCAATAACCAACCTGATCTCCTGGTGGCTCAGCACTTCAACTCCCCCTCCCATTCCGAATCCGACCTTTCTGTCCTGGACCTCCTCCATGGCCAGAGTGAGGAACAGCAAATTGGAGGAACAGTTCCTCATTTTTCACTTGGGTAGTTTACACCCCAGCTTCTCAAGCATTGGCTTCTCCAATTTCAGGTAGACTTTGCTTTCTCCCTCCTTCCCCTCCCATTCCCAGCTCTCCCACAGCCTACTGTCTCCGCCTCTTCCTTTCTTTTTCCCACCCCCCCCCCCGACATCAGTCTGAAGAAGGGTCTCGACCCGAAACGTCGCCTATTCCTTCGCTCCATAGATGCTGCCTCACCCGCTGATTTTCTCCAGCTTTTTTGTCTACCAACCATTCACACATGTTCTGTTATCCCACTTTTCTCACCCACTCCCGACACATTAGGGCCAATTTTACAGAGACAAGTTAACCTACAAAGCCAATGCGTCTTTGGGATGTGGGAGGAAACCCACACGCTTGCAGGGAGAATATGTAAATTCAACACAGACAGTGCCCGAGGACAGGATCGAACACAGATCTCTGGCGTGTGAGGCAGCAAGTCTACCAGCTGTGCCACTATATTTTGTTTCCAACACACAAAAAATTATACGTTGATAACTTGGTGGTTACTAAAAAAAATAAACTCTCCATTTTCAGTCTTAAATCTCTAAGTGACGCTATGTCCCCCTTTACAGCTACTGTATGTTTTAATTCATTTCAAGACTATGGGGCTGTACATTGGCCATAGAGTTGATGCCTAAAAGTGCCAGAGACCCGGAATTGATCCTGAATATTGGTGCTGTCTGTAGTTTGCTCCTTTTCCCTTTGATCGCAAGGGTTTCTCCGGGTGCTCTTGTTTCCTTCCACATTCCAAAGGTGTGCAGGAACCTATTTCAGACCCAACCCAAAACGTAATATTTTCCTTTTGTCCAGAGATTCTGTCTGACCTGTTGAGTTACTCCAGCTTTTTGTGTCTCTCTTCAGTTTAAACCAGCATCTGCAGTTCCTTACTACACACACGATACTATACGATAGAACTTTATTAATCCCAGGAGGGAAATTGTGTGTGTAATTATATATTCATATATAAATATACACTGTTTTGTTTTCTCGTTTATAACATTGTTTACAGAGTACTATGTTTACATATTCTGTTGTGCTGCTGCAAGTAAGGATTTCATTGTTCTAACTGGGACGTGAGAGAATAAAACACTCTTGACTCTTGACTTACGTCGCAAATGTGTGGGATAGCACTAGGGTACGGGTGATCGGTGGTCGGCGTGGGCTCGGTGGGTCGAAGGGCCTGTTTCCACGCTGTATCTTTAAGTTAAACTAAAAACACTAAAACCAGAGGGAGTCTAAAGAAGGGTCCCTACCCGAAACGTCACGCAATTTCTACTATCCAGAGTTGCTGGCTGCTCCATGTAGTTCCCCCGCACAATTAAAGCATGGAATAGTCTTCACCCTACCATAGTTACCCAACCAGACGCAACTAAATTTAAGGTACCTCTTTTTTCCCCAAGAACCCATTTTTGTTCAAGTCCAAGTCAAGAGAGTTTTATTGTCATGTGTCCCAGATAGGACAATGAAATTCTTGCTTGCTGCAGCACAACAGAATATGTAAACATAATACAGAACAGGAGATAAAAGTTCAGTGTGTTTATATACCATAGACCATATATATACAGAATAAATAAAAGATAGTGCAATAGGCTGTTATTGTTCAGAGTTTGGAGTTTGGTGGTGGACCCTCCACCACCTCCAGTTTAAATTCCATTTGGAATATTTTTGGAGGACCAGGAAACCAAGAAGCAAGAGATACTCCAAAGAGTGATTCTGCGTTGGGTTTCAGCGGTCGCGGCTAGGCGGCGACCGGACAGCAATGGCGGCCAGATCTCCCACAATGCAAAGGGAGGGAGAAAGTGCCAGGCGCCGACCAGTTGCCGTGGCAGTGCGCATGTGCAGGGCGGCTGATGATGTGCTGGCCGTGGTTGTGCGCATGTGCATGGGGAGGATGTGCAGGCCGTGGCAGTGCGCATGTGCAGGACGTGGCAGTGCGCATGTGCAGGGCAGCCGAGGATGTGCTGGCCGTGGTTGTGCGCATGTGCAAGGCGGCCGGCCGTGCCGGCAGATGAGGAGCGGCCAGAGACACGGATGGCGGGTGGAGACGGAGAGTGACAGAGAGAGAGATAGAGCGGGGGGCCCGCTCAGAGTTGAACGATAGGTGTACCGGGTGCGTGCCAAGCCGGGCAAAATGACACTGCTTTTAGGAGGCCCAGCGGGACTTTAGGTGGCCATTGGCTCCCGGGCAACTGTTAATTTCGAGCCCTGAGAGGGGAGGGGAGAGAGAGGGCTTTGATGCAGAATATGAGTGTGGGACGAGATTCACATTGTGTGAGCCCAAGGGCTCTGGCGACAGATGAAGAGCAGATTGTAATTTATAAAAATAGCAAATTATACCAGATAAAAATGGTCAGTTCTTTTGTCCCAATTTTAAACGAGATATTTTGTAAACAGATTACACTCTACACTATATGCAGTATTTCATTAAACAGAATTACAGCGATTGAAATAGAGACAAGCCAGGAAGGCACTTACCAAACTGTAATAATTCTTTGTAACAGAAGGTGTCTCATGTCCTTTCAGGGACTTGGGGGAAAGTGGCTTATCTGCAAGTGAATAATATGTTTGCTAAGTTATTAAATCAGACCACATCTGAAGCACGATGAGCAATTGTGGACAACAGATACTAGTTTACAAACAAAGACCGAGTGCTGGAGCAACTCAGTAGGTCAGGCAGTACCTCTAGAGAACATGGATAGGTGATGTTTTGGATAGGGACCCTTCTTTAGACTGATTTGAGGTGGAGGAAAGCTGGAAGAGGGGGGGGGGGGGCGGAGGTTAGGACAAAGCCTGGCAGGTTGATAGACAATAGGTGCAGGAGTAGGCCATTTGGCCCTTCGAGCCAGCACCGCCATTCAATGTGATCATGGCTGATCATCCCCAATCAGTACCCCGTTCCTGCCTTCTCCCCATATCCCCTGACTCCGCTATCTTTAAGAGCCCTATCTAGCTCTCTCTTGAAAGCATCCAGAGAACTTGCCTCCACCGCCCTCTGAGGCAGAGAATTCCACACTCACCACTCTCTGTGAGAAAAAGTGTTTTCTCGTCTCCGTTCTAAATGGCTTACACTTTATTCTCAAACTGTGGCCCCTGGTTCTGGACTCCCCCAACAGCGGGAACATGTTTCCTGCCTCTAGTGTGTCCAAGCCCTTAACAATCTTATATGTTTCAATGAGAATCCCTCTCATCCTTCTAAACTCCAGAGTGTACAAGCCCAGCTGCTCCATTCTCTCAGCATATGACAGTCCCGCCATCCCGGGAATTTACCGTGTAAACCTACGCTGCACTCCCTCAATAGCAAGAATGTCCTTCCTCAAATTAGGGGACCAAAACTGCACACAATACTCCAGGTGTGATAAATGTGAGTGTGGGGGGAGGGGGGTTGATAGGCAGATGGTTTGACAAAGGCCAGAGATGAAATGATAGGTGTATGCCAAAAGGATTGAAGAATTGTGATTTTTTAAGCTAGAGGAAGGATTGTAGGTGGAAGGGGAGAAATAAGTACATCCAGGAGAGGCAGAGGGGACAGGAGCAGGGGAGAAAGAAGGGGGAGGGGGTGGTGGAGAGTTGCATGTAGTTACCTAAAATTGATTCAATGTTCATACCATCGGGTTGTAAGCTGTCCAATATGAAGTGCTGTTCCTCCAGTTTGCCTGTGGCCTCACTCTGGCAATGAAGGAGGCCCAGGACAAAAAGGTCAGTGTGGGAATGGGAAGAGGAGTTAGTAACCGGGAGATCCAGCAAGCCTTGTCCGACAAAATGGTCACTGAGTCTACGCTTGGTCTTGCTAATGTACAGGAGGCCATATCGGGAAAACTGGATGCAGTGGATAAAGTTATAGGAGGTATATATGAATCTCTGTCTCACCTGCTGGGGTCCCCAGTTAGAGGTGAGGGATAAGATATTGGGACAGGTGTTACATCTCCTGCGGTTGCAGGGGAAAGTACCTGGGGCGGGGGTGGTTTGCGTGGAAAGGTATGAGTGAACCTAGGAGTTGTGGTCTCTGCAGAAGAAAGGGGTGGAGATGAGAAGATGTGACTGGTGGTGGGATTGTGTTGAAGGTGACGGAAATGTTGGGGGATAATGTGTTGGATGTGGAGGCTGGTGGGCTGAAAGGTGAGGACCATGAGAACTCTTATCCTTAGATTGTCGAGGGGAGGGGAAACGAGAGAAGAACTACAGGACACAGATGAGACACGGATGAGGGATCTATCTGACAGGAAGAGGTAAACCATATTTACTAAAGAACGAGGACGTCCCCGATGTTCTCGAATGGAAAGCCTCATTTTGGGCACAGGTATGGCAGAGATGGAGGAATTGAGAGTAGGGGATAGCTTCTTTGAAAGAACAGGGTGGTAGGATGTGTAGTCCAGATAACAGTGGGAGTTGGTAGGTTTGTGGTAAACGCCAGTCAATAGTCTTGTCCCATGATGGGGAAATCAAAAAAAGGGAGAAAGGTGTCTGAAGAAAGGTCCTGACCCTAAACAGATGCTGCCTGACTCGCTGAGTTAATCCAGCATTTTGTGCCTTTTTTATAAGTGATACAGTCCAATGCAAAACTGGATCGTGGTTAAAACTAAATAAAGAAAACCATGAAAGATGGGCAGAGAGATGGAGTAATCGAGTTATCCAGCATGGAATGAAGCCCTTTAGCCACCATGTCCACACCACCCCAGGCTTGTATTCTGTCAGGATGCATCTCAACCTGGTACCCCATTAATTCCTTTGTCCCAAAGGACCAACATTTACTTTTGCTACCGTCTGTCCTAATAATTTTTGTCCCTTCCTCTCACTCATCACTTTTTTTGTAAAGTTATCGTGCAATGACTTCCAAAGTTCTCCTCACTTTCAGGTCTGCCACTACTGTTGACTACTCTCCTTTCTTATCGATCACATAACATCCTTAATTACTTTGGTTAGCTATATATGGATGGTAATTTTCACAAGACTTATCTCCGTTACAGTATTGTTCGGAATGACGACTTCTTGGAAATATCTAACACATTTCTTTCATATTATCTTTAATCCCAATCTGCTTCACCCAATTTATACTCTGCGAGTTTTGTATCCTTTCCACAACTCTCTTCCCCAGCTCTCCAGTATAATTGGAAAATTTTAATGCAAATCACTTGGCCCCAATCTCTGAGGTCTATGAGAGTCATTACTATACGTTGTAAATATCTGAGGCATGGTATGTTGCTGTGCAGATATTACAGGAGGATCGCTCACAGAGTTGACACCTGAGAGTTAGTGTAATTCAGTAGGTTTATCAACCTAGTGGAAATCAATGCCGCCCATCTCCTCACTCACTGTCTCTTCTCTGTACCTTACAACCTGAGTGGCAAGCTTCTGCAGTCAGACGCAGTTGGCAGTACAATGCGGCTCCAAAAAGCAACAGGGTTTCAGTAAAAACATATTCTCTAATTCCTGGGTATTGATCCGATGTAAAATGCACGATTAAGCATTTGAGCCCTGGTTGAAAAGGAAGCTTCGAATCCAGCAGGCTATTTATCATTGTTTTGCTTTGTAGCCTTGGCACTGCGGTGGACCGAGCCACCTGATGGGCAGCACCAGCATGGAATGCCAGGCTTACTATTTACTCTGACCATGAAATATAGTGGCTGGTGGGTGAAGTACTGACACAGACAGACGGCTTCTGAGAGCAGAGAACAGAGTGACATGGGACATAAACATACAGATGAAGATCAGGAGGCAACTCAAACCCACTAACATTTAGTAAAATCATGGCCTCCCTGCCTTAACCTCAATTCTGTATCTCCATTTACACATGGTAACGTTCCTGCCCCCACCCGACCCATGCTTATTAAGTACCTCTCTCTCTCTGCGTCTACAGGTAGTTCTGCTGTAACGTGACAGCTGTATTTCTAATAAACCTTGTGTTATAGAGAATCATGTTATTAAACCAATTGCGTCAATGGGGAAAAGTGGGTTCGGAGCAGGAAAGTTTCAGACTCACAAATACAAAGCTTTCCCCCCATCTGCAGATCTTTTTAATACCTATAAGTTTATTTTTGATACTGCGAGCTAAAACTACTCAAGGCTGAATGCTACATGTGGCATTCAGCATCTACAGTTCCTTGCGTCTCCTTGAAGCCCTCTAACCATCTGAGTTGCCACTTTCAAGGAGCTGTGGACTTAAAATCTACCCCCCCCAACATTCTCTACCCAACACTCATTAGTGCGCTTCCTCTTATATCCCTTCCAGATTTGACATTACAAAAAGCATCTTCTCACAATTATTGAGATTAAATTCTCTCTCCCTACACCATGTCCAACTATATATTTGAGCTGTGCCCTGCTGTAGCCACAGATAACTCCCTCGCAATCCACACAGCACCAATTATCATGTCAATTTATTAATCATATTTCCTACATTCACATCCAAGTGGTTAACGTACATCAAAACCATCTCCATCTACAAAATTTATTGCAGTCAATCATCCAAGTTTCACAGCAACATATCCCAAACCAGCAACCGTTACCTTGAAGAAGGACTAGGACAGTCGGAGCAAGGGAACACCACTGCAGTCGTGTCTCTTCACAAGTTGCACATTATCCCGACTTTGAAATATATTGCTGTCTTCCTTCATTGAAAGTCAAAATCCTGGTGTGCCCTTCCTGACAGCACTGCTGGAGCACCTTCACCAGAAGGATTGCAGTAGTTCAAGGCGATAGCTCACCACTGCCTTTTTGGGCAATAATATGGGCATTAAATGCCGGCTTCACTGATGACCACCCACATGGCATATGTTAGTAATAGTCATGGTGAACTGTACAGATAAGGAGCTAAAGAGAATTAAAAATGAGTTTTCAGAGAGTAAGACCTAGATGGCTGTTAACAGCTATCAATATCTTCAGGAACAGGTTTACTGTCAATTATCTACTTTGTGTGCAGCCACCCAGATAGTTGACAAAACAAATTATGTCTATTTTATTTGATGAAGAAAATTGGAAAAAAGACAGAATGTGCAAAATAATGAAAACTTTCACACATCTCACTTAGATGGGCACAGTGATTTAGAAACTTAACACAGACTACACTGGCCAGAGGCCAGACAGGGCACTCACCACTGGCTTTTATCTCCCGAACATAGTTGCTGGGGAACCATCCTGACCTTCCTTTGAACGAGCCTTCCCACCATCCTCCATCTTCAACTCGAGTGACATAAAGAATGTCGCCTTTCGAGAACGAGAGCTCGTCCTCATTGTTCTGCTTGAAGTTGAACTTGGCTTTCACCACCATCTGATGGCTCCCATTCTCAGTCATCTCCTGAAACAAACACAACATTCGCTCACTTATCAGACAGATTCTGGAACAGGCCATTCAGCCCCTTGTACCTGTTCTGCTACACCATGAAACCAGTGCTGATTTAGTTTAGTTTAGAGATACAGCATGGAAACAGGCTCATCGAGTCCACGACAACCATCAATCACCCATTCAAACTAGTTTTATGTCTTCCTGTTTTCGCATCCTCTCCCTGCACATTAGGGACAATTTTTACATAGGCAAATTAACTGACAAACCTGCACTTCTTTGGGACACGGGAGAAAACGGGAGAACCCAAGGGCAGGATCAAACCCTGGTCTCTGCGCCACTGTATCACCCATTTATCCATCTTAACCCTGCATTTTTTTATACCTTAAGTTAAAATAATCTATACAGGTAGATTGATAGCTTAAATAGCTTAATAAAAGGAAAATATTACCTTGGGTTCAAAAGTATTGATGGCAATTTTTAAGTTGTGGAATTAATGACAACCCAAGTTTAATATGAACCACACAATCATATTGCACAGGAGACCAATCAGTCCATTACACCTGTGCTGCATCAATGTAAGTCCTGCCGTACTTGCAAGCTATTGAGATAACATTGTATAGGGATAAATGTGCACTAACTATATGAACACTAAGGATTGTTTTTGGTCTAAATTTGGCAGAGTCGGGGGAAATTTCTTCCAGTTAAGAAATAATTATTGCCTGCATGTCTGTGGGAGATTGTTTGCATAAAACATTTAGGGGGTTCCACAGGGGACTGAGGTGCATCATTTTTGAAGAATTTTAAAGTTGAGACCTTAACAACACTCAGTCACCAAGATGCATCAGGGGATTCAGCAGAGTGTTCTTTAAACAGCAAGGAAGACATAGATGATGGCTCTCAGAGGCAAACAAGAGTTTGAAAGGAAATGTAGACAGGAGTATGGAAGTGATGTGTATGGGGATGAAGCACGTGGTACTTCGACAACAGCCAGGCTGATGCACAGTGTGCTCCAGGCTCATGCACATATATTAGTAAAACAATTACTACGCCAAAAACAAAAGAGTGAGATATATTCACTGTAACCCAGCTTCCTTTCCACCCACCTTCACAGGAGATACATTACCAAGTGCTTTGACTGCCTCCGCAGAGTCCTGGCTGCTTTAGTGGCTGGGGCTTGAGAGCTGCTCGAGGAATTAGCAGAGTTACTGTGATTGTGTGAAAATGAGGAGCATGTCCTTCCACTGCCTCGCTCTAAATGAAAACAAACAAACACACACATCTGAACATGGCTGCCGATCGCTTCTCTCAACAAAAGACAGTTAGCAGATTTTACATTCATTCTTTCACACTTTCATAGCTGCAGCTTGGCTCGGAAATAAAAAGGGAACTTGCGTTCTTCCTTTCTGTAGCAATGTTAATCTGCAATTATTCTAAACTCAAAACATGCACCAGATTTTATTTAAATCTGCTTTGCAGAATGGGGACATTCTAGCAAGCCTGCATTTCTCAGTTCCCTGAGGTGTGATGGTGGTGAATATCTGCATTGTGTCGTCATGGGATCCTGGTTACATTTTCAAGCACTCTGATATGAGCTAAGCTGAGGAATTGAGGGTTATAAAGAAATGGCACAGAAGAGGCCAGCATGAACTAGCCATGATCACATTGAACATTGGGGTAGGCTTGAGGGGCCGGGTAGCCTGCCCCTACTTTGAGTTCTTGTAAAGGAATACCAGAGATGATGGGTTAAATGGGCTCCTTCAAAATTGCAGAATGAAACGAAGCAGGAGGAAGCTGCAACCACTGACTCATGATCTACCAGTTTTTTTGTTTTGGAAGGAAGTGGTGAGATTTTAAATGGAGAGGAAGTAATGGAATAAACTCTCTGAACCTCATCACAGATATCAAACTTTAATGTTCCTATTTAGTATCAACTAATTCTGGCTTCAGGGAAGTTCTAGCCAATGACATGAATTCCTTTGAGCGACATACACTGGCAATTTTCTACCAGCAAATGCGCATGATTCCACAGTTGGGCTTTGTCGGCAGGGCATCCCAATCAGCTAGCATTCGGGAGTGCCCACCGCCCTGCACAGCTTGTTCGTTCTCAGTGCAGCATCAAGGGAGTGCCGCACAGTCACATGGGGCAGTCTTTCAGCTGAGATGTTGAACCATCTGTTCTATCAGGTGAACAAAGATGTCATGCCATTACTTCAAATGAGTGCAAGGCAGTTTACATATCTGTTGTGCTGCTGTAAGTAAGAATTTCATTTTACCGTTTCAGGACATATGACAATAAAGCACTCTTGAGTCTCTTAACTCTTGACCTGGGTAATGTTCATGCCTCAACAGACATTACTGAAAGAGATAATAGAGGGAACTGCAAATGGTGGCTCACAAAAAAAGACACAAAGGAGTCTTCCAACTTTATCCTTTATCTTCTCATCTCTGACCTTTGCCTATAACTATCTGCCGCTCAACACCCCACTCACCCGTATCCACTCGACACACCAGGCTTTGTCCTGGCCCTTCTCTTCCAACTTTCTCCCCCATCCCTCCACCATAATCAGAATGAAGAAGGGTCCCGACCCTAATCGATGTTCTGCAGAGATGTTGCCTCACCCACTGAGTTAGGCAACATCTCCAACCCATATGCCTTTTATTAACTAAAGGAGATAATTGATCAGCAGCACACGATCGATTGTTCAAAAACTGTATTTAATTTCCTGGCATCGCAAAAGGACTTGATTGGTTTTTGATTTGGATGGCCTGAGTTACGAAGGTGCAATGCTTGCTTTTGACTTTCCCACGTGGTGACTGTGAGCTGCGACAATTGATGGAAATTAAACCTGCTGGCCACACAGATATAGTAAAGCAAAAAAATGCAGATGCCGGTAATGTGAAAGAGAAAACAGGAAATGCTGGAAATTCTCAGAAGCTCACACAGCAGATGATCAAAGGTCAGTGGCCTGAAACACTGCCTGTTTCTCTCTCTACATGACCTACGCAATTACCGAACTTGTAAACAAGGTGCTTTAAAAACCTGCATTGATTTGTCAGAAAGTTTTATTCTGGCTAACTTCTTCCACCTTCCTGCTGACTAGCCAACCTCAAGTAAACAAACCTCCTCTGCAGTGAAGAGTTGTGGTGCAGTTATTGTGTACTTTTTTCCTCTGTGTGTGCAGTTTGACCAATGACTGTGCACCCCATGATGCCATTACAGGTACAGCGAATACAGTTCACACTGCCTACCAAGCCTTCGATGGTCCAGTGACAATGTTGACCAAGGAAAGTTGGCACACGTTTCCCTTTCATTTTTGAAAGGTCTGTGTGGCTGGGGTGCGATGGCCCAACCCCTCTGACTGCTTTGCATGTGTAGAAAGGAACTGCAGATGCTGGCTTACACCGAAGTTAGACACAAAATGCCGGTGTAACGCAGCGGGTCTCGACCCGAAAGGTCACCCATTCCTTTTCTCCAGAGATGCTGCCAAGAAGGGGTTTTGACCCGAAACATCATCTGCTCCTTTTCTCCAGAGATGTTGCCTGACCCGCTGAGTTACTCAGCATTCTGAGTCTATCTTCTGACTGCTTTACATCATGGCTTTACACAACCCACTGCCTAAATTGGCCACAAACAAAGTTAAAGCGATTGGAATACTACATTTGCTGGAAATGTGAAATAAAGACAAAGAATTTAAGAAATATTCAGCAAGCCAGGAAATGGTTGTGACGAGAGAAACATGTTTCCGGCCCATGATCATTCATCAGTCAACTATTAGCGAGAGGCAGATGACAAGATCGAGTCTGGGGCCATTGGCATCAGATTCACAATCACTATGCTGGAGCATTCATCCCCCAACTATCGCACATTTTGGTGTTTCTTTAGACACACCAGTAGCTGTTGAGCAGTTTCCAGAGCTTTGACAAAACTTACTCCCGCATACCCACTTCTTCTCTCAAAGGAAGAAATGATGTCAGGGTCGATAATTATGAACTTCCTGCTTACTGACTAAAAGAGGAACCAAAGGACAGGAACAGCCACCAAACTCTAGACTTAAATTGCCATTACACAAGATATTGTTATTTCTGCTTTGTCACAAAAGTAAAATCAAACGGCAGATCTATTAACAGTGTTGTTAACAGCCGGCATGAACAATAGTGAAAGACACGGGGGGGGGGGAAGCTTTACTTGAACAACTTTTTCCCACATCTCTCACGGCCGTTGGCCTCCTCCTATACTCTAAACTCAAACCCATCATAAATCAATAAAGTTTCTTAGAAAAAATGCTTTAAATGTCTCCACAATTTCAGTAGATTGATAATTAAGTAAAACAAAATATTAATTTCACCTCCAGAAAAGTTCATTGGGCCTACTGTGATTACAAAGGCCAACAAGAGAACCATTTATTTCACTTCCAGCCCTTGGCCTCTATCCCAGAGAAGCTCAACTAGATACTTCTCAAATGCAAGGCAGTAAGTTCCAGATCCTCACTGCTCTTTGAGTAACAATATTCGCCAAAACACCCCACCCATATTTCTACCAATCACCTTAAATCTCTGCTGCTCAGTTATTGTTTGCTATGGAATGAGGAATAGGCTCTTCATGTTCACCTTGATTTCAACTTGATTTACCAGTCACTCAGTCTCCTTTCTCTGAAGAAAACTCTCCGGGCATCAATTTCCCTCCAAAACTAAAACTAGCCAACCCTGGCAACCATACAATCCATCATCTGTGATCTAGGCTGAGAATGCAAGAGACCACCCCCTCAAGGGTCTACACATCAAGAGGACACAAAGTGCTGGAGTAACTCAGCAGGTCGGGCAGTTCCTGAGCTACTCCAGCACTTTGTGTCCTTTTGTGTAAACCAGCATCTACATTTCCTTCTTTCTACACATCAGGTGCTTGACTAATCTGACCTTCAGTTTTGTGCGCATGCCTTATGCTCGGGAAGCTTAACATACATCAACTTTAATACTACCCTATGTGAATAGTGAAAGGCTTGGATAGAGTTGATGTGGAGAGGATGTTTCCACTCATGGAGAGTCTAGGACCAGAAGTCATAGCCTCAGAATTAAAGAACGTTTCTTTAGGAAGGAGATGAGGAGGAATTTCTTTAGTCAGGGTGGTGAATCTACAGAACTATTTGCCACAAAGGTCAATGGATATTTTTAAGGCATAGATTCTTGATTAGTACGGGTTAGGGGTTTGGGGGAGAAGGCAGGAGAATGGGGTTAGGAGGGGAAGATAGATCAGCCATGATTGAATGGCAGAATAGACTTGATGGGCTGAATGGCCTAATTCTCCTATCACTTATGACCTTATTCCCTATGGCATTAAAACTGAACGTGGCATCAAGTTGTTGGACCATGGAAGAACACGTGATCAAAGACTGAACGGTGTGAAGAAGAAATTTAAAGCAGAGTGAAAAAGAGATCGACAGGAAGGAATGGAGGTTCCTTCACATCTCCCACATTCTTGTTTCCACTGTGGAATATTTTTTTCCCACAACCGCACTGATGCAGCCATTGAAGGGAATCGGACATATGACTGAATGGGGTCAAATACACTGACCTATGTAAAACAAAGCGGCTCTGCCTAATTAAACTGTTCCAAGCCTCCTTGAGGGGCTGAATCATCTCCTTCCATGTTGTCAGACTGAATGTGCTGAGGTCAATGGGATGAAACCAAACACACATTGATCCTTTAGCCTTTGACCAAAGCTGGAGGTACCATACCTCAAGGAGGAAATTAGGAATACTGTGGACATCTGCATTAATCGAAGGCTGCAAAGTCATCTCACCATGCAGAGGTGTAATAATGTGTACTTATAAAATGTACAATATAGTAAAACATCCCAATGCACTCAACAGTGCAACAAAAATGGATGAGAGTAAATTGACAATATGGCAGATGACCAAAAGTTTGGATTTTAATCTGGAATAAGATTTAATTCTGACATTTTTTAAGGAAGGGAGAAATGTAGAGAGATGGAGAGGTTTAGAGTGGTGTGGAGAGAGATGGAGTTTGGAGAGGTTTATGCAGGGAATCATAGCTAAGACCTGCAGCAGCTGAAGGCACTGCCACCTGTGCTGGAAAGATGAAAATGGTAAGTAAGTCAGCAGAAATACTTGAATCTGTGAGACTCGGAGAGATGACTGAGAGTTGCCATTTTCTGCATGTAGAATAGCCATTTCACTGTATCTTTGCATGTGACATTAAAGAGACTTTGGGAGAGAGGCGAGGTGGTTGAGGGATGAGAATTTTACAGTCAAGTCCTCTATACGAGTAGCCGGTGTAAGACAACAGGCAGAGTTGTGTGGGAGAGCAAAGCTGACACAAAGACCAGAGCTCGTGCTTCCCTTTTTAGGTAGAAACAACCAAGGGGAAATTCACCCACCACTTTTGAATAACCTGCCAGAACAAAGCATCTTACAGCATTACATAACCATAGCCCATCTGCTCTCCTATTCTTCACGTCTTTAAAATAAAACCCTGAGCCCTTTGTCAGATGCTGAGGTCATACATTCTGAAGCAGGATTAGAGAAACAAGCACAGAATGTCAACTGGTGCTCTAAATACCCCTACTTGGGCAAGTCTGCACCCTAGTGGCAATAAACATTGAATTTCACCAATTTCCGGTAGCCTTTGCTGTCTCCTCCCCTTCGCAGCTCTCCCTCAGCCCTTGGGCTCCTCTCTCCTTTTTCCTTTCTTCTCCCAACACTCTCCCCCCCCCCCCCCCCCCCCCCCCCCACCCTACATCAGTCTGAAGTAGGGTTTCGGACCTAAACGTTGCATATTTCCTTCGCTCCATAGATGCTGCTGCACCCGCTGAGTTTCTCCAGCACTTTTGTTACCTTCGATTTTCCAGCATCTGCAGTTCCTTCTTAAACTCTAAATAACCCTTCCACAGCCTCATCTCAGAGCTTAGCAGCTGAAGATGAGATTAACCATGTGTCGCTGCACAGTTGACAAGTAACTTTTGAAAATCATTCTTGAAGCACATTTTAAATGTTGCTAAATGATCTTGCACATCTTAGTTAAATTGAGCAACTTTGTGGCATCTCCTGAACCACCTCCTTTGCTCTATTTCCATCTCCCTAACGGCAGGAAGCACAGAAACCCGGGTGGCTGAACCATGACATAGTTCAAGTTCTATGCCAGAGACTCAATAACGTCAACCATTAACTTCTAATACATTTACCACAGAATCATAAGGGCAGTAATGATGGAGCACAACAAAGTGGAGGGACAGGAGTGAGAAAATGCCACATTGACAGAGGGCAGTGCAGAGGGGTGCCACACTGTTTAGAGGACAATGCTGAGAGAGCTCTATGATAAAGTTCCATACTTAAAAACAGACAACACACAATGGGTTAGGTAAACCAACTCAAGCTTTACATAGAAACATAGAAAATAGGTGCAGGAGTAGGCCATTCGGCCCTTCGAGCCTGCACCGCCATTCATATGATCATGGCTGATCATCCAACTCAGTATCCCGTACCTGCCTTCTCTCCATACCCCCTGATCCCCTTAGCCACAAGGGCCACATCTAACTCCCTCTTAAATATAGCCAATGAACTGGCCTCAACTACCCTCTGTGGCAGAGAGTTCCAGAGATTCACCACTCTCTGTGTGAAAAAGTTTTTCCTCATCTCGGTCTTAAGGATTTCCCCCTTATCCTTAAGCTGTGACCCTTGTCCTGGACTTCCCCAACATCGGGAACAATCTTCCTGCATCAAGCCCGTCCAACCCATAAGAATTTTGTACGTTTCTATAAGATCCCCTCTGATCATCAGCCGGCGGAAGTATCAGGGATACACCAGTCAAGTAAGCAACAGACACTTGACTTCCCTGAGCCACCACTTCTCTGAACAAAGACTCACAGGCTGTTTTGATACTGTTTTTGCTATGTGGACACATTCCAAAGGCATTAGTCAAGATGCAGCCAATATACATCACTCCAGGACAAGTCTGAGCTTGTCTCTTATCAGTTGCACCTTCAGGACAAGACAGTTCAAAGGCACACAAAAATGCTGGAGAAACTCAGCGGGTGCAGCAGCATCTATGGAGCGAAGGAATAGGTAACGTTCGGGCCGAAACCCTTCTTCAGACTGATAGGGGGTGGGGAGAAGAAAGGGAAAAAGGAAAAGGAGGAGGAGGAGCCCGAGGGCTGGGGGAGGGGCGGAGACAACCAGATGGCTGATGAAGGGGAGGGGACAGCCAGGGGCTAGCAGAATTGGGAGAATTCAACGTTCAGGCACCAGGATGTAGACTGCCCAAGCGGAATATGAGGTGCATTTCCTCCAATTTACGGTGTTGCTCGCTGTGGCCATGGAGGAGACCCAGGACAGAGAGGTCAGATACGGAATGGGAGGGGAGTTGAAGTGCTGAGCCACCGGGAGTTCAGGTTGGTTATTGCGGACCGACCGGAGGTGTTCGGACGAAACGATCGCCAAGCCTCCGCTTGGTCTCACCGATGTAGATCAGCTGGCATCTAGAGCAGCGAATGCAATAGATGAGGTTGGAGGAGATGCAGGTGAACCTCTGTCGCACCTGGAACGACTGCTTGGGTCCTGGAATGGAGTGGAGGGGGGAGGTGAAGGGACAAGTGTTGCATCTCTTGCGGTTGCAAGGGAAAGTACCAGGGGAGGGGGTGGTATGGGAGGGAAGGGAAGAATTGACAAGGGAGTTACGGAGGGAGCGGACTCTGCGGAAGGCAGACATAGGGGGAGATGGAAGATGTGGCGAGTGGTGGGGTCACGTTGGAGGTGGCGGAACTGACGGAGGATCACTTGTTGTATGTGACGGCTGGTGGGGTGAAAGGTGAGGACTAGGGGGACTCTGCCTTTGTTGTGAGTGGGGGGATGGGGAGAGAGAGCAGTGTTGCGGGGGTATGGCAGAGACCCTGGTGCGAGCCTCATCTATGGTGGAGGAGGGGAACCCCCGTTCCCTGAAGAATGAGGACATTTCAGATGCCCTGGTGTGGAACGCCTCATCCTGGGAGCAGATGCGCGTAGACGGAGGAATTGGGAGTGGGGGATGGAGTCCTTACAGGAAGCAGGGTGGGAAGAAGTGTAGTCCAGATAGCCATGGGAGTCGGTAGGTTTGTAGTGGATGTCGGTAAGGAGTCTGTCACCTGCGATGGAGATAGTGAGGTCAAGGAATGGTAGGGAAGTGTCGGAAATGGTCCAGGTGTATTTGAGTGCCGGATGGAAGTTGGTGGTGAAGTGGATGAAGTCAGTCCCCTTGTCAATTCTTCCCTTCCCTCCCATACCACCCCTCCCCTGGTACTTTCCTTGCAACCGCAAGAGATGCAACACTTGTCCTTTACCTCCCCCTCCACTCCATTCAAGACCCAAGCAGTTGTTCCAGGTGCGACAGAGGTTCACCTGCATCTCTCCAACCTCATCTATTGCATTCGCTGCTCTAGATGCCAGCTGATCTACATCGGTGAGACCAAGCGGAGGCTTGGCGATCGTTTCGCCGAACACCTCCGGTCGGTCCGCAATAACCAACCTGAACTCCGGTGGCTCAGCACTTCAACTCCCCCTCCCATTCCGTATCTGACCTCTCTGTCCTGGGTCTCCTCCATGGCCACAGCGAGCAACACCGTAAATTGGAGGAAATGCACCTCATATTCCGCTTGGCAGTCTACATCCTGGTGGCCTGAACGTTGAATTCTCCCAATTCTGCTAGCCCTGGCTGTCCCCTCCCCTTCATCAGCCATCTGGTTGTCTCCGCCCCTCCCCCAGCCCTCGGCTCCTCCTCCTCCTTTTCCTTTTTTCCTTTCTTCTCCCACCCCCTATCAGTCTGAAGAAGGTTTCGGCCCGAAACGTTACCTATTTCCTTCGCTCCATAGATGCTGCTGCACCGCTGAGTTTCTCCAGCATTTTTGTGTACCTTCGTTTTCCAGCATCTGCAGTTCCTTCTTTAACACAGTTCAAAGGCATCTTATCAGTTGGTACTTCAAGACTATTCAAAGCATCTGTCTCTTATCAGATGGTACTTTCAGGACAAGACATTTCAAAGGCATTAGTCATTGTCTCAATACACATCAGTCCGGGACAAGTCTGGGGTACCTTCAGGACAAGACATTCCAAAGGCATTAGTCACGGTGCCAATATACAGCAGTCCAGGGCAAGTATGGGCATGTCCTTCTTATCAGTTGGTACCTTCCCACTAGAGAAAGCCTGCTTGAGAAGAAATACAAAGCTACAAAATAGTCAAGTATCCCATAATGTATCTATTATATATTTAAAGCATTTAACCCTTTCATCTACACATTCATCATCTGCAGATGCTGGCACTGTGAGGTTTGCTTGTTGCTTTTCAGAGTGGACAGAGATGGAGCTGCGAAAGGGTGCGGTACTGAGAGAGCATTGCAGTCAGGTTACACATTATTGGAGGAGCAGCATTGAGGGAGCATGCTGCTCTTAGCGGGGCAGAACTGAGAGAGCTTTGTATTGCTAAGGAAGAAAGTACCACACTAAAAACAACCCCAGTGCCAAGGAAGTGCCACACTATTGGAGGGACATTGGTGAGGAAGCTCTGAACTGTCAAGAGGGACAGTAGTGAGAGGTCAGATAGTGTTGGAGGAAAAGTGCTGAGGGAGAAGTACTGAGATGGTGCAATACCAGGATGGCCCAATGCCTGAGATGCCAACTATCAATGAGAAAGCATACTACTATGTAGTCATAGAATACAAAACACAAGTTCTAACTTGTGCACAACAAGATTCTCTTACAACAAAATAACAATGACCAGTTGATCCCTTTCCATGCAATGTTGATTTACCACAACTTCAAGAATAGTGTACTGCTTTTACATCCACCTTTGAACCTGAACTTGATTCCTCTGGGAAACTGTTCCATAACTCACCCAATTTATAAACAGATATCTGGAGCAGAGATTGAATCTGCAGGCTTCTCGCTTGGGGCAAAGACAGCCAAGCCTGGAACCTCTGTATTTTCATATCAATTTCTTGATTGTTATTTCAGTTTAAATTCAAAGCTGATAACTATTTGTGAAAATTAACTTAATTATTGCTTTATGTAATCATTGTGTCTTTGATTGGTGATGAGGACCATGAGACTGTGTATAAAGATGAGACTCGCTGAGGAGAAACTTCATTTCAGGATTCAGCACTAAGTAAAGGAATAAGTCCATGCACAACATGGGGATTCTTTACAATTAGATCTGCAGTTTTGGCAGTAATCCCAGAATATCCAACTCTCCAGACCAGTAGGCAGTCAATAAAACTAAAGGCAATCTGAAGCCAAATCATGCAAACAAGTTCAGTTTGCCGATGATTCATTGAGTGCCATGCAGTGGCCTGGCACAAGGAGAATGATTATCGATGGAAAACATCTGGAGATGCAGATTCTACACACCTTTTCTTTTGTAGCTCATTGTAGGATCAGCTTGACGTGTATAAAGAAACAGGCAAAGACCTGGTCAAGTCCTCTAAGACGGAAACTAAGTAAACATTTTTCCCAGGTCAGTTTAAAAATACAATTCCGAAAGCAGAAGCTGCCTGCACCCTGACCCTGCCTGGCTCTTGGGCTCCAGCCCCAGTCTGGCCCACATCCTGCCACTGGCTCTTGCTGCCTAGATCCCAGTCTAGACCACACCCTGTTACACTAATTTGTTGTCTCACCCCATTCTGGTCCACACTGGCTACTCGTCTTTGATGCTTAGCCATAGGGTGGAACGTTCATCTGGGCATTCCCTCCACAGATGCTGCCAGACCCGAGTGCCTCCAGCACTGCTCAAGATTCTTGCATCTGCAGTTCCTTGTGTCCCCATCTTTCAGGTGGCATCTGTTGTCTCACAGTTCCTCAGTCCACAAACTGTTACTGAACCACTATCCCTGGGAGTAGGAAACATCTGTGGTGTCAGCAACACCACTTGCCACAGAAACCCTCAAATACTCATATTAATGTTATTGGATAATTGTGAACTCAAAAATGAGCAGCTTTCAGCTTTCAAAATAATCTACAGTGCTTCCAGCAGACATACACCTTCTGCAGTTTGTAAACTTCCTGCCCCACTGACAGCTTCCGTCACATACCCAAACCGCAAGCCACGTACAGCTCTAGGTGGCTATACATTGCACAAGCCTACCGCCAGAGCCCATTCCCTGAATCTGTCCCAGCTGGCAAAGCACTGTCCTGCATGCTGATGGTCACACACTCAGGTCACATATTAGCATGGACACCTCACATTCTAGCTTGGAGACTTCATATTCAGGTCCAGTGCAGGTAGGAAGACGTGCTTTCTTTCTAAACCATCAGCACTGTTGAGTTTGAATTCCACCACAGCAACTGGGGAATTAAACCAAAATTACTCAAATAAATCCAGGGTTTTAAATGATGACAAGCACTGCTTTACACCAGTCTGCAGAGATCAGGCCTGTCACAGTCACTGGTGAGACTTTGCCTGCGGCAGGCAGCAAGGGGGCCCTTTGTGTAGTTACTGAAATCAGATCTGTCTCCTTTCTTGGACATGATTACAGCGCCTCAGAGGGGCTCCATTTTCCAGATGTGGAAGATGAGGCTGTAAATGTGGTCTAAAGTCCCTTTCTGCGAACTTTTAAAATGTCAGCATGGATACTGCCTGCTCCTAGTTTTTCAGAGCCAGCATTGATTCTTTTTGTCATCGATGGCAGCAAGAATGAACAAGTTTGCTGTGAGATGAATGTAAGGACACTCATCGAAAACTCAAACACTGAAGAAAAGTGCTTCTGCTCATCAAACCAGCCCTGAAGTCTTCCAGTAGAAAAGCCAAGAGTTTCTTCACAGGTACTAATTTTGGTGAACATCAGGGTGCTGAGGGCATTGCGAGCCCTGGTGTTTTGGGAGTGGACAAGCTGTGTGTGCGATGCATCTCCAAGAAGAGTATTTATTCTTTGCCGGGTCATTGAGAATGGATAAGATAGTTCAACAATTATCAGTGCCTGTCCTAATGCAGCTAATGTGGACATACTTGCAACGATTCATTCGGATGGTCGTATAATCCAACAGCTTTGGGTTGCTGGATCGGGGTGTTGCTTTCTCTCTGATGAGTTATGGGCCTGTCCCACTTAGGCGACTTTTCAGGCGACTGACCGGCAACTGGAACGGCGACTGTCAGAGTGGAACACACACAAACACATCGCAAAGGCGGGGGCCAGGGCAAGCAGGGGGGAGCACTGTCTGAAATTCACACGGTGGAAAGCCAAGGTGATACAGACACACACCGCGATGAACAGGAAGGTTGGCGCTGTAATTATGACGGCTAGCACAGTGCACAGTAAGTCCTTTAAAAGAGGGGGGGAGAGGGGAGGGCTGTGGGGGGGGGGGGGGGGGAGAAGGGAGAAAGAGTGGAGACAACTTTTAAGAAGCCAGACAACTTTTAATAAGCCAGAGATACACAGCTGTGAAGTTCGGCAGACATTTAACATTACCGGTCGGTTATCCTTGGTTCTGAAAACTACTGCTTACGTTTTTTTCCCCCAATGAGCTGGTCAGCACCGGCTACAACCTACGAGAACCATCGACCTCCTGGCAACCCACTAGGACCTCCTTGCGACCCACCTAGACCCACCGAGAATTCTCGCTACTCTCCATGGCAGCTTCATTCTAGTCACCACTGATTTTTCAACATGTTGAAAAATTCTCGGCGACCATAATGAGGCCACGATTAGTTCCCAGAATGTGGGAACTCCTCACCACCATGAAGGCGACTCCCCGGCAACCACCCGCGAACATGCGGCGACCATGTGGCGACTGCATAGTCTCCTGCAGTCGCCTAAGTGGGACAGGCCCATTAATCCAGCATTCTGGTTGGCTTTTCACTGTCTCAATACACCCAGCATTGCCAACACCTTCTAAATCCCATGAATGAATAGATATAAAGAAATTTCCACATCTCTCTGGTGTTTAGAATCATGGTCGTTCGCCCCCTTCTGGGCTTGAGTATAACCCTGCAGTTCACCCTCTCACACAGGTTGCTTGGTCTCTAATCTTCTACACAGGAAGGCAAGAGCTCAACTACTAAGGCTGTCTTCCTGAGTAGCACATCAGCCAGAACCACAAATTCAAACAGGAAGCTGCTCATGCTGCAAGTCTCCAACATTCAGCTACACCACCTGCCCAGGGCCAGTCATGCTGTCTCAACGACCTCGGCCCACCAATGACAGTCACGCTTTCCTTTTTTTTATTTTTTATTATTTTTTTTAAATTAGAAGTACATTACATTACAACCACATACATTAATACTCGTCATTTGTATCTTCTTACAATTAATGTACTCCCTTTATTTTTTTTATTTTTTTTACACTAGAAAAGGAAAAGATTGAAAGAAAGAAGAAAGTGAAGGAAAAAGTGAAAGTGTAGAAAAGTGTAGAAAATGTAACAACAAAAAAGGACGAAGACCCTATAAGAGCGAAATTAAAAACTAAAAAAAAAAGAGTTAAGAGATAGGCCCTAGGAAAAAAAAGAGAAAGAGAGGAAAAAAAGAAATAGGACATACCAACTCTTCAACTATCATCCCCCCTTACCCGACCTCAATTTTTTTTATTTTTTTTAAAGTACTTTTGCACCCTATGTTTGTAATAATTCTATAAATGCAGACCACGTCAGGTGGAAGTGATCTGGTTTACCTGCTAGGAGGAGTCTTATCTCTTCTAGGTGTAATGTTTCAAACATATTTGAAATCCACATATTTATAGTTGGTATTGGAGCCTTCTTCCAAAATTTTAAAATTAGCTTTTTTCCAGTTATTAACCCATAGTCCATTAATTTCTTTTGAAACACATTTAGTTCTGGATCATCTTCCGTTATTCCGAAGATAATCCATTCTGCTTTGGGTATCAGTCTTGTTTTAAATAACTTTGTAAAGATTTCAAAAATTTAATTCCAAAATTTTTGAATTTTTGTACAGAAGACGAATGAGTGCGCTATAGTAGCTTCTTGGGATTGACATTTATCACAAATAGATGATACGTTTGGGAAAATTTTATGAATTTTAGTTTTCGAATAATATAATCTATGTAAAATTTTAAATTGTATTAAAGTGTGTCTTACATTAATCGAGCATTTATGCACGTTTAATAAGTATTCATTCCAACTTTCCTTTGAAATTTTAATAGCTAACTCTTGTTCCCAGTCTCTTCTGATACCCTCCGTGGGTGGTATTTGTACATTTAAAATAATATTATACAAATATGATATTAAGTTTGCTGATTCCGCTTTTATCTGCATTGCCTCGTCCAATACATCTACTGGGTTATTATGATGATCTTTTGTATATTTTTTCAAATAGTCGCATATTTGAAAATATTTAAAATATTGATTATTTCCGAGTTTATATTTTATTTGTAATTGTTGAAATGAAAGTAATTTTCCAGTTTCATACAAGTCACCAAGCGTTTTAATTCCTAGTCTATCCCATTGTGTATAAGCTTTATCTATAATAGAAGGACTAAACGAAGGGTTATTGACTATAGGTAATAAAAGTGATAAATTTCTTCATTTTAAATTTTGTTTTATTTGTTTCCAAATACGGATTGTACTATGAATAATTGGGTTCTTATTATAATTTATGTTATTCAGTTTCATTGGAGAGAGGAGGATCGCTCCAATGTTTCTAGAGGAGCAATCCTCTTTCTCCATTACAATCCAGTCTACTTGCTGGGCGGAGTTATCCATCAGTTGAATCATGTTTTTAATATTTACTGACCAATAATAATACATAAAATTAGGTAGTGCTAAACCCCCCAATACTTTAGGTTTATTCAGATGAGTTTTTTGTATTCTATGTGATTTATAGTCCCATATAAAATTAGTGATATCTGAGTCGAGTTTTTTTTTAAACTTCTTAGGTAAGTATATAGGAATTGATTGAAATAGGTATAAAATTTGTGGTAAAAAGATCATTTTTATTGCGTTTATTCGGCCTATTAAAGACATCGGGAGCGTCTTCCAGAATTTAATTAGTGTATTTAATTTATTAAGTAGGGGGTCAAAATTTGCCCTGAACATACCTTGATATGTTCTGGTAATTTCGATTCCCAAATATTTAAATTTTTCTGTAGCTATTTTAAAAGGGAATTTTAAAAGATGTGTTGAATCTTTCGGTTTTATTGACATAATTTCACTTTTATTCCAATTTATTCTATATCCAGAAAAAGATCCAAAGTCTTCAATTAAATTTAATATATTTGGTATGGTGATTTGAGGTTTTGTTATATACAGTAATATATCATCCGCGTATAAAGATATTTTATTATATGAGTCTTTAGTATTATATCCATGAATATCAGGGTGTATTCTAATTTTTTCTGCTAGCGGTTCAATAATGAGAGCAAACAGCTGCTCATGCTGCAAGTCTCCAACATTCAGCTACACCACCTGCCCAGGGCCAGTCATGCTGTCTCAACGACCTCGGCCCACCAATGACAGTCACGCTTTCCAATCACTCTAACTGGTCGACTCTCTCTAGCTGTTTTCCCTTAAACCTTCTCTCATTCAAGGTGATCCTTAAGATCTACCTCCAAACGTCAAGCATCCTTCTATTGAATAGTGTTAATCATTATCCAATTAAAATTCAGGGACAAGGGAGAGGGAGAGTGGCCTCAAGATGGAGAGAAATTGGTTCTCATCAATGCAAAAATAGTGATCTGAAACTTAATTTCAAGTGCATTGTGCTTATTACATGCCTTTGTCTGTTTCTCCTTCAACCTTATCCCAAAGATGCAGCTCTGGTGTGTGAATCTACCCTTTTACCTCGGCTTACGAGACCACAACAAACATATATGATTACTTTATCATAAATCTCCCTCGAGATTCTGTGTAATTTTATACTTCATCAAAATGTCTTCAGCATCTGCAAGCACAACTCTCGAACATTGCAGTGTAATTTATCTCTGTATGCATCACTCTGGTATCTCAATGATATTTCACCAAAGGAGGAAGGCAGCTATTTTCACAGGCTGTCTCATCACTGCCAGCTGTTCTTTCCAGCCTCTCAGATCCAGAGTTGAACCCAACCAAGGAGTTGCTGCATTAAAAAAAGACCAAGCTCCATCAAGTTTAGCTTTTAAAATTCTAGGAGTCCCCAGAATATGGAAAAAAAAAAAAATTGTCAACAGCAAACACGGGCAGTGAAGTGGAGCAGTGCTGATGGAGAACCAAGAACCATAGGTTCCTGGAACAACAAAGTGCTGGAGGAATTCACCCAGTTAGGTGCATCGTGGAGGGAAATGGAGAGACGACTTTCTTGTTTGGGACCCGTCATCTGGACTACAGGTTCCTCCAAAACATGTTCCACACCGCTCAAATTATTCACATTCTAGATCCCAAACATTGAATTGCTTACATCCCCTACACAGGAATTCTGCTCTAGATTGCTTCCAATCTCACTTAATGTCTACATGTTTAACGGAGGAGTATGAAGGGACGTAATAATCTAGAAACGCAGAGCACAGGTTCCCCAAAGAAAGGTCCAGTGGGTTTCTTTCTGAAACAGTTGATCTCATGGTTTCAAGGTCAGTTTATTGTCACATGTACCAATTAAGGTACAGTGGGGTAGAGGCACTGAAGTGTTTGATTGGAAAGCTGCAGAGGGTGAGGGGTGGGGGTTTAGAGGAGGGTAATGCAATGTGTTCAGAAGAGGTGGGAGGAGGCAGGATGATGATTGCAGGGAAGCCATGGGAAATCAGGTGGAATGCAAGGGGGTGGTGAGGATATAGATATTTGTTGGAAAATCACGGCGATAGCATGGGCTTTACAAGGCTGCTGCACAGACTGGACCAAGGAGCCTTCCCTTCTCACTGGGCAATGTGTCAATTCTATTACAAGGTAGATCTGATGTCCCCACGTTGTTACCGGGCAGATTCTCGAGCTTTTACAACCCTGATCAATGTTGGTTAAAAACAAAACTTGCCAAAATGGAAGTAGACTGCCTCCTGACAAAACTTCAACAACTGACCTGCTCTTCAAGGGAAGGTTGTAATTGTAAAGCACATTCACAGCCACAACATTCCAGACAAAATGGCTTCCCTGGCAGCTAATCAACCTCAAGAAATGAATTACATGTAAAAGGATTGAAAATTTATCAGTTAAAGAAAGTCAACATATAAATGTAACTCATTTATTCTGCTTTCTGCACCGCGTCATTATCTCAGTGCCAATCATTATATTGCGAATCATAGGCTGATTTAACATTTTATAAAAAGGCAGACAAGATGAGATGTTAGTGCATCATGAACCTGCTTAATTATTTACAAAGTTAATGAGAGATAGTTGATTAGAGACAGACTGTGAGGCACAGGGCTGTACCGGGCACTATATAAATGCAAGTATTTCATTTTTTTCATTACAAGGGGTCCCCCCTCGAGGGGCCCTGGATTTTCAAACTTCTTTTGATTTAAAAACCTTTGATTTCAGATGTCTGATCAAAGTCTTGAAGCAGCACAAGGCAGCGCTTACTTCAGTCGATGAGTTTAGTCAATGAAGCCTCATCACAGTTGGGCATCGTCCGTGCATCTTGTGATAATTATGGATGTCGGCACGTTCTGTAGCTTCTGTCGCGCTCTGCTCCTTAGATCAAAACTTTTATCACAGGGATCACAGAAACTCAGAATCTCTTTCTCTTTTTCAAATCTTAAAATTCAGAGCATTTTACAACATTGAAGACATTCAGAGTGTGTGCCTTTGCCTGCCATTTGAAGGATTAGTTCCCTTCTCCCTGCCCTTTCTCCACTGTTCTTTACCTTTCCCCCAATAAACTTTGTCAGAAGTTGCCAGTGAATTTGCTCTCTAAAGTATTTCTTTATCTCACCTGTTTTTTTTGTCAATCCCTTCTATGACATCCATCACCAAAACCCCATCACTGTAATTTCTCATTTATACCACCTAAACTGTTCCTGGCATTTCTCCAGGAATTCATTCTGACAAGGAAATGTATATCCTTTCCCCATGCCACGTCTTCCTTTGCCTCCTGTAAGCAGATGGAAATGCACAGAGGCAGGCAATTTCCCAATATCTGGCTCAGAAAGGCATTTCCAGGCAGATATTAAAGAACCCCAACATCCTCCCAGTCCCCATCATCGCTCACAAGGACTGACATTTGTCTAGCGTAAGTGGTCTTTTGCTTTGGAATCAGGACAGAGTCCCAACCCAGACAGCAAGGCTGTGTGAGGGCAGAATCATTTTACAACAGCACAGCAGACGAACAGGCCCTTTGTCCTACAATGTTTTCATCAGAATGCTTTAGCAGCGGTGGATGGCAGCTATGACAGTTGATTGGCTGGCTGAATCCCATCACACTGATGGTGGATACACTACTGCAATGGCATCTAGACATTGCTCTTGACAGACAGCGTGGAAATAGCTCCTTTAATAGCAGGCATGGTAATATGCCTTTGAAGATTATTCAGCAATTCAGCTCCATAATACGAGAAATCTCCAGCAGTGCACTC
Organism: Malacoraja senta; assembly: GCA_038087875.1. NCBI lineage: Eukaryota > Metazoa > Chordata > Chondrichthyes > Rajiformes > Rajidae > Malacoraja > Malacoraja senta. The sequence continues at coordinate 39,925,231 of CM075983.1, forward strand.
CAGCGATGTGTATGAGAGAGTTGGTCAAGTTTTTCAACTAGTATACTGATGATAGGGAACATCAAAGGATTAAACAAGAACATGTAACTAACTGTTAGACTGAGTTTACCGGGACCATGATGTTTGTTATTGATAACATCTTAACGTGAAGATAGATTAAAAATACTTTACATCACAATGTTCAGGATTTTTGAAGTTATATGCCGGCCCGGAACATAACGGATAACAGTGGAAATGTAAGATTATTCACTTTCAAGAAAAAAAAGAGGAAAGCAGAACATTTCTAAATGCTGTCAAATGTGCAGAAATTTATATCCAATTATTTCTAAGATAAAAGTCAACATGCAGGTTTAGTAAGCAAATAAAAGGACAGATTGTAGCCGGCTGGGAAGTGATTGGACTAGAAGAGGATTCGGGCAAGATTTAAAACATGCACAATGTGAGCAATATTTACCTGGAGAACTTTATACAGTGGATCATAAAGGTGACAAATATGATCTAGGAGGAGTTCATTATCAGTTCTCTAAATTAATTCTAGGGACAAGTGTTTCGTTTAGTAAGGTTTAGAGATACATCATGGAAACAGGCCCCTCGGCCCACCGAGTCTGCACCGACCAGCCATCGCCGCACATTAACACTATCCTGCACACACAAGGACAAATTTATAATTTTACCGAAGGCAATTAACCTGTACGTCTTTAGAGTGGGGGAGGAAACTGAAGTTCCCGGGGAAAGCCCACTCACAGGGAGAATGTACAAACGCCATACAGACAGCAACCGTAGTTAGGATCGAACTTGGGTCTTAGGCACTGTAAGGCTGCAACACTGCCACTGCTCCACCGTGGGTTGTTGTGTAGTCTTTAGAGTGAAGGTGAACGTACTGAAAAGTACAAGACTTGGTGGGGGACTGACAGGGCGGATGTAGGTTCAGGTTCAGGTGCCGCTTCTTCCCAAAAACCATCAGGCTACAATCTCCAAATACGCTCCAAACTATATAAACTCAGAACATTATTTTTGCATTATTATTGTCTTTAATTGTCTATTTGGTTATATATATATATATATATATATATATATATATATCTATATTACTATATATTAATATATATTACTATATTATATATTACTATATTATATATATTAATATATATTACTATATTAATATATATCTATATTACTAAAAGTCTGATTTTGACCACTTCCTGTTGTTCTGTATATTGATTTTAGAAAAAACGCTGCCACTTACGGCTTGATTTTTGGCCATCTTACTCAGAGTCCCCCTCCGCTGTGCAGGACAAGAGGATTTTTCCCATTGATGAAAAATAAAAGAGTTATTAGTGTTTAAAAAATGTTGAGATTCTCTCTCCTGAATGCCCCGCCCCTTCCGGAGGGACTATAAAACCCGGAAGTGTTGAGTGCCTCAGTCAGTCTCTGCAAGATGGGGGAGCGAGAGGGTCAATTCTCTCAGTCTGAGCTGTGAATAACACTGAACACATGTCTACCAAACTGTGAGGCACATGCAATAACCAATCTACACTGACCTTGAGTGCCCTTAATGTGGTTTGAAAATGAAAATGTGGTTGGTTTGAAATAAAGCACAGCAAATGGTTGGTGGTGGTTGATTAGAAATAAAGCACAGCAAATGGTTGGTGGTGGTTGGTTTGAAATAAAGCACAGCAAATGATTGGTGGTGGTTGGTTTGAAATGATTAAAAGTCTAAACTTGACAACTTCCTGTTTGCACTGTATATTGATTTTAGATAAAATGCTACCACTTACTGCTGTGATTTTTGGCCATCTTACTCAGTCCCCCTCCGCTCATCAGGTGCAGAGGATTCTTCCCATCAATGAAAAATAAAAGTGTTATTAGTGTATAAAAAATGTTGAGAATCTCTCTCCTGTCAATCATGCCATGAAGGCCATGCCCCTTCCAGTGGGAGGGGGGAGGGATTATAAAACCTGGAAGTGTGGGTATGGCTCACTCTGCAAGTGAGAGGAGAGGTCACGACTCTTTCTGAGCTGTGAATCAACTGAACACACTGAATGTCTACTGAACTGTGAGTATGGTGTTTATGTGGTGTTTTGTGTGGTTTTATAGTGGTTTCACCCTGCTTGAAGTGGCATGAAACTGCACTTGAATTTGGTGGCCTTGCACCCTGCTTGAAATGGCATGAAACTGCACTTGGATTTAGTGGCCTTGCACCCTGCTTGAAGTGGCATGAAACTGCACTTGAATTTGGTGGCCTTGCACCCTGCTTGAAGTGGTATGAAACTGCACTTGAATTCGGTGGCCTTGCACCCTGCTTGAAGTTGTTGGAAACTGCACTTGAATTCGGTGGCCTTGTACCCTGCTTGAAGTGGTAGGAAACTGCACCTGAATTTGGAGGCCTTGCACCCTGCTTGAAGTGGTATGAAACTGCATTTGAATTTGGTGACCTTGCACCCTGCTTGAGATGAGATATTAGTGCTCCAGAAAGCCCCCCCCCCCCTCCCCACTGGCCACCAATATTGGAATTGGTGGAGAGGTGGAATATTGCGTTGGGGGACCAGCCCTCCCGTGTGAACATGGGACCCAATGGGTCACACTTGGTCTAGTGTATATTATATATATATATATATTGAGAGGCTGTTCCTGGCTCCTCAAAACCTCAATGGCCACTGGTAATGTCTGATGTTGGTGCGATGCGCACTTCCACCAGACCCAGCTCTGATGTGATGGAGCAAGACTCTCCGGAGACCAGATTCACTCAATTCTCTTCCCTAGCTTCTGATTCACACTCTTGCCCACTAACGAAGAGATCCAGTTTGGACAAGCAGGGGTGCACGGCAAGAATTGGCTGGAACAAATGCCTGGGGGAGGGGGCGTGGGGGTGGGTGGTGGAGTTGGGCAAAAACCTGGTTATCCGATGCAAGGTGCTTTGTGTTGTTGCGTTAGGGTGACTTTCATGCGCCACTCCTGCACCACTGCAGACACCCGGGCCATCTTCCATTTGATCCGGATCCAGGATAGATTGCAACGGTGCCCGCTGGGAGAACAGGAATTAAAGTATACCCAGCATAGCTCTCATTCTGATGCCACCTTTGTGAGTGCTGCTAACAGCCCACGTATACAAACACCAAGTGTCACCGTGTGCTGAGGTTCTGCCTGTCCGCAGTATTGCAAAGAATCTGCCTGCCCTCGTTGCTGCTGAACGATCCCTTCAGTTGGATCTTGCTGCCCTAGCTTCGATCAAAGAAGTGGTTCTGCGGAATAGAAGCAGACAACAATTCAATCTGGAAGCCGTCAGCAAGGAATGTCCTTGGGACCTTGTAGGAGGAGGAGGAGATGGTGGAACCTGTCAGATGGTTCCCGAGTAGATTATTAAAGTCAGTTTGGTAGGATGTCTCATTACCAGAACTAAACAAGCTCCAAGGTCAGAGGTGATGAGAAGAACCCTCCCGGTCAAATCCCTCATGCCCTCAGGCTGAGACGCCCATCCAACTCCACGTGGACTGTGCGTGTTTGCAAATGGTTACACTGGTCCTTGTTGAGGTTTGTTCTGAACAACAGCATAATACAAGACTCCGTGCTCTATTGCTGTACCTGGGCATGCACCAAGACAAACATTGACTCCTGCTTAATGACGATACACTTTGGGCTGCCTGAATCTGGTCAATCCTCTTATGCAAGGAGATGCCTGAAGGAGTACATGTGGAGGAACATAATGCAGCCAGAGCAAGGGGTCGATCACAATCGAGAGTCCTGCTGCCTATAAACATTGAGCCTGCTGTACCAACCTGTCAACCATTCACTGTGCAATGTTTAAGGATGAAGCATTAATTTGACATTAAGGTGATTATTGAAATTTTGGAAAAATATATACTTTACTTATAATGTGTACAACATGAGGGGAAAGTGCTTCACAATGATGACCCAGCTGCTGTAATTGTGGTCAACAAGTTCCAATTCCCTTACTGTTACCGCGCTGGAGTAATTTGCTCACACTTCACATGCTGTTAGTAGTAGTTCCCCTTTTGAGGGGTCTGTGCACATTTCACACAATCAGTCTGTTAAAGAAGGAACTGCAGATGCTGGAAAATCTAAGGTACACAAAAATGCTGGAGAAACTCAGCGGGTGCAGCAGCATCTATGGAGCGAAGGGAAGGGTTTCGGCCCGAAACGTTGTCTATTTCCTTCGCTCCATAGATGCCGCTGCACCCGCTGAGTTTCTCCAGCATTTTTGTGTACCTTCACACAATCAGTCACTGCCTTAGAAACATAGAAACATGGGAAATAGGTGCAGGAGGAGGCCATTTGGCCCTTCGAGCCAGCACCGCCATTCATTGTGATCATGGCTGATCATCCACAATCAGTAACCCGTGCCTGCCTTCTCCCTTGATTCCACAATCAGTAACCCGTGCCTGCCTTATCCCTTGATTCCGCTAGCCCCTGGAGCTCTATCTAACACTTTTAAATTCATCCAGTGAAATGGCCTCTACTGCTTTCTGTGGCAGAGAATTCCACAAATTCACAACTCTCGAGTGAAAACGTTTTTTCTCATCTCAGTTTTAAATGGCCTCCCCTTTATTCTGAGGCCCCTGGTTCTGGACGACCCCTACATTGGGAACAGTTTTCCTGCATCTAGCTTGTCCTAGTTTTACAAGTTTCTATAAGATCCCCTTTCAATTCCAGTGAATTCCTTTGTTTGTTTATTTTTGCGACCTTGTTCAACAGCCTACTCCTGTGCATGAGAGAACATTCCCATAAGTTGCAGTAATTTAAAAACAATGACAGCAGCACATGGAAACCTGTACTCAGGACATGGACAAGTGAGTGGCTCGGATGTAGTCCTCAGAACATGCACACACCTGCTGGCAGGTGTATTCGCAGACCTTTAACCTGTTTCTACTCCTTCGAGAGACCATTTCATAGCACACATCAGCCTCCCAGACAACGTGATTCATTGTAATTCGCCTACTACTGCAACAGGTGCCCAGCAGCGCCATCCGCCTGGCCCTACACTCATCCCTGTATCTTCTGGTTAATAAGGACACCCCCCTGTATGTGCCCGTGATGCTGCTCCAAGCAAGACTTTCAGTGTGCCTGTACTTGCACTGTATTTATGCATATGGCAATAAATTCAACTTCGCTTGTCATGTTAGACTCCTGTTTATTGACTGTAGCTCTGCCTTCAACGCCATAATTCCAACCAGACTCATCTCCATCTCCTGGAACTTGAGCTCAACTGCCCTTCTGCAAAAGGATCCTTGACTTCCTGAGTCCTGGAGTTCCCGCAATCAGTAAGGTTAGGTGACAAAACGTCCTCCATGACAATCCTCAACAGAGCTCCCCAAGTCTGCGTTCTTAGCCTCATACTATAATCCCTATAATTGAACAAATGGGTGGCCTAATTATGCTTTACCTCCATTTATAATTCTGCAGATGACACCACCGTAGTGGGTTAGCTGTCAAACAATGAGGAGACAGAATACAGGGAGGAGATAGAGCTTAGTAGCATGGTAGGACAATAACCTCTCCCTCAACATCAGTAAGCTGAAGGAACTAATCATTGACTTCAGGAAGTGGGGCTGAGTACACGCCCCAGCCAGCATCAATGGCGCTGAAGTGGAGATGGTTGAGAACTTCACATTCTGGAGTGTAAATATAACCAACAGGTTGTCCTGGTCTAATCACATTAACTATATGGCCATGGAAGCACACTAACACCTCTACTTTTATAGAATTCAACATGCCTCCAATGACTGACCAATTTCGATAGATGCACCATGGAAAGCATCTTATCATATGCATCACAGCTTAGTCCCTGACCCCGGAGCCAGACTCGTCCTTGTTTCCAGCGGCGGCTTCTTTCTCGGCCCTGGTCATGGCCCCATCCCAAACACCGGGCTCAGCCCTCACTCCAGCTCCAGCACCAAGCTCGGCTCCTGCCCAGGCCCAGTCCCCGGGCTCGGCCCACTGCACCACCCTCCCCAACAAGTACCGGGAGTCGGCAGCCGCCGCCACTCTTTGTTCACGAGTGCTGGAGTGCCCCTCCCTCTCAGAGGCTGTCCCGTCCTGCTTTGCGAGTGCATTGTGAGGTCACTCGGGGTTTTTTTTTCTCCCAAATTGGGTACGTTTTTGGGGCTGTTTTAAAAATTAAAGGATTAATAACTACGGAAATATAGGTGGGAATGCGAGGGGAAGACGTTTATCATCACGACGGGGAAAATGTGAGTAGGATATGTGAAAATGGGAAGGCTGTGTCCTAGCATTTGGAAGATAGGAAAATCAGATTGACACATTGGGGCACATTGTCGGCACAATCAAGACAAAGACTTTTAGTTATATAGAGATGTTTGGATCATTCCTAGAAATTGAAACATCTCTATGTTTCCTTACACGTAGGGCTTTCTCATAGTGTCATCAGGTTCCAACACACAAGGAGCCCATAGAATAGAATAGAATAGAATGCCATTTATTGTCATTCAAACAGACATGGTTCGAACGAAACTTCATTCCTGCTGTCATAACATTAAAAAAAAAACAAGACACACAATTAACACAAACATCCATCACAGTGAATCTCCAACCACCTCCTCACTGTAATGGAAGGCAAAAGTCTTCTCTCTTCCCTGTTCTTTATTTTTCTCCCGCGGTCAAGCAGTCCAACGAAGTCGGGTCGCAGCCGCGCGCCACCACAGCTATCCACACTCCGGTCGGCCAGCTCCGCGATGGTCAGTCCGCAGGCTCCACGACTGGAGTCCTCAGGTTGGTTCCGGTTGGAGGCCGCTGGCTCCACGATGTTAGGCCCAATGACAACGGAGACACGACAGGAAAAGGTTGGGTCCCCCGTACAGGGAAGAGATTAAACAGTCCCCCTCCCCCCCCACATATACACATCTAAAAAATAAAACCAAAAACATACATCTAATGGGACAAAAAGAAAGAAAAGACGGACGGACTGCAGTCGAGCCGCTGCCACAAGGCGCCGCCACACCGAACGTAGGTGGTCAGGTTTTGTCCCCTGATCTTCACCGCAGTACTTGTGCAAGCATCACAAAGGACAACGAGCTTCACACCCAATATTATTGTGTAATGAGAATATCTATTAAATGATCTCTCCCAAATAAACAATTCTTTCCCTCTCTCTTGAAATATAGTGCTTTGACGGTCTCAATAAAAGATAGAAGACAGACTTACAATTGTATGGTAGCTTCCTTGACCTTGGGTCATCCCAGATGAAGTTTGTTAGTGCAGTCCCTGTTGGAATCATGGCAGTCGCATTGCACAAATCAAGATCCTCTGGCAACAATGATGCAGTAAACTGCTTCAGTGATTGTGGGCTGAGGGATAGGCAATGGGCCAAGACTATGGGGAGAACTCATCTGCTTTTCTGCAAAGAGTGCAGCAGCTTCTTTGAGTTCAATTAAAATGAATGCTTCACCGTAACATTTCAAGTGAGCTTGGAAAATAGACTGGGCCTTGGTGTTTAATGTCAGAGCGCACACGGTCGACCTTGGGTAATCCACTGACGACAATGGCAAGTAAGAAAGAAATGAGATTAGCTGCTGATGGAAGAGCTCACTCCTGCACACGGAGACTGGCGTCTCTGTTTTAATCTCTGCTCATATTGTAGTAACAATACATTTTGCACGATTGTTGACAAAATTTGTGTTTTTAATGTTTCAAAAATATTGCTTGTTTTTAGGACAAGTGTTCACTCATTCATTCCCAGGCTATGAGTGTCATGGACAAGGCCAGCATTCATTATATTCCCCAAAATGTCCTGAGGTGGTAAAAGTTCTCTTTGTGAGCTCCTGGCTGCAATTTTACACAATGGTATCTTACTCACATGAAATGACTCCAAAAAGCTCTGTTAAAAGAGTCAGATTTCCAAGAACATTAAGTGGAGAGGCAGAGGGAGTTGGGCAGTGAACGAAGGGCAATCAACCAGAAACATTATTCCCACAGATTGTTGACATTCTCAAGAAGAGGAATGAGGAATATTTCATTGGAGTAGAAAACAGCAAATGTTACTCTTTTATTCATTAAAGAACAAAGAGAAAGCATGAAACTGCAGGCTAGTTGCTGAAACATGCTGGAAATACTCAACAAGCCAGATTACATCTGTGGGAATATAAACAGTGTCATTTGGAAAACACAAAAACTATTGTTAAAATCATCAGTGGGCACTTAGAAATATCCAGTCATCAGATTAAAGCAATTTGGTGAAAGGGAAAATATGTTTGACCAATTTAATGGAGATCTCACAGGGATGAGCATGTGCTGTAGACAAAAATAACTGGACATAATGTGTTCAGATTTCCAGGAGGCATTTCATAAGGTGGAGTATCAGAGCTTACTATGGAATAGAAAAGCTCATTGCGCATGAGGTAACATGTTGGTGGGGATACAGGTCAGGCTGGGCCTGTTCTCCTGTTCCAGAGAAAACTTATTTTGCTTCATAAAGGGGCTGTCCCACTGCGGTGACCTAATCCGCGAGTTAAGAGGAGTGTCTTCGACCTTCAAGCTCGAGGGCACTCGCTTAGAAAACCTCGAGCTGGATGAACCGTCCGCGTTGAAACCGCAAGCTGGATCGACCGTACACACACACACAAACACATCGCAAAGGCGGGGGCCAGGGAAAGCGCACCCGCGATGAAGAGGAAGGTAAACGGCTGCCACAGTGTACGGTAAGTCCTTTAGAGAGCGCGGAGGGGGGGGGGGGGGGGGCGAAGAGAAGGGGAGAGAAACTTTTAAGAAGTATAATAAAGTTTAGCGGGCATTTTACATACCGGTCGGTTTTCCCTGGTCCTGAAAACTCCAATTAGCCAATCAAAATGCCCGGTCAGCGAAGGAGATTGTCTACGGCTGCCCTCAACTGCCTGTAACTAAATAGTGACCCCATCCACTGCACTACGAGTCAAAAAGAGCCATGCCGACCAAATTTTACTTGCGGAAAATGTTTCGACATGCTGAAAATTTTCCGCGAGCTAGCTGAGGCCACGAGTATTCGGGAACTTCCCTCGTACATGAAGGAGAGTTCCAGTGACCTCATAAGACCTCGTGTTGACCATGCTGCGAGTTTGAGTCGAGGGCAAACTCGTCTAAACTCGCAGATTGGGTCGCCACAGTGGGACAGCCCCTTAACTATGACATTTCGGTTCATTTTGTTTGATAACTTGGCTCCACCATCAGTGATGCTCTGAGAACAGCAGCTCACTTCCTGTTTCAAACCCATACTCGGATTGGATGTGTATTCACACCCCTGGACAGATACACCTCCAACACCTGCGAACTATTCCTACAATATGCTGAGCCAGACACCTGCAATGGAGATAGAAGAGGTTTCCGATGCAATGAGCATTTACTCAACAATGTACAAAATGCACTGAACAAGGCACACAATGCACAATACGCAATGTGCAAGACAGAGCGAGCATAAAAATACAAAACAAGTCAGACACAAGATATTATCTGTTATCACGCAGCAGATATGAAGATAAAAGAGCCATGTCCTACCTTCAGTGGCCTTGTTAAGTGCTGAAAGGGTGGTCAAAACTTTGTTGAAGTTCTGCCCCTTGTACAGGTCATAGACATCGAACGTTTGCTGCAAACAGCAAAATTAAATATATTCAATGCAAACTAGTAAAGGAACACCAGATTCAAATTCAGTACATTCTAAAGATATGAAGAGAGGTGGCAAGGTCAGAATTTATCATGCATCTCTACTTGTAAGGAGGTGGCAGCAAGCTTGATCTTATTAAACACTGAACTTAAACAAGCACATTGTGTGGCCAGAGTTAAATAGTGTATGACCAGGTCAGGAATGATAAGTTCTCTTCTCCAAAATGACAATCCCAACAACTTCACGGTTACTGACCAGAGAGCAGAATTTTATTCAAAATTCTAATTTTATTAATTCAAAACCTTGTTTTACACAGTGGGATTTCAACTAAAGTTGCCAGGATTATTACTCTTGATCTCTCGATTATCAGAAATAACTACAATGCTTTGATATATTTTTAATGTTAACATGCCAACCGCAATATTTTTAGTTGATACTCTGTTCAGTACAAGCTCATCACAAAAAAAATTATTGATAAAGGGGTGGCACGATGGCGCAGCAGTGGAGTTGCAGCCTTACAGCGCCAAAGACATGGGTTTGATCCTGACTACCGGTGCTGTTTGTACGGAGTACGTTCTCCCTGTGACTGCGTATGTTTTCTCCAGGAGCTCCCGTTTGCTCCCACACTCCAAAGATGTACAGGTTTGTAGGTTAATTGGCTTGGTAAAATTGTAGATTGTCCCTAGGATTGTATTAGTGTACGGGGATCGCTGGTCGGTGCGGACTCTGTGGGCTACTGGGCCTGTTTCTGCTAAACTAAAATTTCTGTATGAGTTAATTCAAAGTCCATCTCATAAAATGCATGTATGTACAGTGCACCGAATATATTCAACATCTCCATGAAACATTCATTTTTTTTATTTTTTATTTATTTTTATTAGAAGCAATTGTACAAGGATAAAACGCTCGGCATCTACAATTATTGTACAGGTACAGCTTCATTTTTAACCTTGTAACCTAAATTTAAAAAAAAGAAAAAAGAGAAAGCAAGAAAAGAAAAAATGAAGGGATAAAATAGAAAAGAACCAAAGCAGTGCAGCGGAAAGAAAAAGAAATAAGAAAAGAAAAGATGGAGATATACCTTGCCCTCCCCCCCCCCGCCCTCCCCCCTCACCAATCGTAGCATCGAATTTAAATTTAAATTTGTGTTTCACCATTCTATTGTTGTAAAAATGCAGTAAAGGGTATCCATGTCTTAAGAAATTGATCTGGTTTTTCCGCCAAGCCAAGCCTAATGTTTTCCAAGTGTAGTGTCTCGGACATATCTGTAATCCACATCTTCACTGTGGGGACTATTGTCTGTTTCCAAAATTTAAGTATTAATTATTTTGCCATTATTAGGCCGTAATTGCGGAAACGTCTTTGAAATATTGTTAACTTAGAACAGGCCTCTGGCATTCCTAATATGATCAGTTTTATATCTGGGTCCAATTTAGTTTAAAGTATTTTGGAAAAGGTATCAAATATTCCCCTCCAGAAGTTTTGTAACTTTGTGCAGGAAGCAAAAGAATGGGTTGTAGTCGCTTCTTGGAGGAGACATTTATCACAAATAGGAGAGACATTTGGGAAGATCTTGTTCAATTTGGACTTTGCGTAATAGAGTCTGTACAGTATTTTAAATTGTATTAGGGAGTGCCTAACTATCCTTTGAGATTAGTAAACCCAATTCATCTTCCCATGCTCGCCTAATGATTTCAGAAGATGGGATGTGTGCAGTTAAAAGGGTATTGTAAATGTAGGATATTAACTTACTTGTATCCGCCTTACTATTAAGGCATTCGTCTAATATATCTGGGCCCATAGAATGACAGTCTTGTGTGTGTGTTTTCACATAGTCTCGGATTTGAAGATATCTAAAAAAAATTACTAGCTTTTAAATGATATTTCTCCTGTAATTCTTCAAACAAGAGGAAGATCCCCTTCTCGTAAAGATCTCCCAGCGTTTTAATTCCTGAGTTTTCCCATTGTGCAAACGCCTTATCTAAAGTAGACGGTTTAAACGAGGGATTGTTGGCGATTGGTAAAAGGAGAGAAAAATTTCTCAATTTGAAGTTGATTTCAACTGTTTCCAAATTCGTAGGGTGCTATGAATTATCGGATTTTCTCATACGTTGATTTATTCAGATGTATTGGAGAAAGAAGAATCGCGCCTATATTGAAAGGCGAACAATCTTCCCTCTCCATTTTTAACCAGTTTACTTGTAGGCATGTATCATCCATCCAGTAGATTAAATTTTTAATATTAGTTGCCCAGTAGTAGAAAAGAAAATTGGGAGTGCTAATCCACCGTTTTCTTTAGGTTTACATAAATGTCGTTTGTGAATTCTATGAGTTTTATAATCCCAGATAAAGTTTGTAATCACAGTCAAGTTAAAAAAAAAGAAGCTTTTAGGGAGATAAATCGGTATTGATTGAAATAGGTAAAGGAGTTGTGGAAGGAAAATCATCTTTATAGCATTTACTCTACCTATATGGGAAATAGGAAGTGTTTTCCAAAATTGAATAAGGGCATTTAATTTAGTAATTAATGGTGGAAAATTTGCTTGGAATAGAGAGGTATATTTTCTAGTCACATAAACTCCAAGGTATTTACATTTTCAGTGGCAATTCTAAAGGGAAATTTTAGATGTGAAGGGTCTTGAGCTTTTATTGGCATAATTTCACTTTTATTCCAATTTATTCTATACCCTGAGAAGGAACCAAATTGTTCTATAAGGTTTAATATATTTGGGATACTGACTTGAGAGTTGGTAATATATAAAAGTACATCGTCTGCATATAACGAAATCTTGTTATTAGTATGTTTAGTATAAAACCGTGAATTCCCGGATGTACTCTTATACTTTCAGCTAAGGGTTCTATGGCAAGGGCAAATGACATTGGTGAAAGAGCACATCCTTGTCTATTGCCCCTGAATAATTGAAATTTAGGTGACAGAATTTGATTAGTCAGTATTCTGGCAGTCGGATTGTTATATAACAACTTTATCCATGAGATAACATTTTCTCCTAGTTGGAATTTTTGCAATACTGTAAAGAGATAGTCCCATTCTACTTGATCAAATGCTTTTTTTGCGTCTAAAGAAATAATTGATAAGTCTTCATTTATCGTTCTGTGTGAATACATTATATTAAACAAACGTCTCAAATTATTAAACGAATGTCGCTTAGGTATAAACCCAGTTTGGTCTGAGTGTATTAGTTTACTAATGATACATTCATTTCTAACCGACATTTGGCCAAATGAGAAATATTTATTTATTCTTAAAAAGTATAAATGTATTTAACATAGACCAACTTATTTATAATTTTCAATATAAATAACATAATTCCATTTACAATACATAAGTACAATAACAATTTCCCCTCACATACATTCCAGAAATAACGGATCCTGGAGGGTTTTACTGGGGTCCCTGCCCCTCAGTGTGGAGAGGCTGGCAGGGCTTAAACAGTTTCTGGCGCCGACAAAGTTTCAAAAGCTCTTAGTACAGTTTTATCTTCTTGCAGCGGCAAAGCAGGCCTTTCGTCACACCTGGCAGTAAGTGGCCCACCGGGTCACACACAGTCCCTTGTGTTGGAAGACCTGCAAAGTTCAGGCAGACCACTGGGCATCTTTCACTGAGTTCGCCTCAGAATGCATCCCTGAGAACTGCAGTGTGCTCTTCTCTCTCGGGGCAAAGGCACCACATCCCTTCCTAGCGAATGTACATTACAGCAGGAGATAGAGACTGTCGCACCCTCAATGTAGCCGCATTCAGGGCTGCATGCAGTGGAAATGAGATTCCAGCTGTTTATGAAGAACTGGCAGGGAGAGCCCTTCTCACCATCAGTCAATTAAGGCCAGGTACTTGTTTGAAAGTTCTGCACTGCACCACCTTGCCAAATAGTTTGACAGTCTGCTTGGAGAACTATTGGAAAGGATCCATCGTGTGTTTCCCCAGAGGGTTTTGGATTCATTTCATGCAGACCACTGAACCTCAAAGGTTCAACTGAATAAGGTAGGTGGTTCAGTGAAAGGTCCATCCACTATAAAAGGTGTATTCTACCACAAAAAGGCCACAGCCGCAGGGCACTTCGAGCAGGTATACCCAGGATCTATGTTTAATATAGTCATAATCAGGATAAGGGCCACATTGGGTGCATTCCCACTCAAACCACACAATAGGTCCCCTGGAGATCAGCACATTGCTTATGTGTGGACATGCCCCATTGTCGCCCTCCAGATAAATTGGAAAATGATATTGGCAACTTCTGCAGTGCAGGCACAAGGTATGAGCACCAAACCTGACATCCTGCATTCAAGGAACAGCACAGGCGTCACAAATTCAGCTCAAATTTATTCTTATTAAATACCCTATCTTGTTTCAGCTGCCACATTCCCCGCGCATTCAGCTAATCAAACCCCAGTCAGAAGATCTTCTGGCAGCTCTGATCAGTGCGAATCACCAGCCCCAAAAGCAAACATGATGCAAATGATCATGACTTTGGACATAATCCGGTCATCCAGAGGAAGATTTAAAAAAGCGCAGCACTGAAATGTGGATGAATGTGAATGCTGTTTCACAATGCAAAGAACTGGGTTCACTTCTGACCTCCAGCGATGTTTAATAGACCAATGGTTATTTTATTGCCTGTGGAGTTTCCATGTTCGCCCCATGACTGTGTGGGTCTCTCCCCAGATACTCCAGTTTCCTTCTTAAAGATGTGCAGGTTAGAATTGATTGGCCCAAGTGTGTAGATGGTGGGTAGAATCTGGAAGGGGAGTTGATGGGAATGTGGGCAATAATTAAAGAAGGGATTCCATGTAGGATTGGTGTAAATGAGTAATTGATTAATGGTCAGCACAGACGCAGTGGGCTGAAGGGCCTGTTTCCTTGCTGTATCTCTCTATGGATTTATGTGGTCAAGCAATGTTTGATTGAAACGCAAAGAAAACATTTCAAAAGAGATGTCAGAATTAAATACATCCTTAACCTAGTTTAAGTACAGATGATTCCAGTCGAGCTTTCAACAGTCAGAACATAGAAGGAATTAAAGCATCCAGCTTGAAGCAAATGAGTGTTTTTTTTTTTAACCATCTGACCTATGCTTCCTTCCTCTTTACCAAGTGGTGCCAGAAACTGAACTTCACGAGCAGCATCTATTTGCATACGTGAAATTAATCATTTGCGATCTCTATGCTGCATGTAACATAATAGAGGTATGATTTGAATGATCCATTTTACAGCCATAAAGAGGGCATAATCCACGTTGAAACCTTAGGCAAAATCTGATCAATGGCTACCTCACTCTGTGGCTGCTGGGGCTTTCCTGCTGCTTACTTCCTCCCCTTGGAGAGACAGAAAGGTTACTGCTTTTTTTTTCTACAGTCAAGATTCTACTGTTTGCATAGCTTTCGGATGGGATTTGTTTGTGCTTTGTCAAGGTTGCAGCACCTGCGTGACACAGCTTCAATGCGACGGAAACACAGGAAATAAAATTGTCATTGTCCTTGTCAATAAAACTCTTGGCTTGGGCAGTTTGTGATGGGCAGTGGGGTCCACCCAGGATTAGTGGGGAGGGGAGTGGAGAGGGGAGGGAGTGCTGCATCCGTGATGGACCGGGTTGAGTACACCACTCTCTGCAGCCTCTTGCATTCCTGTGCGTTGGAACTGCTGCACTAGGACAAGATGCAACCTGTCAGGATACTTTCAAAAGAGCACTGTAGAAGTTTGTTAAGTGTATTGTTGACAATCCAAACCTGTTTAAACCTCTGTGTAGAGGCGCTGGCACGCCTTCATTGTGATTACTTGAATTGAGCAAATGGAAAAATTGTAAAATAGATTTCAATGTTGTCAAATGTGAGTCATCCACATTGGACATGATAAACGGTACTATTTCATTCTTAAACGTATTAACGGGATGCAAGCAAGCCTGGAGATACAGTCCTGCCATGGCGGGCTGGTCAGTTGCCAGCTGAACTGTGTTCTGTTCTCCTACAATGCTGGGGGGGGGGGGGGGGGGGTGGGAGATATTCCCGCTACTTACTCCCCTCTCTACTTACTTGAACATCGTTGTACTATTTTGAAGAGGTGCATGGGATATCCTGGGGCTAATTTGTATCCCTCACTCCACCACCAAATTAAAATCAGGATACACTTCAAACTTTATTTCAATGACTATAAAGCAGTTTGCAGCAACCCAAGATGAAGTTCACACTTATAATTAGCCAAAGAGTTATTAGTGCAGAATCACATAGTATGATGCATGGAGCTCCCATCATCCCATCACTTTCTCATTGTTAATCCCGTTCTCTTCATCATTTGCCTGTCATTCATGTCGGCCCCTGGGAGAATGGTACTCCAGGAATATTTAATTTCCCACAGGGTTCATTGGTGACTGGCTTCCTGGTCCTGCAATATGTTGAAATATCCTGCTTACATCTACCTGAGCAAGCTTCGCCATGATTGTGTACACCTATCAGTATCCATCCACCTTCTGGGAACAGAGCCCAGAGGTTTAGCCTTACCGAACACCTGCGGGAATTTGTTACAGTCACTGATCCAATAATAATAGGAGTGGAATGCATCTGATCGGGTTAGACACTGCGATTGATTTCAAGTTTACTTTGTGCTGGAGAAATCAAGTAATCATTGCAGGAAAATTACAAAATGTCCTCAACCCCAATATGTCCAACATAATCGAGCTTTTTACATTACATGTCTGCTTCTTGTATTTTTTTCCCAATGGAATGATTACAGGGCTGTGTTTTAATACACATCCTGATTTTCATTCTCATTTCCTGTGTTCTAAACCCTAAATTAGTCTCTTCACCACAGTAGCCTGTCTCTCCTCAACTGCCACACCACACCATCAGTGAGTAGCCTGGTCCAACATGCTACCTCTCTTCCGGTCCCTGCGAATGGTCCCAGGGGCCATCTAAATGGAAGTTAGCTCAGTGTACCTCAATAAGATCACCCCTCATCCTCCTTCGCTCCAAGGAATAAACTCAGGAAACTAGCTCTCTGCTCGTCACTCTGCACCGGCAGACCTCAGTCTGTAAGAATTGGTAACAACACCTCCTCTTTGCTGATCATCAGCAAAGGGCTGTGTCCAGAGTACCCTGCTCAACTCTCCCTATATCCATGACTATATATCCAGACACTGCTCCATCACCATCTTTAAAATTGTCCATGACACCACCATTGTGTTTGTGTCAAATTTTTAGTGTGTTTTTGTGTGTTCTTTTTCATTGTGTATCGCTGCTGGCAAATTCATTTCACTCGCACTTTATGTGCAATGTGACGAATAAAACTGATTGTTGTTGTTGATTGTTGTTGTCAGACCATAACTGATCATTTATAGTATTATTGATTAGTATATTTATCGGTTGTGTTATTACGTTAATGTTCCTGTAAAGCTGCAGCAAGCAAGAATGTCATTGTTCCGTTCCTTAGCATTTGACAATTAAACACTCTTGGCTCTTGCAAAAGGAGAAGTGGTTCAGTGGAGATTGGTTGGAGAGAGGACACATGTAGGGAGAAAGAATGGCCTAATTCATACTGTACTGGGGGTGGTCGGAAGAATAAAGATGTGTTACATTCCAGCATTCAGCAATAAAGGTGCTGCCTTGGGAATCGACACTCAAATTGTTGAACCAAAATGCACGAGACCTTATATTCTACAGCCGAAAGAGCCCCAAACTGCTATAAATGAATGATAAGGAGGAATAAATAAACTAGCTGAGATGATTATTCTGGGTTATCAAACGTTTGCTTTGATTACATGAATAATAGACGATGGGGATCCGATGGTACGATTAAACTGCAAGAGGAAACTGAATGTGAAACTCTCTGCTGTCACCTGAAGCAGCGGATTACATTGACCCTGCTCCTTGACGCCATTATTTATCAGATACAGTTACAATTTTATCAGAGAGCTTTTTATGTCTGAGTACCCCAGGAATAACATCAACCTCCTCGGCAGTCCACATCCTCAACAATTGTAGCAAGATCTGAAGTTTATCCCGATCTCATTATTGGAAAATCGACAGGCATTACTACATACCCACAGAGTCCAGTAAATGTCTTGGACTGGCAGTTTAATTGTGATATAAAAGAGAAGATTTATCGCCAACATCTACTGACCAATGCACTACAAGTAAAATAAACATTTACTCCCCAGATGGGCACTGCTGAGAGAGATGACCATTTAACAAATAATATAAAATGCCCTCTGTGTGGCTGGGAGATATTCCTGCCTGTCACACTACAATAGCCTGCACATACACAGCACCTTTCCACCTCTCAAGCTCCAAGAAACGACACTGAGGCAGGAAAGGCATCGAGTCTGGTCTTAGATCATTGAAACAGCAGCAGTTGAGGGCCAAAGAGGCAACCCAGGCTCGGGAGGAATAGCCACCAAAGGTGGAGTGGCAGGAAGCAAGGATGATGCCAGAATTAGAAGAGAGCCAAGATTCTGGGTAGCATTACAGAGATTGGGAGGGGGCGAGACTATGATGGGATGCTAAAACCAAGGCATGGTTTAACGTGTAACCAAAACAGACTCATGGGAAGAAGGGTTTAGTGCACAAGGACAAACAGCAGACAATTGAATTATTTTGAGGTTGAATAAAGTAGGTTAACCAGTTGTGATCGATAACAATCAATCTAGACTTACCATAAGAGTTTTTGCAGATTAGCAAATTGGCAACCATGCTTCCTAGTTCTAATGAGATACTTTGTCTTCTGTTAATACTTATGGTGGCCCTGGCTGTGAGCACCGCTGTGGAAATGCTTGTTGTGTGTCGTCAGTAATGTCGTCAGCAAATGGCAGCCACAGCACGCTCAGGAAGCAGAAGTGGGCCCTGCTACAGGAACTGCTGTCACAGAGGCTGAACCCCTTCTCAAAAAGAGCAAAAAGGGGAATCCCAGCTTGGCACAGCCACCAGTGTTTTACATGCAGGCCGACTGGGTAACCAACGGACTTTTTTTTGTCCAGGAGTTGGAAAATGCTTATACCTACACAGTATTCGCATCAAAAACGCACAAGAGTAATAAAAAATAACAATTAGCAAAAAGCGCCGAGAGCAAGGAAACTAGTTCTGCTGCTCATAGGAAGGAACATATATATCTCTGATTGTCGTTAATATTATTGGAGTCCAGTCATGCGCAGACATGTCTGTAAGTCATGTGCCTATCATTGGGATGGCCTCTACTCACAAACTTCATACGTGTACTCAGAACATTCACCATCCCCACATTTTAAGCTTTTAATGTAGAGTCCAGTTTTGAAAAAGGTTTTAAAATTAAGAATTTGAATACTGGAACAGTAGGCCGACTACACCATTCCATGAAACCATGTGTGCAGAGCCAAGGTACCAACACCAACATCACCAGGAGCTGAGGCTCTACCCATGTCTAAACATGGGTATGGCCATGTGTCCACCACCTTGCTCTCATTTATCTATCCACGGTCCATGTCACACCTCCTGTACTTCATAGGAAAGTTTGTGCAGGAGAATACCTTTTACCACAAGTCAATCAGGTAGTGAGCAGTCTGCATTGTACACCTGAGGCCCTGCAGTAGAAGCAGTGGTCCCCATACATGCTTGACTATTCTGGCAGCATGTTTCAGCCCCAGAGCTTTTAAGCCAGACCAACACTTTGTTTGGCTGACAGAGAGATTTGCCCTCCCAGTTGGATATTATGTGCATAGCCAGTGACTCGCTCCTACTGTATACTGCTCTTGAGGCGACAGCACCGAGGATGAAGCCATCATCCATCTCCTACCAAAATGCATTTTCCAAAAAGTTTTGTTGAGAGTGTTATTGTCCTTGTTTAGGTTCATCACAGGACAGTGGTCAGCACACTGTTCCCAGGGAACAAGAGGAAGGTTAACTGCTGTCAAAATATTAGAAACTTGGTGATAGACCCCCCAAAAAATCACAGATGTCCAGGGCCGGAACTGTCCATGAACGAATGCTGATGACTGTCACACTCTGAAGTTGCAGGACTCAGGTGCTGGGAAAGGGCTGAATTTGCTGCTATCTCTACAAAGCCTAATCGGATAAGAGTTCAGATCAGATTCTGATTAGTTGATGGTTGTATACATCAGGATGCAATGAAATTCTTTGTTAAAGGGCGGGACAGTGGTGTAGCTGGTAGAGGCAAAAGTGGAAGGTAGAAGAGAGAAAAGGGAATGACGAGGGTGGCAGGCATCCATGATGATACTCGCAGCCTTCGTCTGCAGTGCCCTCTCTCTCCCTGTACATCGTCCATGCCTTTCACCACCTGCCCCCTTGCCTCAAACAGGGAACCTGAAGATCACAGGCAGTAACCAACATAACCAGAGAGTAACCAGCATAACCAATGACTAGTATTACTGGCCAGTAACTAGAATAACCAGACAGTAATAAGCATAACCAGAGTGACCAGCTATACTAACCAGTGATTAGAATAACCAGACAGTGACCAGCATAACTAGCCAGTGATTAGAATAACCAGACAGTGACCAGCATAACTAGCCAGTGATTAGAATAACCAGGCAGTGACCAGCATATCCAGACACTAACCAGCATTACAGGCAGCAGTGGAACCTGTATAATCAGCCAGCAACCAGTGTAATTAGCGATCAGTGTAACCGGCGCCTGACCAGTCTGTTACCAGTATGCCCAGAGCAGTATCACCGGGGCTGTGCGGGGGCTAGGCTCCCCGGGCCTCGGCATCGGTTCCCCCGCAATCCCCCCTCCCCGACCTCGGTTCCGTGTCCCCCGCCCGCTCTCACCTCGATCTGCAGAGCGGTGAGGCCGCGCAGGAACTCGCGGATGTTGCCGCAACTGTCGCTGTCGGTGCGGGGCTCGGAACACACCTGAGGAGAAGCAGAGGCGCCGTCAGACAGGCCGCGGCCAGACCGCCATCCCCGGGCTCGCCTGCCTCCGCCCGCGCTGCAGGAAGCCGCGCCGCTCACGGAAATGACACCACAGCCCGGCCTGGGATCCGGGCCTGACCCAGGACCCGCCGCCCCGACCCACCGCCCGGTCTTGATCCACTCTCTGGCCCTGGCAAGGGGCAAACCTACCCAATCCCGGGTCATACTGCCCTGTGGGGGATCTAGTCCCCAGTCCTGGGATCTAGTCACCGTCCCGCGACCCACTCCCCTGTGAAGGATCTACTCCCCAGTCCTATGATTTACTTGTCCTTCTGTGGGATCCACTCCCCAGTGTAACATGGACTCTCTGTCCTGAGATCTACTCTGGCATGGGATCCAGTCCCAGTGCCAACCCCTCACTTGTGGCACCACTAAGAATGGGGTCTACTTACATTGACAGAGCATCACCTGGACCCAGCCTGGATCTACCCTCCAAGCCCTGAATCACCCAAAATAGCCCTGCGACCTTCTCTCACCTAGCAAAGCCTATCTTGGAACTGGTAGGATTATGCTGCAGAGAAATTCACTGGAGACTTGCACACCTGTTCTGATATTTTATTAATATCTTTGTCTATTTTGATGTATGATTAATTCATAATACCCATAGCATTATTTATAATTACAGGTCCTGTTTAGGGACATTATTAAAGCACAATCAAATGGAAAGCATGGATTCACTTCAGATTTTCAGCCATCAGGGAGTGTGCAACAAGAAGATGACTCAATAAACTGTGTTTCAGTTTGAATCTAAGTATTATTTCAAAACGTGAAACCAATCATGTTAGCAAATGGAATCATCATGTGAATTTCTATTGTAGATGTTAATTAACAATAATTTCTCCCTCTGGAAAAATGAAAGCCACAGTTCTTAACATTGTAAAATAACTTGATAGGCATGCAGGTGTGACCAGAGGTATAACCTATAAACAAAAGCAGAAATTGTGTGTGGCTGTGGCCAACTAGTGACAAAATTAGCCACGGGTTAAATGTGGCCGGGAAGAGTAACATGCATGTGGTTTTGGAACTCTAATAAAGCAGCAACATAAGACCAAACAATTCAGAGTGAACAAAAGACTGAGAGAGTAAACTGGTAAGGAATATGTAAAGCAACATCTGTAATTCCTTGTGTCTAAGGAATATATATGTAAAAGGCTTTTATGGTTTTGTGAAAACAAATAGCAAAAAAGAGGGTCTCAAAGAGACAATGAAAGCAGAAAATTATAACAGGTGTCTTAGAACTAGATATGACGTTAAATTCTTTTGAATTTTTCTTCATCATTGAAGCCACAGAGAATCTACAGAAAATGATGGAACCCAAAGGCCTCATGAAAGTGAATAAGATTAAGAAATTATCATTAAGGAGGAAGTGATAATTAAGATTAAAGGACAGCCATCCCTCCTGAAATGTAGCAACTGCAACAGCACTGCACACCCTCCACACAAATTCCTCCAACAGTGCAGCAATCCCTCCACACCATTTGTCACTGTAAATGTACAGTACTCCCTCTACATTCAGTCACTACAAAGGTGCAGCACTCCCGCCTCACTGTCAGTCACTGCAACACCCCCTCCACAGTCAGTCACTCAAACATGCAGCACTCAGTACAGTGTTAGTCACGTTCAACATGCAGAAATCCTTTAGTATATCAGATGCTTTTCGAACAGGGCTGCACTCCCTCAGGGACTGCTTGCCACATAACAGCCTCATGGAGAAGCAGTTGAATGACAGCCTCCTGACAGGGAAGTGATGCCCACTTCTGACATCCTGCTGTCAACCATCACCGAGTCTACCCTAAGTTCCTTCAACTGAAACATGTAAAAACCTCCTCAAAACATAATGTAGAGTACGTCCAGCTAAAGACGCAGTATCTGTCCTGGATGTTTGGACACAACGGGTGACTTCAGACCCAGTAGTGTCAATACAGCTTATATATACCTTTCCACCTGGTGTACTGATGTTGTAGATTTTTAGGTCTTTGCATGACAATAAAATGCAACCTGTCCAGAATGCAGCGAGATCCGGATCCTCTCTGGATGAGCGGGTGAGTGAACAGATGGATTGTTGGTGGTATGGCTGCGAGAGGGAGCCTGTCCCAAGGAGACACAGGCGGGGAATAGTGTTTGATTGTGTGTGTGGAATGAGTATGGGAGGGACCCAGATGCAGGGTTCACATCATGGGACCAGAGCCCCCGGAACAGGCGGAACATACCCAATCTCTCCTGACCATGAGCTTTCAAACGTCTGCACTGAAATACTGTCCCATTGATCCCAAACTGCCACAGACTGAAAATGATCCCTTTGTTTGCTATTGTGCTTACTTTATTACAATTTCCAGACAAAAATGATGACATGAAAGGTCCCTGTAGAAACCTACATTGAGTTCTAACTTTTAAACATGCA
Source organism: Malacoraja senta (assembly GCA_038087875.1). Lineage (NCBI taxonomy): Eukaryota > Metazoa > Chordata > Chondrichthyes > Rajiformes > Rajidae > Malacoraja > Malacoraja senta. The sequence goes on from CM075983.1 coordinate 39,948,149, forward strand.
TTCTAGTTCTGTGTAAAACTAGATCCCACAATTACACTGACCAGAAATGCTGTCAGAGTAAGAAACAATGATTGCCCAGAACTCCAGCTCATCTCCTAATCAGTACTGTGGGGTATTTTATGGATCAGAAGCATAGCACTCTTCTGCACTAATGCATCGATCCCTCAGTACTGCCCCTCCCATAGTACAGCACACCCTCAGTACCCTCCTTCGCACAGTGCAGAGCTGCCTCAGTACAGCCCTCTCGCAGTGCTGCGCTCCCTCAGTACCACCCATCCCACAGTGCGGTGCTCCCTCAGTATCACCCCCTCCCACAGTGCATGGTAGAAGGATGTGGAAGGGGTTGAGAAAAAGTCAGCGGTGGGCTGTGTGGAAAAAGACAGTCTCGACACATGCAAAACATACATGCAAAGCAAGCCCTGAGGGGCCATGACCAAGAGCTAGGAGTGGAAATAAAGTACTTCAGCTTTGTCCACAACAATATAATCTAACAACACTGAGCTACTTTTCAGATCCTGCCTGCAAGGCATTTTTTCATCACAGTTCAGCCTGTTTGCTTGTATAACCAAAACTTCAGACAACAGATTACTCCAGCAAGCAGTTGATGCAGGTGTACTAGACCTCACCTGGAAAAGATGCAGAGAGGGTGATGGTTGAAGGAGGGATTTCCAGGATCAGGGCACTGGCAGCAGAAGATACAAATGCTTGTGATGAAGGGACAGAAATTAGGAATGTGTAAGAGGCCGGACATGCAGTATGGATATGTGAGGGTTGTATACATGGAAAGGATTTCAGAGATAGGAAAAAGTAGAAGCAATAGAAGGATTGGATGCCAGGAAGAGAAGTTAAACTTGCCAAAGTTTGAACTGGAGAAGATCAAAAGAGCACAGGATGTGATGGGTGAATGGGAAAAGGACCCAGGAAAATGTGATCCAATAAGCCTAGTTAAGAAGCAGCAGGCCAACGGGCCAAGTCTCAACAAGAACACAAGGAGAGAGGGATGCCCTTCAGGCCCTCAAGTTTGTGCTGCTATACCTCAAGATCATGACTGGTCTTTGACAATCAGTATGATCAGTATACTCAGCATGATTTAGCTTCATCACTGTCATCTATTTAACCATATCTCAGAGGCCTCATGCTCACAGCTAAAGAAATCTACAGGGCAATATTTACATTCGTGCATTATTGGAACATGTTCTGCTGATTTGAGCAAAAAATAATTGATGTCAGATATGCATTTACCTCTAAGGCATGAAGTTGTGGCTTAATGTCCCAGGCACTCACCCTGCACCCTCCCCACCAGCTCCCTCCCACCCCAACCTCCGCTCCCTACCTCTCTAGCCCCCTCCCCGCCTCACCTTGTCCAGGGAGCCGGGCGCCAGGCGCTCGAGCAGCCGGCACAGCACCAGCCCGTCCCGCAGCGCGCTCTGCAGGAAGCCCTCGGGGTCAGACGGCGTTTTCTTCGGGGACTCCAGCACCCCGAGCGCGATCAGCCAGGTCACGTTCTGCTCAGCGGGAGTCATCGCGGACCGGGGCCGCGGCTGAGGCAAGGGAGCGGAGCCGGGCGCGGGACTGGAAGCTGCTTTCGGGTGCGGGACTGGGAGCCGCCTTCGGGCGCGTCCACATCCGCGGCGCCGAGCGGTGAATCCGCCCTCGCTTCCGCCTCAGTGATAGAGCGGCGGCAGCGCCAAACCCGCTCCATCTCCCCCTACACTCGCTCCCTGCTCTCTCCTCTTTCCCCATTGCCTCCTTCTCCACCCCGCATCCTTTCACATGCTCGCCAAATATTGGTGAGACACGATACTGGAACACCTTGTTCAGTATTGGGCACCATGCTGTAGGAAAGATGCCATCAAACAAGTATCCAGAACTGGAGGGCCTAAGGTATAGAAAGGTTGGGTTGCTGGGATTTCATTTTATGGAGCGCAGGAGGCCGAGGAATGCTCTTCTCGAGGTGTATAGAACTATATCAATCGATAGGATGAATTAAGAGTTCCTTTCCGAGGTTTGAGAAGGAACTATTTGAGGGCACAGCTTCAAGACGAGATTAAATATAAATCTGAGGGCCAACCTTTTCACACCAGGATAGTGGGTACATAGAACGAGAAGAATTGATGCATGTAAAATAACATTTAAAACCCATTTCGACAGGCAAGGTACATGGGTAGGTAAGGTTGAGGGGGGCTTGGGCCAAATGGGACTAGATTAGATGGAGCAGTGGTGGCACGAATGAGTTGGGGCTCCAGTGTCAGTGTAAGCGTGCATTGTCACATGCATGGCTGTAGAAACTGTCATTAATTTATTGTTTTATTATCTCACGAGTACAATTTAGACTAGAACTGGAATTTGTTCTCATTTATGCAAATATTGGTGATGGACTCCAGCAAAGGCATTTATTAAGGCACTGTTCTTGACAATACAGCTGTAAAATGTAATATCTGTCACCACAAAATTGGAAAAATAGATTCCGTAAAGGTCCAGGTTGGCTTGTGGGAAAATGTTTAGACTGTGCAGAAGAGGGGGACAAGATGTAGGATCAGCAAGATCAAAACAAATGACAAAGCAAGATCAGTCAGCATGTTCTTATGTCCATTTGTTATGCATTTCCATTGTAATTTATTTGAATCAATACACTTGAGGAAATAATAAAATGGCACATTACATCTTGATTTAGGATCAACTCCAAATGATCAAACAATCCACATCCCATTAACACAAGATGTTTGTAAGCAGCAACAACTTTTTGATATCCTCAGTTCCAGGACCATTCAAGTACAAGGCATTCAATCCATTCGTGGTGGTTACATCCAGCCACTTGGCTCTCACTCACAGCAGTGCTTCTTTTTGTGCACTACCCTGCTTTCTGAAGCTATTCTCGATAATCAATATTGCAATTAGTTTTCAAACTGACCTCTGTGTTAGGAATGCACAGCAGTTGATGTAATGCAAACCAGTGTTTTGGTCTCTTGCAATGATTGATATTTAAACCCGGTCTGCCAAAGGTCTCAGTACAATTCGGCTTCATCTATAAAAGGCAACATCATTCTTTCCCAAGTTTAATTTTTCAATTATGGGTTTGTGCCAGTCACAGCCTCCTCTTTGAAGAGGAGCTGACCAACAAAGTTCAGGTTTGATGGCAACATGATACATGCTGGATAGAAGCCAGCAATTATGAAGTGAATAGAATCCATCTACTGGTGTGCAAGGAAGCATCAGCACACCTTTCCAAATTCTAAGCACCGCTGCTTAGGTCCATTACAGACAACCCTCCACACCACCAAAGAATTTACGCTGGAGAAAGAGTGCAGGTCAGAATAAACGATGGCATCTAAATTGACCCTTTTGCTCCCACAAGATAATGACCCATAATAAAATAATTAAATAGGATTTATTGCAAAGTTTAAACAATGTACAATTTCTGAACATTCTAATGTGCATGTAACATTGTATACATCTCAGAAAGGTTCAATCATTCAGTTGTTCCAGTGCAAATGAATTGTCATTTCAAATTGAGGGGATAAAATCCACAAACTAACTTTCAACAATTGAATTTTTACTGCTTGGATAAGGCGTCAATTTTAATACAGTACTCGGAATCAAAAGTTAACTTCAATTGTGCAAAATGAGGCTCAAGTAATAGGAAGATAGCCCAGGTGCAGGCCATTCGTTTTGTCATCAACATGGGCCCTTTAGTTCTGCATGATGCAAGCGCCCTTCAAACAGGTTCTGCGGTTCAATAAGAATCTTAATGCCAATTCTCCCCATACCCTCGGAAGTTTTTGTTACCATTTCCATAAATATATTCAGCAAATAGCTTAGCCGTCACCACTTTGTAGTAAATATTTTCTACAGGCTGTCATCTGAGTGTGTCAATGTCAGACAAAGTTCTTTGCCAGACTGACTTCTGGACTTCAAACTAGGACAAACATCCTTCCTATATCTGGTCTGTCTAGTTCTATCAGGTTAAATATTTCAATGAGATCTCCTCCAATTCTACTAAATGCTAGTGAAAATTGACCCACCACACCTTATACAACAGTCCTGTTATCTGAGAACCCAGAAATTCTTCTATAAGACCAATACTACACAATGTGTGGTCTCAAAAACATCCTTGCGCTCTATTCAAAGCGTATTTCAAACCATCTGCTTTAATGCTCATTAAATCTATTATTATAGATTACTTTTAGTGATTGGAGTATAAAGACAACTTGCACATTAACATTTCCTTTTTAATTACTATACCCATATTGTGCTAGGTCATCTGCATCGGCCCTACATAATTCTATTTAATCCTACCGAGTTTCACATCAATGGTAATTGTAAAACACAATGCATTCGGGAAAACTAAATTTACAGTTTCAAGTCCGTGTTCACGTCTTAAGAATTATTTTTCCCCTCCATTGCCTGTTGGTACTGAAGTGAGTGCTGGATCAAGAGCAGTCTTACATTCTACCCTGGCAGTCTGACCTGTGTGCTAATTGTGAAAATTACTTTCAGATCTTAGTCAAGCAAACTGGGAAACTCTCCATCAGTAGACGTATTAATATATTTAAATGTGATCATCTACTGTACCTTTCCCCTTTAAGCAATTTTAAGGAAATAAAAGTTTATTGGATTAATCTTGCCATGAGCTGCAGCAGAATAGCTCGGCAAAAAGGGTCAATTATGATTATTCGCAAATAGTTTGTAATAATGGGCAAATTGCTAATAACTGAGAAGGACAGGTTAATAGTATAGACAATCTTAAATTACAGACTGCCCTTAATTTCTCCCAGTTTTTCGCCAGAGGTCCAAACATTACTACAATATTCTCTACATAAAATCCAAATGCACTTCAGAAACACATGAATACAGCCCTAACCACCCTCTGTTCTCAGTAGTGCCATAAAGAATGTCTTGTTGGTCATGTAATAGTCTTGTGGAGTTCAAGCTCTCTTCAACAATCCACACAATGCTGCTCCAGCACTTTTGGATTTTCAATGGTGTCATTTAAATCCAGATTTCTCGATCTGAAAGAAAGTAGTAGTTACTTATCAATCGTAACATTAATTTTAAAGAGACTTGTAGAGCATAAATATCTGCTTTTCCATGACTTTTGTGGAAACACATTTCCACAATCCAAAGATCTTTACTTTTGAAAATCCTGGTGGAAAAATAACTGAGTTGGAAACTCTCAAGCCCCCAACCTGATAAAAAACCAAAATAATTGCAGTGGTGCACGTAGCAGACCAGCATCCCCCTTCCAATCAACACCATTGATACTTTAAGCTATCTTGAGAAGGCAGCCAATATAATCAAGGAACTCGCATCCCATTCATTCCCTCTCTCGTCGGGCAGTAGATACAAGCCTAAAAGCCTCTGAAACACCACTATTATATCTGCCTCCACCACCACCCCGGAAACCACTTATTTTTGCAAATAAAAACTTGCCCCCTGGGTGCAAAGGTTCTACCAATGTTTACCATAATTTTATAAACTTCTAAAAACCCTCATGTCTCACTCCACAACATCATGATTCCAGCATCCACAACCTCCATGTCTCTGCAACACTGGATCTAGTTCTACAATAGCTATACAAAATAACGCGCGTATGAATATGCAAAGTTAATCACACACAAAACTACACCGCAATGTGGACGTGGATATTATGGCGTACCTGGGTAAATGTTCTTCAACCAGCTCAGGAAATCAATCAGCTTACAGGTGGGCACCTCCGCATCAGTTTTCAAAACGATTTTCTATATCCTCATCCTGTAAGAAAGAACATGCTGTAGCTTGTACTGTATGAAACCAAACTCAATACTTGTGCTTTACAATTCAGTTAGTTACTTCTAAAAATATGGGTTTAAAATCATTCAAATCACAATTTACTTTTTCCATTGGCCTTCCAGTCAATCCACTGATGCTGCTGAGGAATCAACAGTTGTCCAACGTGGTTCAGAAAAATTGCTTTGCCGGTTTGATTTTGCGTTATGTATAGAATTCCATTTCATTTAAAACGAACAGAAGGATGACAATATTTGGTGATCGACAGGCTTCCTTATGTAACCAGGTTTCATTTAGTAGGCAACTTAAAATAGTTTGTTGATAACCTACTTTATTCCATTGTGTTTTAATTCAACATGGAGTTAATCGGTGAGCGAAGTGCTTCCTTTACGTAACCATGGGTTTCATTTAGTAGGTTAACATAAAAAGGTTTGCGTTGCTTACCAGAGTTGCTCTTTTCATGTAAAAATGGCTGATACGGTTGAGAATGTCCTAGATTCAACTGCATTTCCTAAATCTTCAGCTTTTGAACAGCAATAGGCCTTTGTTGGAGGTTTCTTTGTAAATCTTGATGCCCAATTCTTAAAATCATAGCAAATTCCTTTTAAAGCGAGATACTACACTTGCAGAAAATGAAACTGCTTAAATGACATTTGGGAAATTTTAAGATTTGTATCCACTTTAAGCCAGAACTTAAAAACAAATCACTTTTAAAGATACTCACTGCTGATGATTTGTAATTTTTTTAACCAGCTTGCTTCAGAGTCAGCTGTGACTGGAACTTTTGAGGTTGAATGTTGATCTGTAACTGGAGGAGACTGAAATACAACTGGTATATTTTGAAAATTGCAAGGTTTCATTGGGCAGTTATGAACGGTTCATCGGCATTGCTTGCTGTTAGTTGAATTGAGTTGCCTGGGCACTTTTTTCTTCCCATTTTGTAAAGAAAACCAACTAAAATATTTTCTTTTCATTACCCCCCCCCCAACCCACTCCCAGCCCACAAAAGAGTTTGGTTAAACAACATAACATGATTCACTGAAAATGTTCAGTTTTTATTTCACAATAGCACTGGTGCAACAAAGCAAGATCTAGTTCTATATATCCATGTATGTATGGAAAAGCCACAGACAGCAGCACCAATATAACATTAACTTTTTTTTAATGTTTAACCAGTCTCTGCACCATTCCCACTAGAAAGTACAAACTGACTTTTTTTTATAAAAAAAAACGAAAACTAACAATAAACAGCAAACCAAATTAAAATTTCAAATTCCTCTTGCATGGAAAGCACTTGACAGTCCTTTCACCTCAAATTGTTTGTTGTGTTTCAGTAAGGAAAAACAGCACTAAGAGGAAGGGCTTTTTGGTCCAAGTTATATCAAGTTCAGTTTTAGTATCTGCTTCGGCCACTGCCCCTGTCAGAGCGGTTTCCTCCACGCCCTGATCCACGATTTCCTCCACGGCTTGAGCTGCTGTATGAATCGCGCGGAGGATAGCCTCTTTCCATTGGAAGACCTGGACCTCTCTCTTGCCTACCAACACGATCATTTCGGCTACTTGAGTAAGTTTCACTTCTGCTGTAGTTATCTCGGCCTCCACCATATCCATCCCGAGAGCTGTTGCTGTAGTCATCGTAACGGCCACCTCCACTGTAAGATGGTGGCGGCCCTCGTGCAGGTGGAGCGCCTCGTGAGTTACCTGCAGGGTCAATGGTCAGGTCATATGGAAACATTTGAAATATTCCTTACATTTTATAAGATTTACTCACTTACTGCAGCTTTGTTGAAATTTGCATTTTTAAATACTTGTTTGCACTTGCAGCATTTGAAAAGATGTAGCATTGAAATGCTCCCATCATTGGGGATCAACTGAGCAAAGTAATGAAGTTTTTAATGCAAGACTTAACTCATTTTGGTAGTGTCTCACATTGTCATCCTTCCAGCAACAGATGGGGAGTTTATGCAGAAATATTTCCAGCCTTTAGGTTTAGGTATGCACATGTAACTGATTTTATTTGATTACAAGTTGAATATATACTTTCTTAAATGACTAGGCCTTTTGTTTGACGGATATTGCTCATCAGCAAGTTTGTGCTCTTTTTTTGAAGTTCTTTTGTTTTGCTGTGGATTTCAACTGGGTTTTATCACTGTAGAAATAAATTGCTTGAAATTCAAAAGACATATGCATGACAAAGAAACCCTCAAGTTAGAAAATGTATCCCCTTATCCAAAATATAATTAGAATGTCTGCATCAATACGAAAATTGACGCTAATCAATTGCGATCTTACCATAGCCATCATACGAGTCTCTGTAGGAGCCACCACTTGGGCGATCATTATAATAGTCACGTGTCTCACGCCCACCATATCCATCTCGGTCACTGGAATTGAAATTATTCATCATGACTGCAAGACAATCAAGGTGCCAATCGAAATGGTTTCACAACAGTGGCGCAAAAAACAGCCATACCTGTATCCTCTTGATCCATATTCATCACGTCCACCCGAGTGGGAATATTCACGGGAACTATACGATTCCCTTGGTGGTGGACCATAATCTCTTGTCTCTCTAGAGCTTGGATACTCTCTGGTAGAGTAACTGCAATGTAAAAAATAACAGGTTTCTTGCTAGCATGTAAAACAAATCCATAACTCTAGTAAAACTAGAGTGGGATGCAGTTAACTTGATCTAACAACTTGCGGCTCAATACATACTGTAATTTTGCAAAAACTGAACCAAGTTAAAATTAGTCAAATACACTTAGGATAAAAATTCCAGCCAGGAAACTACAATGTGATAGGTTGAGAATTATGAACTTCAGTATAATTAAAGCCATGAACAATCAAATATTCAAGCAGTCAAGACAATTATGACCACATGGATAACTGTCTAAACACACTGGTAAATGTACAATTTCCAGCAAACCTAATTGGCTACATTCCAGATTCATTAACTCTTCTCTTTCAGTTTAACTATATGCAGAACAATGATTGTTAGACAAGAATCCTCTTATCAAGGTTTTACCACCCAATAACCTATGCAGGACCAATTTAGTCTTGTGAACCATTAGCTTCGATAAACTATTCCCACTGCTGAACTTGTGTGCTGGAAGTTGTGAACATCCATCATACAAGAAATTCAATATCTTCTTGGAAAAGCCTGAGATGAAACCAATGAATGCAACTGCTATAAAAGCTCAGAACTTCTTAGAGGAAATGTGGTATCATCATTTATGATCAGTGCTACAGAAGTCATCATTGCTTAAGAGTTACACAAACCAGCAGCTATTTCAATCAAATGACACAAATTATAGTAACCTGCAACTCCACCCTAACCTAGAAAGGACATCTCCACAACTACATAGGCAATGTATTACATATTCACCTATTCAGTGGAAGATTTTCTTCATAACCACTTGGATCTTGTGATATTCTACTCTTGCCTAGTTTTTAAACTCTTTTGCCGTTTCTATCTATGCTATACTTTAGGAGATTAAATGCTGTATCACATTTTTAACTTATGTTCCACAGAGAACAAAGTTCCTCGTTAGCCATATAACACAAGTTCTGCATCCACGTCTTGACAAAAGGAAAATTGTGGTTCCACTATCATCTTAAAGATCCTCGACTGCTCTTTGCCCCTCAATCATCCTGCTAAAATGCACCCGTAATAATAGCTTACAGATATTCACTTCCCCACAACAAAAAATGTTATACTTGTCTCTGTAGTAGTAATCCTCTCTGGGAATATAATCATCCCTTCTAGATGGCATCATCTCTCTGCGGGATGGAGGTGATGGATAACTGTCCCTTTCACGCGAGGGAGGTCCTAGGAATAAAAAGCAGTCACCCAAATTTTCGACATTGAATAAAGCATAAAACAATTTTTCACTTAAATCAATTGTGTTTTTACCTCTTGATCCACTTCCTCTTCCACCCATACTCCCAGTTCTCATTGGCCCAGAAGGAAAAGGCCTTTTAGGCGGTGGTCCATTTGCACGTCCTGGGGGACCCCTTTTCAATGGTGGTCCTCTGGAGGTGACTAAAAAAACAAATACTTATGACTATTGGATTATACAAATTGGACTGCTTACATTTATTTGCCCTATCTAGGTTTGTGGTGTCAAATGTGGGTGATATTGTTGTTCAATGCAGCATGCCTAATCATATCTTGTTTCAGAAAATATCATTGAACTACAAAATAATTTTCATTTTCAAGTTGGTTTAATATTTTACAAAATATTCAGCATTACATGTTTCAAGTCTTAAATCCGCTGCCATATTTCAAAAACAAAACCTGCATGGGTGGATATGCTGAAGCATTGGATACAGCAATGAGAATGAAAGGCCATACACCCAAAACATTGTTTTCCTGTACACAGATGATGCCTGAACTGCTGAGTCTCTCCCGCATTCTTGATTTAAAACTATGTTACAGATTTAGAAAATATGACCTGGGTATATATCTACAAGCATCAAGAAATCAGATTGTTTAGGATTATGTGCACGAATTTAGGAATCAATATAAACTACCCAAATTTAAGTTCTACAAGACCAGGAGTGCGAACTTGGTATTATTTGTGTTTATCTTCACTCACCAAGCACAATTGAAGTCATCTATCAAACCAGAAATCTTATTTCTGACAGAATTGCTCTGAAATTTGGCTTCTTGCAACTGTCCCGGCAAAAGTCCAATGAATTTGCCAGTTTACTCTTGAAAAGGTAGATTTTGACAACTTGCTTTCAGCCATTTACCTTTTTGAGGTGGGCCTCTCATTCCTCCACTACCTCCTCTTCCACCTCGAATCCCCCTAGGAGGACCACGGCTTCTTGGGGGTGGGGGTGGTCCACGTCGTCCACTATGTTCAAATGCTGGTTTAGTAGCTTGCTCTACTTTAATTGGTTTTCCATCCAAAGACTTTAAAAAAAATCGAAAGGGAGTAATAAAAATGTTTATAGTGCACTTAAAAGGAGTGGATTCAATTTACAGGGCATTTCAAGGGAATACAGTCATTTGTGAGACACAACCCACAAATCATGTTGAAGTCCCAAGTAAATCCATTCTTTTTTGCTTTGGAACTTTAAATGTTTTAATAGTCACGTGTGTCAACGTTTTTAATGGGATCTGTGACTGTTTTTTAACCACAACTGTAATTTGCAGTACAGAACCAGAATGTTACTAAACATCAAATGGTCAGACTGCACATTCTTGTTCCAAATGCAAGATAATATTGAGACCCTCTCTGCAAACTGCAGTTTTCTTTTTACAGAATATGGATTTGTAAGTTCATGGGAAAAATTCATTTCCAGAACTTCACGATCTTCAAGTTTAATAAATTTATGGTATATGAAACTTGTTTTGCGAATAGCTTGTTAGTTGAATCACATAAATAGCTTCGGGTGGGTGTTGAAATTCAAATAAAAGATTGTTATGATCTATCTCTAATTGGATCAAATTTGGTATTGAATCAAATTTGGCATTGGTGTATTATTGCCAAGTGTACCCAAATATCAAAGCATTATTGCGTAATTCTTTAAGCATCCTTAAATCCACAAATTGGAAATATCCTGGTACAATTAGAACATTTGGTGGCACAGCATATGGCTGCAGAAGCGAACAGCTATTTCAATGTCATTGCAGCCAAGTAGTAGTCTCACCAACTGAAAGCATCATTCCGTTCAAGTGTGAGATTTATTGCGACAGGCATGGGACTTATGAGAAAAATATTTAAGGTAAAGCAGCACAAAAAAAAGTCACATTCAATACTGCAAACTTCAGGTTCCTCATTACTTCCCCTGATATTTGAACAAACTGTTTGCAGCTTGTTCACATGTATTACTCCATGGTACGTACAACCATTGTAGTAACACATTTGATTTTAAAACCTCACCTTTCCATTCATATCCCTGGCGGCATCCCTCGCATCCCCTGGACTTTCGAAAGTAATAAAAGCAAAACCTCTTGACTTGTTTGTTTCCCGATCTTTCATCAGCAGAACTAAAAGGAAAATAGCCAGTTATTGATCAATTTTAACTTTAGTAGATCAATGCAAACTCCTATGATGTGCAGCCCCCAAACCTGTTCCCAATCTTTCATGGCTGATCCCTTGTCTCACAATTTCCCTCAGCCCCTATATATCATTGATCCATTTTTTGAATAAAGTGCAATGAGCATCCACAGCCACTGAGCCAGAGGAGCACAAATTCAT
>CM075983.1:39960326-40037644 GCA_038087875.1 Malacoraja senta
CCCTCCCCACCAGCTCCCTCCCACCCCAACCTCCGCTCCCTACCTCTCTAGCCCCCTCCCCGCCTCACCTTGTCCAGGGAGCCGGGCGCCAGGCGCTCGAGCAGCCGGCACAGCACCAGCCCGTCCCGCAGCGCGCTCTGCAGGAAGCCCTCGGGGTCAGACGGCGTTTTCTTCGGGGACTCCAGCACCCCGAGCGCGATCAGCCAGGTCACGTTCTGCTCAGCGGGAGTCATCGCGGACCGGGGCCGCGGCTGAGGCAAGGGAGCGGAGCCGGGCGCGGGACTGGAAGCTGCTTTCGGGTGCGGGACTGGGAGCCGCCTTCGGGCGCGTCCACATCCGCGGCGCCGAGCGGTGAATCCGCCCTCGCTTCCGCCTCAGTGATAGAGCGGCGGCAGCGCCAAACCCGCTCCATCTCCCCCTACACTCGCTCCCTGCTCTCTCCTCTTTCCCCATTGCCTCCTTCTCCACCCCGCATCCTTTCACATGCTCGCCAAATATTGGTGAGACACGATACTGGAACACCTTGTTCAGTATTGGGCACCATGCTGTAGGAAAGATGCCATCAAACAAGTATCCAGAACTGGAGGGCCTAAGGTATAGAAAGGTTGGGTTGCTGGGATTTCATTTTATGGAGCGCAGGAGGCCGAGGAATGCTCTTCTCGAGGTGTATAGAACTATATCAATCGATAGGATGAATTAAGAGTTCCTTTCCGAGGTTTGAGAAGGAACTATTTGAGGGCACAGCTTCAAGACGAGATTAAATATAAATCTGAGGGCCAACCTTTTCACACCAGGATAGTGGGTACATAGAACGAGAAGAATTGATGCATGTAAAATAACATTTAAAACCCATTTCGACAGGCAAGGTACATGGGTAGGTAAGGTTGAGGGGGGCTTGGGCCAAATGGGACTAGATTAGATGGAGCAGTGGTGGCACGAATGAGTTGGGGCTCCAGTGTCAGTGTAAGCGTGCATTGTCACATGCATGGCTGTAGAAACTGTCATTAATTTATTGTTTTATTATCTCACGAGTACAATTTAGACTAGAACTGGAATTTGTTCTCATTTATGCAAATATTGGTGATGGACTCCAGCAAAGGCATTTATTAAGGCACTGTTCTTGACAATACAGCTGTAAAATGTAATATCTGTCACCACAAAATTGGAAAAATAGATTCCGTAAAGGTCCAGGTTGGCTTGTGGGAAAATGTTTAGACTGTGCAGAAGAGGGGGACAAGATGTAGGATCAGCAAGATCAAAACAAATGACAAAGCAAGATCAGTCAGCATGTTCTTATGTCCATTTGTTATGCATTTCCATTGTAATTTATTTGAATCAATACACTTGAGGAAATAATAAAATGGCACATTACATCTTGATTTAGGATCAACTCCAAATGATCAAACAATCCACATCCCATTAACACAAGATGTTTGTAAGCAGCAACAACTTTTTGATATCCTCAGTTCCAGGACCATTCAAGTACAAGGCATTCAATCCATTCGTGGTGGTTACATCCAGCCACTTGGCTCTCACTCACAGCAGTGCTTCTTTTTGTGCACTACCCTGCTTTCTGAAGCTATTCTCGATAATCAATATTGCAATTAGTTTTCAAACTGACCTCTGTGTTAGGAATGCACAGCAGTTGATGTAATGCAAACCAGTGTTTTGGTCTCTTGCAATGATTGATATTTAAACCCGGTCTGCCAAAGGTCTCAGTACAATTCGGCTTCATCTATAAAAGGCAACATCATTCTTTCCCAAGTTTAATTTTTCAATTATGGGTTTGTGCCAGTCACAGCCTCCTCTTTGAAGAGGAGCTGACCAACAAAGTTCAGGTTTGATGGCAACATGATACATGCTGGATAGAAGCCAGCAATTATGAAGTGAATAGAATCCATCTACTGGTGTGCAAGGAAGCATCAGCACACCTTTCCAAATTCTAAGCACCGCTGCTTAGGTCCATTACAGACAACCCTCCACACCACCAAAGAATTTACGCTGGAGAAAGAGTGCAGGTCAGAATAAACGATGGCATCTAAATTGACCCTTTTGCTCCCACAAGATAATGACCCATAATAAAATAATTAAATAGGATTTATTGCAAAGTTTAAACAATGTACAATTTCTGAACATTCTAATGTGCATGTAACATTGTATACATCTCAGAAAGGTTCAATCATTCAGTTGTTCCAGTGCAAATGAATTGTCATTTCAAATTGAGGGGATAAAATCCACAAACTAACTTTCAACAATTGAATTTTTACTGCTTGGATAAGGCGTCAATTTTAATACAGTACTCGGAATCAAAAGTTAACTTCAATTGTGCAAAATGAGGCTCAAGTAATAGGAAGATAGCCCAGGTGCAGGCCATTCGTTTTGTCATCAACATGGGCCCTTTAGTTCTGCATGATGCAAGCGCCCTTCAAACAGGTTCTGCGGTTCAATAAGAATCTTAATGCCAATTCTCCCCATACCCTCGGAAGTTTTTGTTACCATTTCCATAAATATATTCAGCAAATAGCTTAGCCGTCACCACTTTGTAGTAAATATTTTCTACAGGCTGTCATCTGAGTGTGTCAATGTCAGACAAAGTTCTTTGCCAGACTGACTTCTGGACTTCAAACTAGGACAAACATCCTTCCTATATCTGGTCTGTCTAGTTCTATCAGGTTAAATATTTCAATGAGATCTCCTCCAATTCTACTAAATGCTAGTGAAAATTGACCCACCACACCTTATACAACAGTCCTGTTATCTGAGAACCCAGAAATTCTTCTATAAGACCAATACTACACAATGTGTGGTCTCAAAAACATCCTTGCGCTCTATTCAAAGCGTATTTCAAACCATCTGCTTTAATGCTCATTAAATCTATTATTATAGATTACTTTTAGTGATTGGAGTATAAAGACAACTTGCACATTAACATTTCCTTTTTAATTACTATACCCATATTGTGCTAGGTCATCTGCATCGGCCCTACATAATTCTATTTAATCCTACCGAGTTTCACATCAATGGTAATTGTAAAACACAATGCATTCGGGAAAACTAAATTTACAGTTTCAAGTCCGTGTTCACGTCTTAAGAATTATTTTTCCCCTCCATTGCCTGTTGGTACTGAAGTGAGTGCTGGATCAAGAGCAGTCTTACATTCTACCCTGGCAGTCTGACCTGTGTGCTAATTGTGAAAATTACTTTCAGATCTTAGTCAAGCAAACTGGGAAACTCTCCATCAGTAGACGTATTAATATATTTAAATGTGATCATCTACTGTACCTTTCCCCTTTAAGCAATTTTAAGGAAATAAAAGTTTATTGGATTAATCTTGCCATGAGCTGCAGCAGAATAGCTCGGCAAAAAGGGTCAATTATGATTATTCGCAAATAGTTTGTAATAATGGGCAAATTGCTAATAACTGAGAAGGACAGGTTAATAGTATAGACAATCTTAAATTACAGACTGCCCTTAATTTCTCCCAGTTTTTCGCCAGAGGTCCAAACATTACTACAATATTCTCTACATAAAATCCAAATGCACTTCAGAAACACATGAATACAGCCCTAACCACCCTCTGTTCTCAGTAGTGCCATAAAGAATGTCTTGTTGGTCATGTAATAGTCTTGTGGAGTTCAAGCTCTCTTCAACAATCCACACAATGCTGCTCCAGCACTTTTGGATTTTCAATGGTGTCATTTAAATCCAGATTTCTCGATCTGAAAGAAAGTAGTAGTTACTTATCAATCGTAACATTAATTTTAAAGAGACTTGTAGAGCATAAATATCTGCTTTTCCATGACTTTTGTGGAAACACATTTCCACAATCCAAAGATCTTTACTTTTGAAAATCCTGGTGGAAAAATAACTGAGTTGGAAACTCTCAAGCCCCCAACCTGATAAAAAACCAAAATAATTGCAGTGGTGCACGTAGCAGACCAGCATCCCCCTTCCAATCAACACCATTGATACTTTAAGCTATCTTGAGAAGGCAGCCAATATAATCAAGGAACTCGCATCCCATTCATTCCCTCTCTCGTCGGGCAGTAGATACAAGCCTAAAAGCCTCTGAAACACCACTATTATATCTGCCTCCACCACCACCCCGGAAACCACTTATTTTTGCAAATAAAAACTTGCCCCCTGGGTGCAAAGGTTCTACCAATGTTTACCATAATTTTATAAACTTCTAAAAACCCTCATGTCTCACTCCACAACATCATGATTCCAGCATCCACAACCTCCATGTCTCTGCAACACTGGATCTAGTTCTACAATAGCTATACAAAATAACGCGCGTATGAATATGCAAAGTTAATCACACACAAAACTACACCGCAATGTGGACGTGGATATTATGGCGTACCTGGGTAAATGTTCTTCAACCAGCTCAGGAAATCAATCAGCTTACAGGTGGGCACCTCCGCATCAGTTTTCAAAACGATTTTCTATATCCTCATCCTGTAAGAAAGAACATGCTGTAGCTTGTACTGTATGAAACCAAACTCAATACTTGTGCTTTACAATTCAGTTAGTTACTTCTAAAAATATGGGTTTAAAATCATTCAAATCACAATTTACTTTTTCCATTGGCCTTCCAGTCAATCCACTGATGCTGCTGAGGAATCAACAGTTGTCCAACGTGGTTCAGAAAAATTGCTTTGCCGGTTTGATTTTGCGTTATGTATAGAATTCCATTTCATTTAAAACGAACAGAAGGATGACAATATTTGGTGATCGACAGGCTTCCTTATGTAACCAGGTTTCATTTAGTAGGCAACTTAAAATAGTTTGTTGATAACCTACTTTATTCCATTGTGTTTTAATTCAACATGGAGTTAATCGGTGAGCGAAGTGCTTCCTTTACGTAACCATGGGTTTCATTTAGTAGGTTAACATAAAAAGGTTTGCGTTGCTTACCAGAGTTGCTCTTTTCATGTAAAAATGGCTGATACGGTTGAGAATGTCCTAGATTCAACTGCATTTCCTAAATCTTCAGCTTTTGAACAGCAATAGGCCTTTGTTGGAGGTTTCTTTGTAAATCTTGATGCCCAATTCTTAAAATCATAGCAAATTCCTTTTAAAGCGAGATACTACACTTGCAGAAAATGAAACTGCTTAAATGACATTTGGGAAATTTTAAGATTTGTATCCACTTTAAGCCAGAACTTAAAAACAAATCACTTTTAAAGATACTCACTGCTGATGATTTGTAATTTTTTTAACCAGCTTGCTTCAGAGTCAGCTGTGACTGGAACTTTTGAGGTTGAATGTTGATCTGTAACTGGAGGAGACTGAAATACAACTGGTATATTTTGAAAATTGCAAGGTTTCATTGGGCAGTTATGAACGGTTCATCGGCATTGCTTGCTGTTAGTTGAATTGAGTTGCCTGGGCACTTTTTTCTTCCCATTTTGTAAAGAAAACCAACTAAAATATTTTCTTTTCATTACCCCCCCCCCAACCCACTCCCAGCCCACAAAAGAGTTTGGTTAAACAACATAACATGATTCACTGAAAATGTTCAGTTTTTATTTCACAATAGCACTGGTGCAACAAAGCAAGATCTAGTTCTATATATCCATGTATGTATGGAAAAGCCACAGACAGCAGCACCAATATAACATTAACTTTTTTTTAATGTTTAACCAGTCTCTGCACCATTCCCACTAGAAAGTACAAACTGACTTTTTTTTATAAAAAAAAACGAAAACTAACAATAAACAGCAAACCAAATTAAAATTTCAAATTCCTCTTGCATGGAAAGCACTTGACAGTCCTTTCACCTCAAATTGTTTGTTGTGTTTCAGTAAGGAAAAACAGCACTAAGAGGAAGGGCTTTTTGGTCCAAGTTATATCAAGTTCAGTTTTAGTATCTGCTTCGGCCACTGCCCCTGTCAGAGCGGTTTCCTCCACGCCCTGATCCACGATTTCCTCCACGGCTTGAGCTGCTGTATGAATCGCGCGGAGGATAGCCTCTTTCCATTGGAAGACCTGGACCTCTCTCTTGCCTACCAACACGATCATTTCGGCTACTTGAGTAAGTTTCACTTCTGCTGTAGTTATCTCGGCCTCCACCATATCCATCCCGAGAGCTGTTGCTGTAGTCATCGTAACGGCCACCTCCACTGTAAGATGGTGGCGGCCCTCGTGCAGGTGGAGCGCCTCGTGAGTTACCTGCAGGGTCAATGGTCAGGTCATATGGAAACATTTGAAATATTCCTTACATTTTATAAGATTTACTCACTTACTGCAGCTTTGTTGAAATTTGCATTTTTAAATACTTGTTTGCACTTGCAGCATTTGAAAAGATGTAGCATTGAAATGCTCCCATCATTGGGGATCAACTGAGCAAAGTAATGAAGTTTTTAATGCAAGACTTAACTCATTTTGGTAGTGTCTCACATTGTCATCCTTCCAGCAACAGATGGGGAGTTTATGCAGAAATATTTCCAGCCTTTAGGTTTAGGTATGCACATGTAACTGATTTTATTTGATTACAAGTTGAATATATACTTTCTTAAATGACTAGGCCTTTTGTTTGACGGATATTGCTCATCAGCAAGTTTGTGCTCTTTTTTTGAAGTTCTTTTGTTTTGCTGTGGATTTCAACTGGGTTTTATCACTGTAGAAATAAATTGCTTGAAATTCAAAAGACATATGCATGACAAAGAAACCCTCAAGTTAGAAAATGTATCCCCTTATCCAAAATATAATTAGAATGTCTGCATCAATACGAAAATTGACGCTAATCAATTGCGATCTTACCATAGCCATCATACGAGTCTCTGTAGGAGCCACCACTTGGGCGATCATTATAATAGTCACGTGTCTCACGCCCACCATATCCATCTCGGTCACTGGAATTGAAATTATTCATCATGACTGCAAGACAATCAAGGTGCCAATCGAAATGGTTTCACAACAGTGGCGCAAAAAACAGCCATACCTGTATCCTCTTGATCCATATTCATCACGTCCACCCGAGTGGGAATATTCACGGGAACTATACGATTCCCTTGGTGGTGGACCATAATCTCTTGTCTCTCTAGAGCTTGGATACTCTCTGGTAGAGTAACTGCAATGTAAAAAATAACAGGTTTCTTGCTAGCATGTAAAACAAATCCATAACTCTAGTAAAACTAGAGTGGGATGCAGTTAACTTGATCTAACAACTTGCGGCTCAATACATACTGTAATTTTGCAAAAACTGAACCAAGTTAAAATTAGTCAAATACACTTAGGATAAAAATTCCAGCCAGGAAACTACAATGTGATAGGTTGAGAATTATGAACTTCAGTATAATTAAAGCCATGAACAATCAAATATTCAAGCAGTCAAGACAATTATGACCACATGGATAACTGTCTAAACACACTGGTAAATGTACAATTTCCAGCAAACCTAATTGGCTACATTCCAGATTCATTAACTCTTCTCTTTCAGTTTAACTATATGCAGAACAATGATTGTTAGACAAGAATCCTCTTATCAAGGTTTTACCACCCAATAACCTATGCAGGACCAATTTAGTCTTGTGAACCATTAGCTTCGATAAACTATTCCCACTGCTGAACTTGTGTGCTGGAAGTTGTGAACATCCATCATACAAGAAATTCAATATCTTCTTGGAAAAGCCTGAGATGAAACCAATGAATGCAACTGCTATAAAAGCTCAGAACTTCTTAGAGGAAATGTGGTATCATCATTTATGATCAGTGCTACAGAAGTCATCATTGCTTAAGAGTTACACAAACCAGCAGCTATTTCAATCAAATGACACAAATTATAGTAACCTGCAACTCCACCCTAACCTAGAAAGGACATCTCCACAACTACATAGGCAATGTATTACATATTCACCTATTCAGTGGAAGATTTTCTTCATAACCACTTGGATCTTGTGATATTCTACTCTTGCCTAGTTTTTAAACTCTTTTGCCGTTTCTATCTATGCTATACTTTAGGAGATTAAATGCTGTATCACATTTTTAACTTATGTTCCACAGAGAACAAAGTTCCTCGTTAGCCATATAACACAAGTTCTGCATCCACGTCTTGACAAAAGGAAAATTGTGGTTCCACTATCATCTTAAAGATCCTCGACTGCTCTTTGCCCCTCAATCATCCTGCTAAAATGCACCCGTAATAATAGCTTACAGATATTCACTTCCCCACAACAAAAAATGTTATACTTGTCTCTGTAGTAGTAATCCTCTCTGGGAATATAATCATCCCTTCTAGATGGCATCATCTCTCTGCGGGATGGAGGTGATGGATAACTGTCCCTTTCACGCGAGGGAGGTCCTAGGAATAAAAAGCAGTCACCCAAATTTTCGACATTGAATAAAGCATAAAACAATTTTTCACTTAAATCAATTGTGTTTTTACCTCTTGATCCACTTCCTCTTCCACCCATACTCCCAGTTCTCATTGGCCCAGAAGGAAAAGGCCTTTTAGGCGGTGGTCCATTTGCACGTCCTGGGGGACCCCTTTTCAATGGTGGTCCTCTGGAGGTGACTAAAAAAACAAATACTTATGACTATTGGATTATACAAATTGGACTGCTTACATTTATTTGCCCTATCTAGGTTTGTGGTGTCAAATGTGGGTGATATTGTTGTTCAATGCAGCATGCCTAATCATATCTTGTTTCAGAAAATATCATTGAACTACAAAATAATTTTCATTTTCAAGTTGGTTTAATATTTTACAAAATATTCAGCATTACATGTTTCAAGTCTTAAATCCGCTGCCATATTTCAAAAACAAAACCTGCATGGGTGGATATGCTGAAGCATTGGATACAGCAATGAGAATGAAAGGCCATACACCCAAAACATTGTTTTCCTGTACACAGATGATGCCTGAACTGCTGAGTCTCTCCCGCATTCTTGATTTAAAACTATGTTACAGATTTAGAAAATATGACCTGGGTATATATCTACAAGCATCAAGAAATCAGATTGTTTAGGATTATGTGCACGAATTTAGGAATCAATATAAACTACCCAAATTTAAGTTCTACAAGACCAGGAGTGCGAACTTGGTATTATTTGTGTTTATCTTCACTCACCAAGCACAATTGAAGTCATCTATCAAACCAGAAATCTTATTTCTGACAGAATTGCTCTGAAATTTGGCTTCTTGCAACTGTCCCGGCAAAAGTCCAATGAATTTGCCAGTTTACTCTTGAAAAGGTAGATTTTGACAACTTGCTTTCAGCCATTTACCTTTTTGAGGTGGGCCTCTCATTCCTCCACTACCTCCTCTTCCACCTCGAATCCCCCTAGGAGGACCACGGCTTCTTGGGGGTGGGGGTGGTCCACGTCGTCCACTATGTTCAAATGCTGGTTTAGTAGCTTGCTCTACTTTAATTGGTTTTCCATCCAAAGACTTTAAAAAAAATCGAAAGGGAGTAATAAAAATGTTTATAGTGCACTTAAAAGGAGTGGATTCAATTTACAGGGCATTTCAAGGGAATACAGTCATTTGTGAGACACAACCCACAAATCATGTTGAAGTCCCAAGTAAATCCATTCTTTTTTGCTTTGGAACTTTAAATGTTTTAATAGTCACGTGTGTCAACGTTTTTAATGGGATCTGTGACTGTTTTTTAACCACAACTGTAATTTGCAGTACAGAACCAGAATGTTACTAAACATCAAATGGTCAGACTGCACATTCTTGTTCCAAATGCAAGATAATATTGAGACCCTCTCTGCAAACTGCAGTTTTCTTTTTACAGAATATGGATTTGTAAGTTCATGGGAAAAATTCATTTCCAGAACTTCACGATCTTCAAGTTTAATAAATTTATGGTATATGAAACTTGTTTTGCGAATAGCTTGTTAGTTGAATCACATAAATAGCTTCGGGTGGGTGTTGAAATTCAAATAAAAGATTGTTATGATCTATCTCTAATTGGATCAAATTTGGTATTGAATCAAATTTGGCATTGGTGTATTATTGCCAAGTGTACCCAAATATCAAAGCATTATTGCGTAATTCTTTAAGCATCCTTAAATCCACAAATTGGAAATATCCTGGTACAATTAGAACATTTGGTGGCACAGCATATGGCTGCAGAAGCGAACAGCTATTTCAATGTCATTGCAGCCAAGTAGTAGTCTCACCAACTGAAAGCATCATTCCGTTCAAGTGTGAGATTTATTGCGACAGGCATGGGACTTATGAGAAAAATATTTAAGGTAAAGCAGCACAAAAAAAAGTCACATTCAATACTGCAAACTTCAGGTTCCTCATTACTTCCCCTGATATTTGAACAAACTGTTTGCAGCTTGTTCACATGTATTACTCCATGGTACGTACAACCATTGTAGTAACACATTTGATTTTAAAACCTCACCTTTCCATTCATATCCCTGGCGGCATCCCTCGCATCCCCTGGACTTTCGAAAGTAATAAAAGCAAAACCTCTTGACTTGTTTGTTTCCCGATCTTTCATCAGCAGAACTAAAAGGAAAATAGCCAGTTATTGATCAATTTTAACTTTAGTAGATCAATGCAAACTCCTATGATGTGCAGCCCCCAAACCTGTTCCCAATCTTTCATGGCTGATCCCTTGTCTCACAATTTCCCTCAGCCCCTATATATCATTGATCCATTTTTTGAATAAAGTGCAATGAGCATCCACAGCCACTGAGCCAGAGGAGCACAAATTCATATACAACTTTATTCACAAATTTGTCATCTCAGTGCAAAATACTAGGGACTCTGGTTCAATTCCGACTACGGATGCTGTCTGTACGGAGTTTGTACATTCTAATCGTGACCTGCATGGGTTTTCTCTGAGACCTTCGCTATCCTCCCACTCTCCAAAGGCCAACAGGTTTGTGGGTTAATGGCTTGGTGTAAATATAAAATGTTACCCTTGTGCGTGTAGGGGCGTTAGTGTGTATGGATTGCTGGTCACTGCAGACTCGGTGGGCCTAAGAACCTGTTTCCGCGCTGTATCTCTAAAACTAAATCAACCTAATGAATATGTTGAGGCCAAGGTAAATGGATTTTCTAGATAAAAGCAAACTGGCAAATACTCCTGTTAAAGTATCAGTTTATAAATTGTATCCAGATTGGCTTGTCTTATTACCGACAGTGAGATACAACATTCATAATTTTTCCCATCAAACAGCATTGTACACCATAATGCGATGCGACAAAGCTGGACAGTAGTGAAAGTTGTAAAGACACTTCCGGCAAAATAATCATGCCACATAAAAGGCAAACATTACGCGAGAGATTGAAGACACCCAACCTGGGCTAAAGAAAAGAAAAAAGAGAATGTTTTAAAATGTTAATGTACATTAGCTGTAGACAGGATAGTACATGAGATTTATTCCTGGGCAAAGGATAGAAAAATTACCTAGAGGAGCAATTGACCACAATCATAAAATATGGCCTGAATGGCCTAATGAGAAGTAATTTCTTATACTAAATCATTGGAATTTACTTATCCAGATACTTGTGCACTGCATAGATCAGTTTTGGAGATCAACTGATTGAGATATTAAAATAATGAAGCAGTATTGGTTGAGTGTTCATTAAGTCACGTGATAGGAGCAGAATTGGGCCATTCGACAAGTCTACTCCACCATTCAATCATGGCTGATCGATCTTTCCCCCTTAAACTGACACCGTACTAATCAAGAATCTATTTATCTCTGCCATAAATATATCAATTGGCTTGGCCTCCAGTCTTCTGTGGCAATGAATTCCACAGATTCACCAACCTCTGACGAAAGAAATTTCTCCTCATCACCTTCCAAAAGGAACATTCTTTAATTCTGAGTGTGGTAAATAATGTTGAGGTTAAAGTTCAGCTGTGACCCAATTGCTGGCTGAGCAAGTGCAAGGGACTGACTGGACGATCTCACCCACTAACCTGAGTGATGGAGATATTCTTCATCCTTTAGACAATTAATTTCCAGATTTTGCAATCCATGATAGTAGCAAGCCTGCAAATGCAACTAAGGCATTGCCGCATACCCAAGTCATAACTAAGCCACATCCATTGTCCACAATTTCTGAAAACATATTTGATATCATCCAAAACGTGCCAAAACACATTTGGCACCGCCTATTTCACACATCGACTGAGCGAGGGCAATGTAATTTTGAACTGAATTTTTGATATATACCTTCGACTATCCTTCCATATTTGCCAAACACTGCTTCAAGTGCTTTTTCATTTGTTTCAGTATTAAGACCGCCAATGAAGAGTTTTCCAGGACGATCTGCTTCCACCATCTTGACAGTCACCTATTAAAGTATACATTAGATTTAGTAACCTTTAAACAATGTTTTGCTCAATCAATTAACACAAGTGAACATTAACCAAGACAGTTAATGTCACTTACTTAAGGCAGTTACTTACTTTATTGTCAGTTAATCACACAAAGAATGTAATAAAATACAGGTGACATTACTTTGTCATCGGGGAGAAGATCGTAGCATGTGGCAAAACATGCAGTTAAAACTCCCATTTTTAAACCTTAAATGGCAATACTTGGGACTGTAGAATAAACCCTGTAACCATGGTCTAGTCATTAAAAATCTAAGTGAAAGTGAAGCTCATCAAATGTCACCTCTACAGAAACTTAGCTATAATTGCTGAACTTCAAACTCCTAGGTTTTCCTTCTAAAAGTCATAGGTTTCCAATGTGATCTGCCCAGCTATTGTCAAGGTGCTTCTTTTTGGTGTGATAATATTCAAAACTAATGTATTTCCCCAATTGTATTCACAAACTTGTGAATAAGTCAAAACATGGCAGAGTATTTCAGGTTCAAATACTGATCAATACAAAACCCCTAAATAATATCACCAAATCCTCAGGGGGGAAAAATAGTCCTCTGCTGATGGAATCTTCTTAAATAAAGTCGCTCCACTGTTGTCCATGTTCCATAACCACAAAAACAGAGGCCATTAAATAAGTTTTCAACCCCTGGCTGTATTTGTTTCCAGCACTTGTGGTTTGGTCTATAGGTTTTGGCTCTTTTGCTAATGGGAAAGGAAGCAAGGAGCTTTAGCGAACAGTGCCATCGCACGACTGTGATTGTCACTCAGGAGAAGCCAAACATTCATTCCCGTCTACCCGCGAATCACAAGATCCTGCCAATGCCAATGTTGACAGCACACACAACACCCTATTATGGGCACAATTTGATGTCATATCCATGAGCAAAAGGACAGGTGCACGCGGGGTAGAGGGTGATGTTAATTCCTGGCTGCTTGGAATGATGTAGATCAGATTCTCTACTGCCCATCCCCCCCAGCAAACAAAGCAGCCCAGGGGGCGGCCACGGGGCAGCGCAGATGCTCAGGCGGCCGCAGCCAGATAGCACACCAAGACCGTTCTTCAGCAACTCAGCGAGCACGCCACAAGTGAGCTGCGTCCCATTCCAGGCCTGGCAGCACGCTGGGAAGCGTCGGCCCACTGGCCCAGCGCCAGGGTTAGGCAGCGAGCATCCATTGTTGCCGCAGTCGAGAATATTCGGAGGCGACCCCCCCCCCCCCCGTGCACAGCCCGGCGGTTGGCGGCCGTTGTGAGGCGAGCAGGGGCGCCGCGGGTCACCCCATCACCTCTCGCCACTCACAAAATGGCGACGCCGCCTCCCTCCCCCATCGGCGCCACGCTCGCCGCGACCCGGCTGAGACGATGCGGCCGGGCGTCGGTATGAGACCCCGGCGGACAAACTGACCGCACACAATACAAGATAACCCATGGGGCATCCCCCTCGCCCACCGCCGGGCCCTTCACCCTCGCATCCTTCCCTCATAACATGGCGGACACCCCTCCCCCGCCTGCCCCCCCGCCAGCCACCGACCGTCGATTATCGGGGCCCAATCAGGCAATTGGGCGACTGCAATCGACCACCTCTCTTCGTGGATGGCAAACACTCACTGAGTTATCACTACACGACACGACACGCGGGAGCACGGCCGCACAGTATAGACTCAACCTCCTCCACCGACGCCACAAAAGCAAATGGGTGCCGGCGCCCAGCGTCTCTTTTATAGACCGACCGCGCCGCCAAAGAGAGGCTCCCAGCCCCGTATGGCGAGGGCGTGGCCTGTCCTCCAACGTGCGAGTTTGGCGCAATGATTGGCCCGGACCGTGTCAATCAGATTGTGCCCCGCCCCTTCTCACCCATTATCTATCAATGTGGGTAATCCATGGGAGCTCCTCTAGTATCTTTGATGGAGAGTTTCCAACTAGCTTCTAGCTGGTATGAGGTTTGTGTGCACAATACCAGACGAGAAATCGGAGATGAATCCGATCTTCCACCTTATTTCCTGCGCTATCCTCAGGTCCCTTAATTATAATTTGCATCAATGTACCTCAGTTATATTTATTCAGTAGTCTAAGGAAACATCTATCTAAAACAAGGAGCATACATATATCAAACCCAAACGATTACTTCCATCTAAAATGCACTCCAGCCCTTGTGGTCTCACAAGGCGGCCAAGGGGCCCGTGAACACCGTGTGCTCCCATTCCAGATACCCGGGCACGGACGAAAGCCCGAAAGGGGGGTAGGCAGTGCCCTGGGTGGAGCCCTCAGCTGCCTGCTGCCATGACCAACTGGGCCAGGCTCAGCACCAAATTGAGCAAGAGATTCCCCCGACCTACAACTCCCCCCCCCCCTCCACCACATGGGGTGCCCAAAGATCATTTGGAGTATTGTGTTCAGATTTGGTCACATCGCTCATGGAAAGTTGTCATGAAGATGGAAAGAATGCAGAGATTTACGAGGATGGTGACAGTACTCGAGAGCCTGAACTCTAGAGAAAGGCTGGGACTCTATGCTTTGGATTACAGACGCTGAGGGGTGATCTTGTAGAGGTGTATAAAATTATATGGGGAATAGATGGGATGAATGCACTCTTTTACCCAGATTAGAGGAATCAAGAACCAGAGCACATAAAGCCCCTGTCCCAGTCTTCGTCACTCTCCTTCATGGTCGAGAGTGGTCTCCGCGTAGTCGAGGCTTCAGCTAGGTCGCGGCATATTTTTCAAGATGTTAAAAATTCACCGCAACTAAAAATAGGTCGGCGTGGGAAAAATCGATATTTTTTTAGTTGTAGGGCTAGTCAAAGCCGATCATAGTAGGTCGTGATGCTAGTCGTAGGTAGTCGAAGGTGGTCGAAGGTAGTCGTGGCTAATAGCTCCAGGGTGAAAAAAAGGTCAGTAGAAAAAAAAGATAATTTAAACGGCAGAATGTCACCTCTTTCACTCCAAGGCATGTTCATTCATAGCGGGAGATTTTTTTGGAGAGGAGACTTGTGTTTTAGAGATGGCAACAAAAAGGCAGCAGCGCAGGGGGAGGGCACAACCCTAAAAAAAAACTGCCATGCAGGTGTTGCCCACCCAGGAGGAGGAGTGGCAGGAGGTGATGCCACAGGAGGTGATAGTGCAGGAGGAGGTAGCCCTGCATGAGAGACCCCTGGAGGAGGAGACCAGGGTGATAGTATATGTCCCCACCACCACCCCATCCTTCACTGCCTCATTTGAAGGCAGCAAAGCAGCCCTTTCTCCTGTGTCTGACACAGCATCAGAGGCAGATGGTGAGGGTGGTGGTGAGGGAGGGCTGGAGGAAGGTTATATCCTACACCTTCACCAGGCAGCAAGAGGGGGACCTTGAGGAATGGTTCCAGCAGAATGCCATCCTGTACGTAAAGGAAAATGTGGGGTACAGGGACAGGGACAAGAATGGCATGCTTGCCATCCACTGCCCCACATGTGTGCTTAAAGTTCCATCTTTTGTCAAAGCCCAGCGCCACTCTTCCATTCATCTGGTGTACTGGGACAGTCCATCACATCATCTCCATTCACACATTGAGACCTCTTCTTGTGCTTCCTCTTCACCCTTGCTCTTCCCCTTCTGCCTTTCTTAAAAGGCTGCTGAAGCAAAAGGGCTACTGCAAACAGCAGTTAGTTGTATTTTTACTAACATCCTCCAAACTAGTTCCTTCCTTGCTTGCATGGTTCAGAATGATTTAAAACCTGGGAGGCATTTTTTAGTGAGAAAAAAATACAGACATGACATAATTTTATCAGGTGATCATTTGAGCTGTAGACACTCGTCACTGGTCGTTGTTGGTTTTCGGTGTGGTCCTCTGAGGTGGAAGGGGGTCGTGCTCATTCACGGACCACTTTGCCAGAGACCATCCTCGAGTAAAAGGTACATGGTCGAAGCCAGTCTTCAACATAGTCGAAGGAGGTCTTCTTCATAGTCGAGGGAGGTCTTCAACATAGTCGTAGGAGGTCGTACACATAGTCGAGGAAGGTCGTACACATAGTCGAGGAAGGTCACCGCGACCTTGATTTTTTTTAAGTCACTTAAGGTCATCAGAGGTCGCGGTGGAGGTCTCCCAAGTGGAACAGGCCCTTAAGTTTAAGGTAAGATGGAAAATATTCAATAGCAACCTAAGAGACAATATTTTCACCCAGAAGCTGATTGGTACTTGGAATGTAATAGACACGTGAACAGGTGCATGGATAACAAATGTTTAAAAGAATATGGGCCAAATGTGGGCAAATTGGACTAGCTTCAATTGGGCATCAAGGTCGGCATGGACAAGTTGGGCCCAACGGCTGTTTCTATGCTGTATGACTCCATACAGATATCTATCCATTCCATTTTGGATGCAAAATCAATTACTTCAGTCTCCAGTCCTCCTTGTTAGAGAATTCTCCAGACACCTTTGTCTGAGTTATGAAGTGGTCATCACTTCAGGCTTAAATAGCCTACCCTTTATTCTGAAATGACCCCCTCTAGTCCTAGTCAGGGGAAACGCGCTCCTTTCATCTCAATGAGATGATTTCTATTTCTTCTAAATTCTAGCTGACTCAAACATTCCCAGAGACCAGGAAAGTGAACCGTTGTTATTTTCTTACTATATATAACAAGCATTCTGAGGCAGGGAGATCAAAATTGTACATTCTTCTACAGCCGTGTTCTCAACCAAGGCCCTGTATAATTGTTGTTATAATGAGGCTGTATAATAAGGCTTCTTGATTCTTGTGATCAAATTCAGTAAAAGCATTTTAAAAATGGCAAAGTGGATAATCTCATAATTTTCTACATTAAAATCCAACTGTCAAGCACCTGTATAAGAGAGGGTTTGATTTAGCTCTTAGGGCTAAGGGAATCAAGGGATTATGGTGAAAAAGCCGGAATGGGGTCCTGATTTTGGATGATCAGCCATGATCATATTGAATGACCAAGTGTAATAGGGATCAATGTGAAAGGTGAGATGCGTAAGGAATTAAAAATATTGTATATGAATGTTCGCAGTAAAGTAGATGAGCTTGAGGCTCAGTTAGAGGTTGGTAGATATGACATTGTGGGGATTATTGAGACGTGGCTGCAGGAGGATCGGGCATGGGAACTTAATATTCAGGGTTATACATCCTATAGAAAGGACAGGCAGGTGGTCAGAGGAGGGAGGGTAGCTCTGCTGGTGAGGGATGGAATTCAGACCCTTGCGAGGGAAGACATAGGGACTGACGAGGTAAAGTCAATGTGGATTGAGTTGAGGAATTGCAAAGGCAAGAAGACACTAATTGGTGTTATCTACAGACCCCCAAATAGTAGCACGGATGCAGGGTGTAAGTTGCAGCAGGAGTTAAAACTGGCATGTAATGGTGATGGGGGATTTCAATATGCAGGTAGACTGGGAAAATCAGGTTGGTTCAGGACCCCAAGAAAGAGAGTTTGTAGAGTGCCTCCGAGATGGATTCTTAGAGCAGCTTGTAATGGAGCCAACCAGAGAAAGGGCAATTCTGGATTTAGTGTTGTCCAAGAACCAGATTTGATAAGAGAACAAGAGGTAAAGGAACCGCTTGGAGGCAGTGATCATAATATGATTAGTTTTAATCTGCAATTTGAGAAGGAGAAGGTTAAATCGGAAGTGTCAGTGATGCAGTTGAACAAAGGGGACTATGAAGGCATGAGGGAGGAGCTAGCCAAGGTAGACTGGAAAGGGATCCTAGCAGGAATGACAGTGGAACAGCAATGGCAGGAATTTCTGGGCATAATCAGGAAGACTGTAATTGTTATATGGTTATATGGTTAAGATGCAGGATCATTTCATTCCAAAAAGGAAGAATGATACTAAGGGGAGTAGGAGGCAACTGTGGCTGACAAGAGAAGTTAGGGATAGAATAAAACTAAAAGAAAAGATGTATAACACAGCAAAGATTAGCCGGAAGCCAGAGGATTGGGAAACTTTCATAGGACAACAGAAGGAAACAAAACGGGCAATACGGGTTGAAAAGATGAAGTACGAGGGGAAGCTGGCCAGGAATATAAAGAAGGATAGTAAAAGCTTCTTTAGATATGTTAAGGGAAATAGAATAGCAAAGTCAAATGTGGCTCCCTTGAAGGCAGACATGGGTGAAATTATTATGGGAAACATGAAAATGGTAGAAGAGTTGAACAGGTACTTCCGATCTGTCTTCACTAAGGAAGACACAAACAATCTCCCAGAAGTACTGGAGGACAGAGGATCTAAGGGGGTAGAGGAACTGAAAGAAATTTTCATTAGGCGAGAAATAGTATTGGGTAGGCTAATGGGACTGAAGGATGACAAATTCCCTGGGCCTGATGGTCTGCATCCCATGGTCCTCAGGGAGGTGGCTCTAGAAATAGTGGACGCATTGGTGATCATTTTCCAATGTTCAATTGTTTCAGGATCAGTTCCTGTGGATTGGAGGATAGCTAATGTTATCCCACTTTTCAAGAAAGGAGCGACAGAGAAACCGGGGAATTACAGACCAGTTAGCCTGACTTCGGTGGTGGGAAAGATGCTGGAGTTAATTATTAAAGAGGTAATAATGGGGCATTTGGATAACAGTAAAAGGATTAGTCCAAGTCGGGATGGATTTATGAAAGGGAAATCATGCTTGACTAATCTTCTGTAATTTTTTGAGGATGTGACAAGTAAAATGGATGAAGGGGAGCCAGTGGATGTAGTGTATCTAGACTTTCAGAAAGCCTTTGATAAGGTCCTGCACGGGAGACTGGTGACTAAAATTAGAGCTCATGGTATTGGGGGTAGGGTGTTGACGTGGATAGAAAATTGGTTGGCAGACAGGAAGCAAAGTGTAGGAGTGAACGGGTCCTTTTCAGAATGGCAGGCAGTGGCGAGTGGAGTGCCGCAAGGCTCGGTGTTGGGGCCGCAACTGTTTACCATATATATTAATGATTTGGAAGAGGGAATTAGGAGCAACACTAGCAAGTTTGTGGATGACACAAAGCTGGGTGGCAGTGTGAACTGTGAAGAGGATGTTAGGAGGCTGCAGGGTGACCTGGACAGGTTAAGTGAGTGGGCAGATAGGTGGCAGATGCAGTATAATATAGATAAATGAGAGGTTATCCACTTTGGCGGCAAAAACAAGGGGGCAGATTATTATCTCAATGGGGTTAGGTTAGGTAAGGGGGAGGTACAGCGAGACCTGGGTGTCCTTGTACACCAGTCACTGAAAGTTGCCGTGCAGGTACAGCAGGGAATGAAGAAAGCTAATGGAATGTTGGCCTTCATAACAAGAGGATTTCAGTAAAGGAGTAAAGAGGTTCTTCTGCAGTTGTATAGGGCTCTGGTAAGATCACATCTGGAGTATTGTGTACAGTTTTGGTCTCCTAATTTGAGGAAGGACATCCTTGTGATTGAGGCAGTGCAGCGTAGGTTCACGAGATTGATCCCTGGGATGGCGGGACTGTCATATGAGGAAAGATTGAAAAGACTACGCTTGTATTCACTGGAGTTTAGAAGGATGAGGGGGAATCTTATAGAAACATATAAAATTATAAAAGGACTGGACAAGCTGGATGCAGGAAAAATGTTCCCAATGTTAGGCGAGACCAGAACCAGGAACCACGGTCTTAGAATAAAGGGGAGGCCATTTAAGACTGAGGTGAGAAAAAACGTTTTCACCCAGATAGTTGTGAATTTATGGAATTCCCTGCCACAGAGGGCAGTGGAGGCCAAATCACTGGATGGATTTAAGAGAGAGTTAGATGGAGCTCTAGGAGCTAGGGTAATCAAGGGATATGGGGAGAAGGCAGGCACGGGTTATTGATTGGGGACGATCAGCCATGATCACAATGAATGGCGGTGCTGGCTCGAAGGGCCGAATGGCCTCCTCCTGCACCTGTTTTCTATGTTTCTATAGTTCTATGAATGGCAGTGCTGGCTCTAAGGGCCAAATGGCCTACTCCTGCACCTATTTTTCTATGTTTGTATGCTCCTCAAGTTGCTTGTCCTTATCTCCATATCACATTCCCACTTAGTTATGTGTCATCAGCAAAATTGGAAAAATCACATCCAGCCCCATCAGCCAAAATGTGAATACACATTGTGAGTGGTTGGGGCTGAGGCCCTAATCGCTGTGTTACCACATTAACCACAGCCTGCAAACCTGAGCACAATGCTGAGGACCATCATAGCCCGCCAGCCTGTGGGCCATCGCACCCAGACAATCTTAGCACATGTTATTCCTACTTTTTGGTTTCCATCTGATAATGTGGTCTCAACCCAAACTAACATATTAACTCCAATTCCATTTGATCTTAAATTTGTTCAACCTCCTATGTCAGACTTTATCAATAACAACCTGAAAATCAAATACACATCAGCCATTCTACCAAAGATATCCTCAAAATATTCCAAGCTCCTCGTCAGCCATGATTTCCCATTCTTAAATCTATGTTTACTTTGCTCAGATATATTATTATTTTCCAAGTGTCCTGATATTACGTTCGCTATTATAGATTCCAACGCTTTCTCAGCCATTAACTTCTGGCTAAGAGGTCGGTAGCTCCCTGTTTTCTTTTGTCCCATTCTTAAAGT
Source organism: Malacoraja senta (assembly GCA_038087875.1). NCBI lineage: Eukaryota > Metazoa > Chordata > Chondrichthyes > Rajiformes > Rajidae > Malacoraja > Malacoraja senta. The sequence continues at coordinate 39,981,202 of CM075983.1, forward strand.
GTATGGGAGGGAGGGCTTCATTTGATATACTTCGATTGGGGAGAAATTATAAAATATGCAGGATTTAGGAACATGATAAGCAGAGTGTCTGCTGGATGTTTTCAGGAGAGAGTTAGATTTAGCTCTTAGGGCTAAAGGAATCGAGGGATATGGGGAAAATGCAGGAACGGGGTACTGATTTTAGATGATCAGCCATGATCATATTGAATGACAGTGCTGACTCGAAGGGCCGAATGGCCTACTCCTGCACCTATTTTTCTATGTTTCGATCACTTCCAACACTCTGGGATGCAGATCATTGTAGATTTCATCTGCCCTTTTGGAAACAATTCCTCCTCAAGTCTCCTCTAAATCTTCCTCCTTTAAGTTATTGGGGGCAAATCCTCCAAGATGGAAAAACTCGGGGATAAGGACCTGGACATTTTAAAACAGACATGCTGGCTGCAAAAGGAAAAAAAAAAAACCCCAAGGGATCACAAGTTCAAAGCCTGTCTGTGGGCCTGGGCAGCCACATGACTATGCGAATGGTGAGAACAGGAAAGGCGGGACGGAGATAACGAGATTAACTTGGAAAGACAAAGGAAGGAACCGAGCCCAGCAGATGGGGGTAAATAGCGCAGCAGCAAGACAATCACCATCGTAAATGGCCCATCCATCGGGACAATGGGAGCCCATCCAGGTGATGGGATAACGATCAGGCTGAGGCATCGTGACATCAGCAAACCTATTATCATCGGAAGTCTGTTGTTCATGCCAGATCGAAACTGGGAATCATCGAAAGACCCTTTTGTCCAGAGGACCAGCTGGGAGGTTTCAAGGGAGAAACTCGGGTATAAAAGGGACAGGCAAGCAAGAGCTCGCTCTCTTTTCTGCTCTGTTGGACGACTCCTGACCCTGCATCGATCTAGCTGTAAGTACCCCAGACGACCTGGTGAAGTTCCCGAAATAGGATAGGTTGAGAGAAGGGGAAAGGGGGTGTATTTGTAAAATTGTGTAAAGTAAGTTTTTACGACATGCCTGATCATTTTCTTTCCATAGTCTTAGTTTAAAGCATAAGTTTAGTCACGTATTATGTAGAGTTGGTGAGATTCGATTTCTCATTTGTTCAATAAAGCCTGTAAATTTTAGACTTGCTTTGAGTCCGTCTTGGTTTCTGTTTTCTCTCATCAGCACGCTCTGGTCAAGTCGACCTTTTATCATATCCCACCATAATTCCGAGGTCTAGAACCCAGGGGAACCCCTTTTTTTTGTATTCTCTCTTGGGAACCTCTCGAGTGGAGTGGTGGCCGTTTGACCCACCGACAAGGGAGAGAATCACTCGGGCAGTTGGGCCCGAAGTGGAGCAAAGGGAACAAAACCCCTACAGAATGGCGACCATGGCAGGACCTCGGTGGTTTGGGATATGTGACTTGCCAGAGGGGGTGAGAGAACGTAGCAAGATGGAGGAGAGAATCTCCTCTTAACTGTTTAAAAAGATCTTACCAAACAATGGGTGGTAGCACTTTTGACAGCACAGCAGCCCGCAGCAGAATGGACGGAAAGTAAAGGTTATAATAAAGGGCAGAAAAAGGCAGTTTGGCTAGCGTGCCTATCACAGCAGGTAGCCAAAATGGACAGGTAGAGAGTCTAGAAGAGCAACTGAGAAAAGCTAGGGCCAGCGCTGAGGAAAGCGCTAGAGAAGGGGAAGGCTCTATGAGGAACTCAGTGAAGCCAGGCAGTGTATCTTGCAGACTAGGGAGTCCCACAGAAATGCCCAGGAATTCCTCCAATGCCAGGCGGTAGAGGCAAAGGAGAGGGAACGGAACACCCAGGAAGTCCTGGCTCAGAGTACACAGAGGTACGGGGAGCTGGAGGGAAAGTTCCAAGATATCCAAGCAGCATACAGGGTGGCCCGTAGCGAGCTAGGGGATTGTGATCACGGGCCTTGCCAGGCAAGGGTAGCGCAGCTGAAGGAGACACTGTCCAAGACTAGGGGACGGGTGCACCTGGTAGGACCAGGGAGTCCCCCGGGGGCAGAGGGCTTCCCTCAGCAGATGATTCCCCAGGGGCAAAGGGGAATACACCTGAGGCGCCGGGAATAGGTCCGGGTCGGCAGGTGGGGTTCGGGTTCTCCGGGGAGGAACAGGCCCAAGGAGGGGCGGGAGACAGGCACGGAAATCGCTATCAAAATATGGAGGGGGACGGGGGGGGGGGGGGGGACACAATTTGTTGGCGGCCGCACTCATGCGCACACTTACACACACACATGCGCGAGGCTTCGGAGGCTCAATCCAGCGCTAAATGCAGCTCAACTCTGCCTGTCCCGCTGGGTTAACCTGCAGCCCTGCCTAGACTGACGGGACACCAGCGCTGCTTCTCCGTGCTGGCCATATTTCCCGCAAGCCCAGGCAGGGCTGTAGGTTAACCCGGCGGGACAGGCAGAATTGAGCTGGGTTTAGCGCTGTTTCTCCGCGCTGGCCATATTTCCCACAAGTCAGGCAGGTTAACCCGGCGGGACAGGCAGAGTTGAGCTGGGTTTAGCGCTGGGGACACCACGCCCATCTGACTCCCGACCTCCCTGGCCACCCGTGGGGGAGGGGGGGGCACTCGGATGGGGACGGGACAGCGCCGGAGACCCGGCCGGGATCGATCCTGGCTGTGGATGAGGCGCAGGTCTGTGCCACGTCTCCCTCCTCCAATCACCGCGCTCTATCCTCAGTCCCACCCCCACCCACACCTCCCTCCTCCAATCACCGCGCTGAATCATCATGTCCCGCCCCCATTGCCTGCTGACCGACGTCTCTCTCGTCCAATCGGCGCCCTCGATCATCAGTCCCACCCCCAGTCTTGCCGAAAGCGGAAATTTCACTGGGTTTTAAAACCCGGATTACAAAAACTTGGGGGGGATCGTCCCCCACCACTCAAAACAGAAGGGGGGGGTGTCCCCCCTGTCCCTCCCGGGATTTCCGCCCCTGGCGGGAGAGCACCCTCAGTTACCGGCGTCTGCACCATGTGTAGCACACCACGAGGTGGTGGGGTTACCGATCATGGTGGGAGAGCAGGGTGTAAAGGGGCAACAGCCCCGGGTAGGGCAGATGTGCCCGGTACGGCAAAGGAAATATGGTCCCCGGTAGGGCAGGCAGATAGGGGGCCCATAGAGAGTTATATCATCATTCTCCATGGGGCACACGTGCTGAGGGGGATGGTGGCTCACGTTCCCAGGTCAACCAGGGCGGGAGACCTGTCATTGCATTTTATGGAGGTGCAGCTGGCAGCCGACATAAATGATTGCGATGTGGTAGAATGGGTAAAGCTACTACTGATGACCCTGGATTCCTACCTATGCAATGCGGTGACCTCCAGGGAAGGGGGAAGACCTGAAACATGGGTAGCGGCACAGACGGCGGTTCTGGAGGCCATGGGGTGAATCAGGGTAGTCCTTTCGCCAGGGTGGGGGAGACGAAGCAGCAGGTAGCTGAGTCCCCGGACATGTTCGCAGACAGACTGTGGGCAGTGTATGAGGGAGCGTGTGGGACACCTTTAGATAGGCGGAATTTAGATGAGAGAACACCCCACTGGCTGAAGACTCTGGAAGCGAATTGCCTCCCGCGAGTTAGGGCAAAGGCCGAGCACTGGTTCGACCCAGCGGACCCAAACCTTAACGAGGCGAAGGTAATAAGGAAGCTCACCCTTGCGTATCGCAACGGGGAGAGAAGTGAGAAGAAGCCCTTTAAGGGCAAGGTGCACAATATAGTACCGGCACCCCCCAAAAGGAGGGAGTGGAAACAGGAACATAGCCGGACCTCTTCCGAGATGAGGCCGGTGTGCTACGGGTGTGGGAAGCCCAGGCACTACAAGAGGGAGTGCAGAAACCCAAGTAGAGCAGTGGAGGATAGGACCCCGGTAACAGCCGACCCAGCCCCGGAGGAGAGAGCGGCCGTGCCGGGAACAATAAATGTAAAAGATCTATTGGCCAATTTGCAGTCCAAGGTGGGAGGGTCTGGACAGGTAGCCATGGCAACAGGCCAGGGCGCGCCCGTATCCGCACCCCCGGCACCTTTATGACTGCCAGCAAAACAGCCCACATTCCTATGCCCGTTAGAGTATGGCCCATGTGGGAGACCCTGGGTCAAGATGGAGGTCCAGGATGTGGTCGGGAGTTACCTGCTGGACACAGGTGTTTCCAGTACCATTGTCCACACGGACAATCCCCGTACATCCCCTCTATCTAGTGGGTCACCCTATAGTCTTGTCGGTTTTACGGGAAACAAGAAGACGGGGGTTTTCTCTGTTCCCTTGTCCATTCGATTAGGAGCACTCCAGGCGCAGTGGAAGTGCGTCCTGATGAGTTGGGAGCAGGAGGGAAAGGGGATACTAGGCGCCGACTTTATAGTGGCCCATCAGGTCCTGGTGGACCTGAGGAACCACTGTTTGTGGGGCATAGCAGGAGAAGGGGCTGAGAGAGGAGGTAATGGTCATCGAGAGGGCACCAGAGAGAGGGGCTCTGTGTGTTGTGAAGCCCAGAGAGGGGTACGATGTAGAGGCCCTAGTGAGGCAGACCCCGACGAGTATCGAGGCCATGTTAAGCGAAATTTGGCCGCATTTGCTACTCACAAGCACGACTGTGGAAGGGTCACAGGAACAGAGGTCAGGATAGACGGGGATCCCATGACCCGACCGCAGAAACAGTATAGCTTTCCTCGAGAAGCGGAGGCTGACTTAGAAGTCAGCCTGAGTTCACTGGTTAAGCAAGGCGTTTTGAGGCCCATAGCCACCCACGTGAACTCACCGCTCTGGCCCGTACGGAAGCCAGACAATTCATGGAGGGCCACTGTAGATTATAGGGTCCTGAATAAGAACATTCCGGCTTGCGCACCAACTGTGGCAGCCGTAGCAGACCTATTAGGGGAAATTCCGGCGTCTGCATCTGTATTTACGGTGCTAGACATCTCGAACGGTTTCTGGTCTATCCCGGTCAGGAAGGAAGACCAGTACAAATTTGCTTTCACATTCAAGGGGCAGCAGTACACGTGGAACTGTCTTCCGCAAGTGTTCCACAATAACCCCAGCATTTTCCACCAATGTATGGCGGAATGTTTAAAGGAATTCAGTGAGACCTACAAGGTCGTCCAGTATGTGGATGATATTTTGCTATTCACGGACACCAGTGAGGAACATGGGCCCCTAGTAAACGAACTGCTGGAGCTGCTCTGTAAGAGCGGTTTAAAAGTAAATCCCAAGAAGGCACAGATAGGGTTACAAGAGGTAAAGTTCTTGGGACTGACCCTTAGGGCCGGAGAAAGGGGTATCGATACAGCAAGAAGGCAGGCAGTGCAGGAACTCCCAGTCCCAACGGACGTCGGGGGGGGGGGGGGTAAGGTCATTTCTGGGAGTCACGGGCTACTGCCGAGACTTTATAGAGGACTATGCCGCGACCGCAGCACCTCTGCTCCGGCTGCTACGCCAAGGGGTAGAGTGGGAGTGGGATGAGCAGTGCGAGTCGGCATTCGTCCATTTGAAGCGGGACCTGTAAAAGGCCCCAGCTCTGGGAGCCATCGACTACAGGGAGGAATTTTTCCTGGAGGTAGCCGCAGGCAGCGACGGCCTGGGCGCAGTGCTCCTCCAGGAACGGCACGGCAAGTTAAGGCCAGTGGTGTATTCCTCCAGAGTCCTCACAGAGGTAGAAAGGTCCTATTCAAACTGTGAGTGGCACCTGCTAGCCACATACTGGGTGAAGAGGGTACAGGTCTTCATAAGAATGCCCCCCATCACCCTCCTGACCCACCATACCCCAACCCAGATGCTGCTGGATGGTCGGATTAAGGATGGGACCGTTAGCAGTGCGAGGATCACTCGCTGGACCCTTCCCCTTTCCCAAATGGCCTTACGGGTTGAGAGGCTATGCGAGCCCAAGCTCGCAGCCAATTTGGTGTACCCAGGGGAGCCACACCGTTGCTCGGTGGAAGGGGTATGACAGAGGACTATTTGTTGCACGTGACGGCTTGTAGGGTGGAAGGTGAGGACAAGGGGGACTCTGCCCTTGTTACGAGTGGGGGGTGGGGAGAGAGAGCAGAGTCACGGGGTATAGATGAGATCCTGGTGAGAGCCTCATCTATGGTAGAAGAGGGGAACCCCCGTTCCCTGAAGAATGAGGAAGAATTCAAACTCTGATCTTGGATGTGTGTGTGGGTGGGTGTATAATCACATCTGCTCAAAAAAACGATGCTCTAAAGGTAAATTTTTTACATATTCCGATAGAGATTTATGCCTTGAAGTAAAAAATTGCCTTATCTGAAAATTGCATACATTATTTCTCGAGTTATTAATCAAAATGTTCAAAAATCTGAATGAACTTAGAAAATAAAACCGCTGGCTTTGGCTGATGATATGATGACGTCACAATGGCTGCACGCTGTGTTCACGTGCTGCGAGGACGTCGCCCGCCCGCGCCGCTCGCAAGCCCAACCCCGCCCGCTCGCTGCTGCCCCTTCCGCTCGTTGCCGCCCATTCCACTCGCTGCCCGCCCCGCTTCCCTCCTCCTCTCCCTCCCTCCTTCTCTCCCACCTCCTCTTTCTTCCCCCATCCTCTCTCCCCCTTCCCCTCTCCCCCTCCTCTCTCCCCCTCACCCCTCTGCTGCCCCCTCCCTCCACCCCCCTTCTCCCCCTCTCTCCCCCTCTCTCCCCCTCTCTCTCCCCCCTCTCTCTCTCTCTGTCTCTGTCCCTCTATCTCTGCCCCTCTCTCTCTGTCTCTGCACCTCTCTCTGTCTCTGTCCCTCTCTCTCTCTCTCTCTGTCTCTGCCCCCTCTCTCTCTGCTCTCTCTCTCTACCCACCCCCCCTCCCTCGCCAGATGCGCCTGCGAGTTGGGGGCTATGCGTGAGTGGATAGGGCGGGCTTGGGATAAAAGGAGGCAATGAATAATATTAATATATCAAGGGGGGTGGTTAGTGCGTGAGTGTGTGTGGGGGGGGGGTGGTTAGTGTGTGTTTGTGTGTGGTGGGGTGGTTATTGTGTGTGTGTGAGACGCCGCAGGCCGGCCCCCCCCCCCCACCGCAGCCGCGCGTTGAAGGGAAGGGACCCAACAGGTTCCCCTTGGTCTAGTAACTATTAAAATTCTGATCTTGTATGTGTGTGTGTGTGTGTGTGTGTGTGTGTGGGTGTATAATCACATCTGCTCGAAAAAACGATGCTGCAACGGTAAAATCTTTACATATTCCGGTAGAGATTTATCCTGTGGTCAAAAAACACCTTATCTGAAAAATTCATGCATTATTTCTCGAGTTATTAATCAAAATGTTCAAAATCTGAAGAAACTTGGAAAAAATTAACTGCTTTTTCCCTGCGCTTACAGCTGTGACGTCACAATGGGATTGTAGCCCTGCTCGCAACATTGTTGCTATCCAAGTACACTGAGTCCTGCTAGCCCTAGCAAGTGCAAATGCATTTTTTTAAAGTCACAGTACACTGAGTTCTGCTAGCTAGCAAGTGCAATTGCATTTTTTTAAAGTTTAAAAATGAGGGAGGGTGCATAAGGCGAAATGAGCAGCCCCTGCGCAGTTGTTGGCTATGGGTGAGTGATGGAATATTGCGTTGGGGAACGGTTTGCGTTCGGGGACCAGGCCTCCTGTGGGGGCTATGGGTGAGTGGTGGAATATTGCGTTGGGGGAACGGGTTGCATTGGGGGACCAGACCTCCCGTGTGACAGGGTCCCACTTGGTTTAGTATATTACTAAAACTCATATCTTGTTTGTTTTGTTTGTATGCGTGCACTTGGGATCCCAAAACCCGCCAAAACGGTACAGGATAGCGCTATGATTTTTGGCCCGTTCAGATTTCCGTTCACATTGATGGCATATTTTACAAGTTATTGACATTTTAAACTTTACAAAAATCACTTTTCAAACCAGTTTTCCACTTGCCCTGCCCGTCAGTTGCGTTCGACATCACAACGGGATCCCAAATTTCATTTGTAAAAAAAAAAAAATCTCAATTTTTTTTCCGCGTGTACTTGCCTGGCCTCACAACGGGGACCGAACGGCTCAGTTTTAATCAAATTCTTCTGTTTTCATTAACAGCTAACAATATACTTAGGTTATTTTAAAGAATAAATGTGATTATATTTGATAATTTCATTTTAAAAAGAACATCGCGATTTTCATTGTGGGAGGGTGGGATAGGGGGGGAGTTTCATTTTTTTTAAAACACCGTGGTTTTCATTGTGGGGTTTGGATAGGGGGAGGTTTAATTTTTTTTTAAACATAGCGATTTTCATATATGGGATAGAGAGGACGTGAGGAGTAGGGGAGCAGAGGGCTAGAGGGAGAGGAGGGGGGAGGTAGGGGAAAGTGGGGGAGGTGAGGAGGGAGTGTGGAGTAGGGGGGATAGAGGGAGAGGAAGGCGAGTGGGGGAGGTAGTGAGTGGGAGAATCGAGGGAGAGGATGGCAGTGGGGGAGGTGAGGAGGGATAGTGGAAGGGTGGGATGGGGAAAGGTGAGGAGTGGGCGAGCAAGGGCATAGAGGGAGAGGAGGGGGGGTAGGGAGGGGAGAGGGTATGGAGGGAGAGTGGGAGTGACTGAGGGTAGGGGAAAGGAGAGGGAGGGAGGTGAGGGAGGGAGGTGAGGGAGGGAGTGGGGGTGGGTAGGAGGGGAGGGGAAAGAAGAGGGATGGTGACTTGGAGGGGGCGAAAGAGGGATGGTCTGGTAATGGAGGAGAGGGGGAAGAGGAGGGGAGGGAGGGGTGAGGGGAGGAAGCAGAAGGGAGTTGGTGGAGGGTGGGGACAGGGAGGATAATATAGGAGTGAAGAGGAAGAGTGGGACGCGTCCACATGTTATTGCCATGCGTGTTATTTTCAATAGACTTTTGATTTTAGTTTCTCTGCACCCAAATTCCCACATTAATATTTAGGGTAAACTCCTGACAAACACCTTCGACAAACCACTGCCTTGACACATTAATCTGCAGCAACACCACCCCTTATACACCAACCTACAATAAATGCATGCCATATGATATTATGCTCCGACATAATTTACCCTTTGGCCCAACAAATACAACAAGGTCATTGGTCCGCGAATAATTGATCTTTCTCCCTTTTTTCCCCAGTCAAAATGTAGGGGGAGAATCTGTCTTTTGTAACAAAATATTTGAGGGATTTTAAAAACAGCTGCAAAAATTTGTTATTTTTCAGTTGTACAAGATAATTGGGCGGCACGGTGGTGCAGTCTTAAGTTGCTGCCATAGAGCGCCAGAGTGGCGGGTTCGTTCCTGAATACAGGTGCTGTCTGTACGGAGTTTGTATGTTCTTCCAGTGACCTGCATGGATTTTCTCTGGGAGCTCCGGTTTCGGCCCACACTCCAAATACTTACAGGTTTGTATAGGGACTACATATGCTGGTTATACACTGAAGATTTGTAGATTAATTGGGTTGCTATAATTGTCCCTAGTGTTTGTGCATGTATGGGATAGTGTTAATGGTGGTGGTGGGGGAGAGAGAAGGGCCTGTATCCACGCTGTACCTCTAAAGTTTAGAGCAAACGGACATGTAAGTTCCCACGCTACCACAGAACCCACCAAATAGCCCGCTGCACGGAGCGTGTTAAGAGCTTGCTGCGGGCCGGATAAAATCTCCTGGTGGGCCGCATGTGGCCCGCGGGCCATAGTTTGGAGACCCCTGCTCTAGTCGACGTTAAAATAATTTCACTGTGCGCTTGCAGTTCGCGCATGCGACAATAAAAGCTCCATTGAACCAATAAATGCATGGATATCTTAACCCTCAGAATACTCTCTTGTAACTTTCCGACCACAGATGTTTGGCTCACTGGCCTATAGGGAGGTTGCACGGCAGTCGAGGTCACGACCCATGACCCGTACTGTTGCCATGCAATGCCTTCTGAAGTACAAGCGGTGAACGTCAGGTAAGCACTTACTATGGCTGCCAGTCCAGCAGGCCCGTCTTCTGTCCCAGCATCCGGACTCCACGCTGACTGGTTCCACACTCGCGGACCCCGGGACGTCTGTCCCCCCGTGTGGGGTGAATCACCCGGTGTGTGGGTCATGGGTCGGGGGAGTTGAATCATCCGGTGTGGGTCATGGGTCGGGGGGTTGAATCACCTAGTGTGGTGGTGGGGGTCGGGGGGTTGAATCACCCGGTGTGTGGGTTATGTGTCGGGGGACGTGAATCACCCGGTGTGGGTGTCGGGCGGTTGAATCACCCCGTTTGGTGGTGGGGGTCGGGGGGTGAATCACCCCGCGTGTCGTGTGTGGGTTGGGGGTCGTAGGGGGTTGAATCACCCCGTGTGTGAGTCAGGGGGTTGAATCACCCCGTGTGATGGTGGGATTTGAGGGGGTGAATCACCCTGTGTGTCGTGTATGGGTCAGGGTCCAGGGGTTAAATCACCCCGTGTGGTGGTGGGGGTCGGGGGGGTGAATCACCCCAGTGTGGGGGTTGGGGTCCGGTGCCGGTGCAGCGCGGTCAGTGACTCTGAGTGGGCGGAGGGAACAGACTGTCCCCAACTCTGCTGCAGCTGGCGGGGGCGCTGCCGGGTTTATGGCCCAGTGTTTCCGCTGCCCGGAGCCGCGGCCCCGCTCCACCCAGCCCCGTGTGTGTGGGCGTTGCCGACGCACAGCCCGTGACAGTGCGGCCGGACAGGGGGAGATGGGGCAGAAGGCAGCCGTGGCCGGACAGCGCTGACCCCGGGGGGAGAGTGGGGGCTGTCCGGAGGGATCCGCTCCTTCGGCCGCTTACACCTTGGTGCTTGGGTTCAGACCGCTCAGTCACCCTCCAGCCCGGGTGGTCAGGGCCGGGACGTGCCCTCAATCCGCCGGCATGCTGCTCTTTCGTAAGTCAGTGAGCAGCTGTGATTTTGGCAGTTTTCTCTCACGGTTACCCCTACTTCCACAATTTTTGACAGTGCAAAAATTGACCATTTTGGCGTTTTTTAACAGGTACGTGTTTCGTGTGTTACTAGTGTGTGCTGGAAGCTGCCTTGTACTACAGAAGACTTGAGCTACTCTGTGCGTCATGCCCTTTGACCTTATGACTTTACGTGCAACCCTCCCTATAGTTCCCAGCATTTTCCCTGCAGCCCTTAAATAAATGCACAATATTTGTCACCACCGAGTCTTCTAGCACCTCACCTGTCTTTAATGATCTCATAAATCTCAGCCAGGGAACCTGCATTTTCCACTCTAGCTCCGAGTGTCCTCTGATATCCTTATTTATAACTATAATGCTCTGATCTTGGATGTGTGTGTGTGTGTGTATGTATGTGTGTGTGTGTGTATTTATTTGTTTGCGTGTGATCACATCGACTCGAAAAATCGACGCATGAACGGGATTTTTAAAAAACATACTCGGGTAGAGATTTACCCCCTGGAGTCCGAAATTGGCTTACCTGAAAATTTCGTGCTTTATTTTTTGAGTTATTAATAAAAATGTTAACAAATCCGATCAAACTTTGAATTCAAAACGCGTTTTTTTTGCTGAAAACGTGACAATGGATCTGCCTGCCATCTGCTCACGCTGCGACTCACGTCACCTCCCACACCTCCCTCCTGCCCCCATTGTTCAAAAGTCGCCCTGTCGACAAATCTTTAGCCCGCTCATGCCTCGGCTCGGCTCGGGCCCTGTCCCCGAGAGCTCCCGAGAGCTCTGGTCGACGCCCACTCGCGCCTCGGCTCGGGTTTTCTCGGGAGCTCCCGAGTGCTTTGGTCGACGCACACTCGCGGGAGCAGAAGACGCAGAAAGAACGAGCAAGTCAGACCTTGTACCGGAGAGATCCCGAGCTCCCCTCTCTCTCTCTCTCTCTCTCTCCCCCCTCCCCCCCCTTCCCCCCTCTTTCCCCACCTCCTCCCCCCTCTTTCCCCACCTCCTCCCCCCTCTCTCCCCACCTCTGACCTCCCCTCCTCCTCCCCCTCATCCCCCATTCTCTCCCCCCTCTCTCTCTCTCTGCCTCTCAGTCTCTGCCACTCTCTCTCAGTCTCTGCCCCCTCTTGCTCTGCCGCCCTCCCTCTCCCTCACTGGACGCGCCTGCGAGTTGGGGGCTATGCGTGAGTAGATAGGGCGGGGATGGGATAAAAGGAGCGAATGAATAATATTAATATAATATCAAGGGAGGGTGGTTAGTGTGTGTGTGGAGGGGGTGATTAGTGTGTGTGTGACGCCGCAGGCCTCCGCCCCCCCCGCAACCGTGCGTCGCGGGGACGGTACCCAACAGGTCCCACTTGGTCCAGTATCTGATAAAACCCTGGAGATTTGTCGATCTTCATATGCGTCAGCACCTCCTCGACTGTAATACTGACTGCCTCTTTGCAAAGACTGCAGCAAACGTCTCCTTTAAAGCCATATAGTGATAGTGTGGAAACAGGCCCTTCGCGCCAACTTTCCCACACCGGCCAACATGTCCCAGCTACACTAGGTATGTTACAAAACTTACCTTCAGCGGCGCTGCAGTTCTGTCACTGCCCGTGTGCGTGACATTGGTGCCTTTGAGAGGGGGGCGGGTTTAAAATGCGGTAAATCGATTTTGAAAAGGCTGTTTAGAAGCTGAAGAAAAATCGCTTCGACATCGGTTTTATTACATTTATTTTAAACTGGACTGGATAATTTCATAACAGGAGTAAATTAAAAAGCATCTTCTAAAGCCGTCAAAGCCGACAACGGGGAAGGATTTCACGCACGGGACAGGTAAAAAAAAGGCGTTTATTTTTTCATATAAACTAGCTTCTTAGGATGCCTTTAATAAAAATTTCAAGTTGCAAAAATGTCATTATGTAAATATACCAACCGGCAGTATTTTTCCTGCCGATATTGGGGTTTGATTCAGTGCGAATGCAACGTTCCAAACCAGCGTGTTCCACAAAATCCCACTCACAAGGTGATTTAAATGGCCATCAATTTACAGGAATTAAACATTAAATTCCCTCCATTTGGCCTATAAATTCATGACAATGAGATTTAAAAATCATGTTATATTGTGACTTCTTGTGTGAATGTTATTTGGACACTTAGGCTTTTTAAAAATGTTAACCTTTTCTTAAGAAATTGATAGATGTTTAGATCTAGTAATTGAATTTTGTAATTAGCTACAATTGGATAACTAACTAATTATATGCTTTAATTTCAGGTCATCCAAGTAACATTGTTTCATATTTGTTTCAGAATGCTTCAATCTATAATAACTGAAAATTTCATTCAGTTCTCTTAATTTTTAAGAAAGTTATGGGCTTCTGACTGTCCTTGATCACAGCTTTTTTGTTAAGTCAATGGAAAAGCAATAGGGGGGTTGCACGTAAGGTCACTGGGTCATAGGGCTTGACGCACGGAGCCACTCAATCCATCTGGAGGACATCCGTCACTTCCGGTATATGTTATTAATGCTAGAAACGCGTACTTTCCTACCTGTTAAAAACAGCAAAAATGTTGAATTTTTTCGCTGTAAAAAATTGTGGAAGTCGGGGTAAGTGTGAGAGACATGTACCCAACTTCAGAATTCCAAAAGTGAAGCGAAATGAAGGTAAAGAGAAGAGACAGCAGCTAAAGTGCTTGGCGAACATTGGCCGTGCACATATCGGAATTGAAAATATTGGGATTTATCGCGTTTGCTCACTGCATTTCATTAACGGTAAAGCATTATTTGTGGTTTTTCTTGATTCCTTTGGTATCTAAAAAGTCTCAGAAGTGATAAATCTGGTTGTGAATTTTGGTTCAGAAGCGTTTTCTTTTTGTATGTAAAATCCCACTTGAGAACCATGGGCGATTTTAAAATTTTACAGCCAGATTTATCCCTTCTGAAACATGTTAGATGCCAAAGGAATAAAGAAAAAACACAAAAAAGCCTTAGTTGATGAAATGCAGTGAGCAAACGGCCAATGTTCGCCAAGCACTTTGGCTGTTCTTGTCCCTTCAGCTCTCGCTTCAATCTACCGTAATTTCTCCTCACTTTTTGAATTCTGAAGTAGGCTAAATGTCTCTCACGCTTATCCCGATTTCCATAATTATTTACAGCGCAAAAATTGACAATTTCGGCGGGTTTTAACGGGCCCGCTACGCTGGAAACAATGGAAAGTACTTACCTGCAGTTCATCGCGTGTAATCCATTTGGCGTAGCGTAGCAACAGTACGGGTCATGGGTCGTGACCCGACTGCCGTGAAACCTCCCGATAGGGAACAAGATGCTAATTTCCGAGTATGAAAATGGCCATAACTTTTTGAATACTGAAGATATGAAAGTGAATTAGGTGTCAAATTAAACTTATTTTTATGCTTTATCTGATGGGATAAATTGCAGACTAGATTTTTAAAATCTCAAAATTTTGTAACATTGCTAGCTACCTGCGCTTGGTCCATATCCCTCCAAACTTGTTCTATATTTTCTTACCCAAGTCGTGCCTGGGCCTCCTTCTCTAATAATTCTCCTCTTGATCTCTACCTGCCTGATTATTTCACCTTGCCACTGGATCCCCGCGTGTAGCTGCCTCCCTCAGCTGTGTGCTGCCTCGGCGTCCGGCCCGGGCCCCCTGACATAGGCGGGAGCGGCCGGCCGGCCGGGGTCTGGTCTGGCCGCCGTTACCATGGTTGCCATGGTTGCGGGAGGGCGGGTCGCGCAGGCGCCGGCCCCAGCCACCCATAAGGCCCCGCGCTCCCCGCCCCAGCCGCCGCCGCCGCCTCGCCCTGACCCGCAAGATGAAGGCCCAGAGCCGTCAGCTGTTGCTGCTCGCCGTCTTGCTGCGCCTCTCCGATGCCTTCTACCTGCCTGGCCTGGCGCCCGTCAGCTTCTGTCAGAAAGGGGAAGAGACCGAGTCGTGTAAGGTAAGGCTCGGGGGTCTGCCCGCAGATCTGGACACTCGATGCAAGGCCTCGGACGTGGGGATGCGGGGGGCGAGAGGCCGGTAGCCTGCGGAGGAGACGTGCAGCCTCTCAGCCGGCCTCTGGAGTGGGTACATGTCACATCACCATCTCCCGTAATTCTCGCCGCCGCCGCTGCTGCTGCTGCCGCCTGATCTGCTCAGCGATTCCCCTTTATATAGTATGTCCAACATCTGCAGGGTTTTCATTCCCAACACAAGTAAGAGCGATAGGCGGCTGTACGACCCGAGGAGCATGCACCGCCATTCATTTAGGATCAATACTGGATCAAATCTTGTTCCAACGTTGCCCCCGACTTCCTTGATTTCAGTCCCTGTTTTAAATGAGCTCCGTTACTAATCCTAAACAGCCTATTGGGATAGAGACATCCAGTACTGATTCAGTCCTGTTCGAATAGATAGATCATTTCTCCTCGTCTCAGCCCCACTATATACTCCTTAATCTCAGCCTGTAATCCAGGTTCTAAATTCCTCAACTACGCAAAACAGACTAATACAACCTGCAAGATTTTAGTCCAATTATATCTCCTTATTCCACAAAATGTAAGAGAATATAGACCTAGTCTACTCTATTTCAACATCAAGTGTGTAGTGTCCCAGCTGTATTCTCTTAATGGTAAGGCTTAAGAAGGGATCAAAACTTGTGCTTCAGTCATCAAAACTTTTTTTGAGGATGTAACTGAAAAAATAGCAATGCTATATCCAGTAGATGAAGTTTGTGGGAAGGAACAGCAGATGCTGGTTTAAACTGAAGATAGACACAATGCTGGAGTAATTCAGCGGGACAGGCAGCATCTCTGGAGAGAAGGAATGGGCGATGTTTAGGGTCGAGACCATTAACACTGAAGACTTTTTCCCCATCCCAAAGACGTGGGTCTGCAAAAATGCCTCAAATTGTAAGGAGCAGATGCAAAAGAGGGATAACATTGAATAGGTTGAACAGGTGTGGACTCAATGGACGAATGCTGTATCTTTCAATTAATCAATCAACTTCATCTACTGAAGGACACAAAATGCAGGAGTAACTCAGCGGGACAGGCAGCCTCTCTGGAGCGAAGGAGTGGGTGATGTTTTGGGTCGAGACCCTTCTTCAGGCTGAAAAAGTCTGAAGACCCACGTCTTTGGGATGGGGGCGGAAACTGGGACACCCAGAGGAAACCCACACTGTCACAGATAGAAAGTGTAAACTCCTTGCAGACAACACCCGAGATCAGGATCGAACCTGAGTGTCTGGCACTGAGGCAATGGCTCTACCAGCTGTGCCACTGTGCTGTCCTAAGTGTACTTACATTTTCAGCAGATATTTGCGAGGTTAGTGTGCACATATGTTGTTCTTATGTAAGACCATGAGATTGCAACGTGTATAGAGATAGCTGATTAGACCGATCTGGGATCAAATGTTCCTTCCACAGAAGTGACAGGTGTAGGGATGCCTTAGCATCGGTGGTTCCTGGTTATCAAGATTTTCTTTTCCTCTTTGCTTCTCCATTACAATGTGCACTACTTTTTACACGTACACCCAACAGGATCCTCCAATATTTGTTGTTCCTGGTTGTGTGTATTAATTTAGTTTAGTTCAGAGATAATGTAGTTAATGTTGAAACTCTTCCAAGAGTGTCTTTTTTTCTGTCCATCAGATGATCGTTTACCCTCAGTCTGTTCTCAGTAAAGTAGCTGTTTTGGTATTTTGTCAACAGACGTTCTATGGATGTGTTCTTCCCACCTTACCTGTGATTCTTTAAGCAATATGTGGATGCTGGGGGAGGTTTTTCTGGTATAGAATCTTTGTTTGGAATCTTGTCTTGCCACTTGATATGCAGAGGCACTGTGCAGTATGAAGGCTGTCTGGCAAGCCTGTAAAGAATGTGCTCAATTAAAGTGCATGGTTTCCTGGTTATCGATTGACGTGGCTTAGCAATTAGTTGACCGATAGGAAACTGGGTGGAAGTCGGCAATGTATGGGATACTGCAGGACTGAATGTGTGGGATTCTGCTGTTTATAATGTAAATTATTTGGATGAGAAAACTTAATGTAGTATTTCAATGTTTGCTGATGTTGGAAAACTAAACAGTACAAAGTACATTAAGTAAGAATTTAATTGTTCTGTTCATATCTGTTGCATATGACAAATAAACACTCTTGACTAAATTCTGGAGGATGCAGATTTGCTTGACTTTTAATTTATAGTTTGAGTTTAGAGGTACAGCGTGAATGTGGGTCCTTCGGCACACCGACCAGTGATTTTCCATACATTTTATCCGACACACTAGCGACTATAGACACAAGCCAGTTAACCTACAAACCTGTGCATTTTTGGAATATAGGAGGAAACCGGAACATCCGGAGCAAACCCGCGTGGTAATAATTCGTACCCATAGTCAGGAGTGCACCTGGCACTGTAAGGAAGCAACTCTACTGCTATGCCACTGCCAGGTTGGGTAAAAATATGGTAGATGCAGTGTAATGTGAAGATATCCCTTTGAGTTGTAAAAACCTAGCAGCAAATTATTTAATTGATGCATTATTGGGAGGTTTTAATGTACTAAGAGACTTGGGTATCTTTGCAGTTGCATCAAGCAGTTAAGGTGCACATAGTATGTGGCATTTATGGTAAGAAGGTTTGCGTGCAGCAACAAATATGTCATGATGCAGTGGCAGAGAGCCTTGATAAGAACACATCGGGAATACTGTGTGGTGTTCTTCCCTAAGAAAGGATAGATCAGAGATGACAGCAAATGTTGATTTCTGCAATGATGTACAGTCATATGAGTAGAGACTTGTGTAAACCAATTTGAATTAACTGGAGCTTAGAAGAATAAGAGAGGAACTGATTGGTATGCAAAATAGAAATTGTGGCCAGGGTAACTGGATGTCACAAATATTTCCCTGGTGGGGACATTTAAAACAAAGGGTTACAGGGTGAGAGATTTAGGACTGAGATGAACAGTGGGTGCCATGGACTGAAAGTCCTATCTCTCTGCTCTAACTCTACATTTCCACTCTAATTGAAATCAAAGCGGTCAACTCTGTGTGGAGCCACAGGAGAGGTGTGTGTGCGCGCTGTGTGTGTGTGTGTGTGTGCGCGCGCGCGCGAGTTGTGTGTGTGCGAGGTGTGTGTGCCTGTGTGTGTGCGCGAGGGATAGGATATATAGGCATTTAGATGGACAAGGGGTGATTAGGGATAGTGTGGAAGTCCCAAAAGCTATTGAAGGTGTACAATTCACCAATACATTAAAACAAGCTGCCAGTTAGTATCTGTTATTCAACATATTCATTTTCCTTTGAACTCTGCTCCATGCGGTTTCAGAAGACGATAGCTAGTATCGATCATTTAACATACGTGCTGTTATTTCCATTATACCTCCAATACATATAGACTTGCCATTAACACATCTGTTGTCACTACCTTTGAATTCCATTGCGTACAAAGTTCAGAGGAGGCCAGCTCGTATCAATTGTCAATATATT
Organism: Malacoraja senta; assembly: GCA_038087875.1. NCBI lineage: Eukaryota > Metazoa > Chordata > Chondrichthyes > Rajiformes > Rajidae > Malacoraja > Malacoraja senta. Next base: position 39,999,512 of record CM075983.1, read on the forward strand.
CATTGTCATTACCGTGACACATGCAGCCACCAGATGGTATCTGCTATTAAACACATTTACTTCCTGTTCAGCCAAGAGCCAAAAGTCGCAATCCAGGGTCAAATTATTAACATATTAAGTCTACTTACCTTTGCACCTGTTGCATTTGGAACTGAGAAGTTGCGACTTTTGTACAATGTAAGAGTAAAGCATAATTCCTGGACCAACAACCAGAATGTTTAAGGATGGAAAAGGAAGACTGTTTACCTTTTGAAATAGGTTTGATTATATTTGCTACCACAAAATTGCATAAAAAAACCTATAAGGAAAACCCTATAATACATAGTGGAATACGAATTTGGAAACAATTAAAAAAGGCTTTAAAACTGAATAATATACCACTATGTCTTCCCATTGTAAATAATCCTCTATTCAAGCCATCCATATTGGATAGAGGTTTTATACAATGGAAAAATCATGGAATTAAAAGGATTGGACATCTTTATAGGGAAGGCATCTTTCTGTCATTTCAAGAGTTACAACAGAATCATGGACTACACTCAAATAACTTTTTCTGATATTTACAAATTAGAGATTATGTTAAATCCAATACACAAGTTTATAGGACTAGGGAACCAGAAATTCTTGATGAATGTTTGAATAAGCATCCTAACACTGAAAAATTAATAGCTTATATTTATAACATTCTCCTAAATAATGAGGAACCACCGATGGAACTATATAGACATAAATGGGAAAATTAGTTAGGTTATCCTATTACGAAAGATATTTGGGACGACAGCTTACAACATATACATCAATGTTCGTTAAATGCCAGACATGCTTTAATACAATTTAAAGTCTTACACAGATTACATTATTCCAAAATAAAACTAAATAGAATTTTCCCACATATTTCTCCTATTTGTGATAAATGCCTGCACCTAGAGGCCAATTTAACACATACCTTTGCAAATTGTATAAGAATTAAAAATTACTGGACTGATATCTTTCAAATAATCTCTGAAGTTGTTAATACCAAATTGGCTCCAGACTCAAAATTAATAATACTTGGGATATCAGAACAAAGTTTAACACTCACAACAAGCCAAAGAAACTTCCTTGACTACAGTATAATAACAGGGAAAAAATTAATATTAAAATTCTGGAAAGGCCCTATAACCCCCACAATTAAAATGTGGATTGTGGAAATGTCGGAGACCCTACATCTAGAAAGAATTAGACTTGTCTTAATGGACAAGCAAGAACTTTTTGTTAAAATATGAGCTCCATTCATTGCCTATTTGAAGGGATAGAGTGGCCCAGCGCGAAAGCCCGACTGAAGCTTGAACTCGGGATTAGATGTAATTATATTTCATAACCTACGAACTTATCTCCTATGACGTATTATAAGTTATTCATTCCACCTCTTTTTCTTTTTTGATATTGTAATTCTTCTTTCTCTCTCTTCTTTCTTCTTTCTCTCTATTTTTCTTTTTCTATCTATATAAAAAAAAAACACTAGAAGCATAATTAACTGACAATTGACAAATTTAATAATGTATGAGTGATTGATGTATATGAAACGTTTTTTCTTCTATTATAATATGTTACTCTACATTGTAATATGTTTGCTTCTAATAAAAATTTATATCATAAATTATTAACATATTAAGTCTACTTACCTTTGCACCTGTTGCATTTGGAACTGAGAAGTTGTGACTTTTGTACAATGTAAGAGTAAAGCATAATTCCTGTAATTAACATATCAATCGACCTCAAATCTGTACTTCCTCAGTTATCTTTTTTGGTGTATAAATGTCCTGCTGTACCGACTTAACTTTGGAGTTATGATCACAGCCTTTGACTGAGACACTTCGCCTCTTGTGCAAGTAAAACTCACTGCTGATGGTTAATCATAAAGAGTCCTTGAGTCTTATTGAAGGGTCGACTTCATCAAGAGTCAGCATGGTTTTGTACAAGGGAGGTTGTGGTTCACAAATCTGATTGAAGACAAAAGGAAAATGAGTATAGAAGTTGGGAGGCCATGTTTCAATTGTATAAGACGTTGATGAGGCCACGTTTAGAGTATTATGTTCAGTTTTGGGCACCATGTTATAGGAAAGATGTTGTCAAGCTGGAAAGGGTACAGAGAAAATTTACGAGCATGTTCCCAGGACTAGAGGGTCTGAGCTATAGGCAGAGGTTGAGTTGGCTGGGACTCTATTCTTTGGAGTTCAGGAGGATGAGGATAGAAGTGTATAAGATCATGAGAGGAATAGATTGGGTAGATGCACAGTCTCTTGCCCAGTGTAGGTGAATTGAGGACAGGTTTAAGGTGAAGGAGAAAAATTTAATAAAAATCTGAGGGGTAACTTTTTCACACAAAGGGTGGTGGATGTATGGAACAAGCTGCCAGAGGAGGCAGGGCTCTCACTTAACTTTTTATCCCTGTTGCCAGCCGGGCAACCTTGGTAGCTTTTTAGGTTGCCAACTGACAGTTTAGGTGGTCATTTAAGATGGCTTGCATGACGCGTGCGATAATGTGCTCTGGCGAAGTGCGTAGTTACCAGTCGGAATTATACTCAATGAAGCATTCACATATTATTTCTGCTTCAAATAAAGTCACAAACTAAACATATTCACCAATCAAGACATGATATATCCCACAATGACATGCAGCAAAATTATAAGACAGTATCTCAACTCTTTTTACACATTGCAATTAATGCACTTTATTAGTTCTTTCCACTTTCAAACAACAATGTGGTTGGATTATTCAGCATATGATCAACCTCTGTCAATAAATCCTGGACCATGGTAATATATATGCTTAACCATGCACACTACAGATTGATTGATGCAAGCATGTTTTCTGTGAAGGACCGAAAATTATCATAACATGGCCATAGCATGGGTCGTTATTGCTATTGGTACAGAAACACTCTCGCTTCCCACATAATTTATCCACAACAAAATATACAGGTTGCAAGGACATTTCTACAGGCATTTTATGATAATAGCTGTTAAAACCAACTATACCTATCTGACAGGTTAAACATTACACTAGCTGACAAGAGATGGCCAAAGGACATAACTGCAGCAAATGTTCTTTTGGTAATATATTTAAAGGTGTCAAGACGCTACATTACTGGACATTCAGATTAAATGTACGTGTTGTGAACAGCAACGAAGATACCCAGTTTGTAAGCACCAGATTAAAAAAAAAATAATGATAAACGCTGTTTCCATCATTCCCACTTCAGAATTAACGTTAAAATTTCAACTGAAATATCTCCTGACCAAAATTGTGATGTATATGATTGACTGTAGAAGTGGTGGCGCTGTTTAACAGCTGCGGCTCGCCTGCAGTCCGTCTGTTTTTACTTTTTTTCTGTTGTTTTTTTTGTCTTGTTTTGGTTAAGTTTTAGTTTGTTGGGTTGTGTTAGGGGGGGTGAAACATGTTCTCTGTCTCTTCCTTCGGGGGAATGCGACTTTTTCGTGTAGTACCCCCCTTCTCTGCCTCCGTCTGCGCTGAGGCCTAATGGCGGAGCTGGTGGCCTCCAACCTGCAACCGACCCCGAGGCTACGGAGGCAGAGCCAGCCAGGACTCGCCAACGAGAGGCTGGCCGTCTTCGGGGCTGAGGCAGCGGTGGCCCGACTTGCTGGTGCGGCGTTCTGGCTTTCGGCGGCGGCCTGGAGCTGATACAGCGGGGTCCGGAGCAGAGACTGCGGGACCCGGAGCTGGGGCAGCGGCCTGGAGCAGAGACTGCAGGACCCGGAGCTGGGGCAGCGGCCTGGAGCGGAAACTGCAGGACCCGGAGCTGGGGCCGCGGCCTGGAGCGGAGACTGCGGGACCCGGAGCTGGGGCGGCAGCCTGGAGCTGGGGTGGCGGCCTGGAGCGGAGACTGCGGGACCCAGAGCTGGGGCAGCGGCCTGGAGCTGGGGCGGCGGCCCGGAGCTGATGCTGTGGCGGGCCGTCTCGGAGCGGAGACGGCGTTCCAGCTTTCGGCGGCGGCGACAACACCACGGAGGTCCGCTTGACTGGAGGGCGGCATCTTCGGCCTGGATCGATCGCCTCAGCGCAGAGGGAGAACAAGGAGGGAAGAGACGGAGACTAAGACTTTGCCTCCATCACAGTGAGGATGTGCTTGGTGAACTCACTGTGGTGGATGTTTAATTTGTGTTTATTGTATGTTTTGTTATTATTGGTTCTGTGTATGACTGCAGGGCAACATAATTTCGTTCAGACCGAAAGGTCTGAATGACAATAAAGGAATCTATCTATCTATCTATCTAAAACCTGGATAAGTCCAACATATAGTTGTGGATGTTGCTCATTAAATAACTACAGTACTGATACTCCATATTAAGAGCATTGATTTGCCGTTAAAATGAATTCTGTAATAATGTGTCAACGGCAGCAGTGACAATCGAACACTGCGGTTTTAATGTTTCACCCTCGCTCCCTCCTCCCGGCCTCGGCGTGCGGGAGGGTTTGTTTTGAAACAAGCAGCGGCCGCTATCAGGGAGGAGGAGGAGGAGGAGGTGGAGCCGCTGTCGCGGCCGCTGCTGCTGCTGTTTGGGGCCCGTCATTCGCTCTGACCCTTCCTCACCCCGCACCTAGCATATTTGCCCCGCACGACAGCTGTCACCGACACAACACGTCGCGTTCCTTTTCTCCAGAGATGCTGCCTGACCCGCGGAGTTACTCCAGTTTTTTGTGTCTATCTACGGTACAAACCAGTATCTGGTTGCCAAGCCGGGCAAAATGACTCGCCGTTTAGGTTGCCCGGCGGCGCTTTGAGTGGTCAGGGGCACCCGGGCAACCGCTAATTTCGAGCCCTGGGAGGTAGTTAAGGCAGGGACTATCCCAACATTTAAGAAGCAGTTAGACAGGTACATGGATAGGACAGGTTTGGAGGAATATGGACCAAATGCTGGCAGGTGACGAGTGTAGCTGGGACATGTTGCCCGATGTGGGCAAGTTGGGCCTAAGAGCCTGTTTCCACACTGCATCACTCTATGACTCTATGAATTGGCCTGTAGCATTGCCACCCTTTCCTTTGGAGTAGAGATATTTATTTACTATTTTCCGATCTACTAATAACTTCCACAGATGTAGGCAATTTCAGAAATTAAAGCCAATGCAACAACTATCCCACTAACTACTTCAAAGACACGAGGCTCAAAGCCTGGAGACATGTCAGCTCGTAGTCTCGCAATTTGCTCGGTATCACTGCCCTAGTGATTGTGATTTTCTGGAGTTCCACCTTCCCTTCCAATTCCCAATTTGCAGCTATTTCTGGGACATTACTTGCATCCTCTGTATTGAACACGGATGCAAAATATCTCTCCGTTGATGAACTCCCCAGACTGGCTTTCTGTTCAATCTATGGTCACACCCTTTAACTCTTCTTTTGGTTCCTATCTATATGTTAATGTGCTTCTGGTTAGCTTCTTTTCGGGTTCAAATTTTCTTTCCTGTTAATTTTCAAGCCATTCGTTTGGGTTTTTAAATTCCCTCCAGCCTTTTGATTTGCCAATTTGTTTAATTTAATTTGATGCTTTCCTTTATATTTATCTTTAAATCCTATTTTTAACTATTTAGAAAATGCAACAACACAGCGCAGTAACAGGCCCTTCAGCTTGTGATATCAGTGCTAACCGTGATGCAAATTAAACTTGTCCCATTGCCTGCACATGGTCCATATACCTTTATTCCCTGCATGTTCATGTGCCTTTCTGATTGCCTCTTAAAGGTTGCTATTGTCTGCATCCACCTCTACCCCTGGTAACATGTTATAGGTACCTAATACAGTGTTTAAAAGAAAATTGTCACAAACATCTCTCTTAAACTTTCTCCTTCTTACGGCAAAGCTCTCTAGTGTTTGATATTTCTAGTCTGGAGGGGAAAAATATTCTGCCTATATCTTCCATGCCTCTTGTTATTTTAAATACAGCAAACACGTGTTATAACAGTCCATGGGGAGGGAATGGTGTCCGTTATTGCAGATTGTCCCATATAATTGAGTACGGTATTATCATTGTATGTACTTGAATCAAAGAACGACAGATGGTGGTTAATTCACAAAAGGACACAAAATGTTGGAGAACTCAATGGGTCAGGCAGCATCTCTGAAGAACATGGATAGGTGATATCGGATCCCTTCAGACTGATTCGGTCTGCTGAGTTACCCAGCACTGTGTCGTTTCACCTAAGACTAGGCATCAGTGCTGCTGGTCTACACCAACAAGCCCTTCACCAGTTGATGCAGCTGTTGTTGCAACTCACGTTGCAACCCCTGGCTAGCGATGCTTTCTTCAGGATGCTGACACTGATAGGACACGCTTGGTCACCGTGCGGCTCCCTCCCCTCTCACCAGCTGCCACTTCGTCCTTTTCGCTGTTGATTTGTCTGCTCCCCACTTCCAAGATGGAGTATGTTGGCGACCGGGGAGAAAGAGAAGGAGATGGTGGTAGTCTGAGGGGGAAGAGGCTGAGTGGACAAGACAACAGGAAAAGGAGGGGCAGGCGGCCAAGTGGACAAAGCGATGGGAGGAGGAGGAGGCCGTGGGGGGGGGGGGGGAGAAGATGCCAAGTGGACAAGGTGGGGGGAGGTGGAGGAGGAGGAGGCAGCAAAGCTGGAAGGGGGTAGAGGCAGAGTGGACAAAGTGACGTCTGACAGAAGAGAAGCGGCAGCTGGTCAGATGGGTGGGAGCCCCACGGTGTCCCTGATCCGATATCACCTATCCATGTCAACCGGACAGTGCTGTAAGTGAAGAGGGCCATCTGATGGATCTTGTGAGCTGGAGGCGGCATCAGCTGGTCTGATTGCTATAGCCAAAATCCATTATAAAGGCACCATTAAAACGAGGGTTTCTTGTACTTCTTTCAGGTCTACCTGCAATCTCTGATGCTCCAGAGAAAAGAATCAGATTCTGTTGAACCACTTCTTTGCTACTACTCTCTCATGCAGATGATATCTTTGTGATCCTCTTCCATGCCATCTCCAAAGGCTCCATTTCCTTCCTGTAATATGGTGACTAGAACTGTACACGATACCCCATATGTGGCCTCACCAAAGTTCTGTACCGCTGCAGCATGACTTGATAACTTTTATATTCGGTGCCCCAAGCATGCCATTTGTGTTGCCATGTTCAAGGAGCTATGCACTTGCACCTCGAGATCCCTCTGTGCACCAATGATCCAAAGGGACATGCCATTCACTCTATATTTTCCCATTTTAACCTCCCAAAATGTAACATTACGTTTTCTCTGATTAAATTCCATCTGCCATTTCTGTGCCCATATCTGCAACTGATCATTATCCCGCTGTATCCTTTGACAGCCACCTTCACTATGCACAACTCCACCACTTTCTGTGTTGTCTGTAAACTTACCAATCAGCCCATCTTTGTTTTGTCCAAAATATTTTAATTAATATATAGAGGCAGGGAAAGATTCATTACGTACCCACTGTCTTGTATGACCAAGCCAATTTAAAATCTAAAATATTTGTCAACTTTAGGTGGTGGATCCTTTCCTTGAAACTTTTCTTGTTGGAAATGTATTTTGAAAAATCCCTTAAAATGCTTGCCACTGCATCCTGACTAACCAGTCACTTCACTTTAACTAGTTATAGCTTTCATGCTTTCATTATTGCCCTTATTTAAGTTTAAAATCTGAGCTATGACCTATTCCTTGTCCCTCAAACTAAATTTATTGTGTATGAAGATCACTGATAGCCAGGGATGTTATCACAATGAGATAATTGATCTCATTAAATAGTATTAGGACTCGTATAGCTTGCACTCTGCTGGAGCCAAGTTGTTATTTCATTTTCTGGCCATGTGATATGATTCTTACCAGGGTGCACTGGCGCCTTTTTGTCCACAAAAACAGTGCCACTCTATCCTGCCACGTGAGGCGTGTACACCAAGTCCACAAGTGGCTTTTTGCTTTTAGCATTTCTCACATCCACCTGTACTGCTTCTGCATCATGATTTCCCGAACTTGGGTCATTCTCCTCTATCGCGTTCAGGCAATCATTGATTATCAGAGAATCTCCTCTACCTTGCACGTCTTTCTGTCTTTTCAACATGTTATGTACCCATCAATATTTGGTTCCCAATCTTTGTCACCTTGTGGCCATGTCTCTGTAATTATTCGTATTTTGCGTCCTCACAATTCATCTTTGTTTCAAATGTGCATTCACAAAACCTGGAATTTTTTTCTATTTAGTAAACTAACCTTATCCACGGAACTACCCTATAAATTGTACTCTCTACCCCTTCCTGTCAGTCTTTTCCCATTTCCCATTTTTATGCCTTTTCTTCCAGCCTTTTACAGCATCTTTTCAACTTTGTTTTGTATTTGCTTCTATTTAATTAAAATCCTTTCCCTATGGTATCGCAGCGTATCAAAGCATAAATCAGACAATTCCATTGGTACAGCTCCCACTTTCCTCAATACTGGTGTCATGAACTTAATCCACTTCTACCTTGAGCCATACAATCATTTGTCTAATCTTAATTGTTGCATGCTAATTTGCAAGCAATTTGAGTAATAATGCAAAGCTTATTACCTTTTTCTGATTAATTATAGGCAGGACAAATAAAGATCAGTATATTTACCATCGGAAAGACATGAAAATGGGACTAGCTTAGACGGGGCATCTTGGTTGGCATGGATGAGTTGGGCAGACGGGCCTGTTTCCATGCTGTGTGACTCTGACTGAGAGGAATTTGAGGAATAACATCTTTGAATGGAATGGGGAACTTAAGATATTATTTTCTCAACTCTCCACGGTAGATGGATAGCCATTTCAGATTTGTTCCAAACTCGCTGATAAAGATTTACTTTAATGTTCAATTGCCAGTCAAGTCGAAGGTGAATATGTTGAACATTCGTCCCTACTTGTCCAGCAATCTCTACATTGCTTTTGACTCCAGCTTCCATTTATTCCAAATCAATAATGCTCTTGTGGGTATATTCCTGATGTTCTATACTACTATTACTACTACTACTGGTGGTGCGTAGGTTATGCAGATGTTTTGGCCTGAAAGGGTTGGCTGTTTTTGTTCTTCATAGTGCTCGTGGGATTTTTGGACAGGTGGCTTGATCTTTTCAAGTCAAAGGGAATAGTTAATAGGAAAGTGCAAGCATCTTTTTAAAGTTGGCTTGATGAAATAATTGATAGTTCAAGCAGTTTGCATTAAGAAATGTGTTTAAAATAGACGTGGCAGTCCTGAGCATGAGCTCAATTTGAGTGTGTAATTTGAGTGCAACAGGTTGAGAGGTTTATTACAGTGAAGCAATTCATTGGCTCTAATTTAAGGCCAGTTCAGAATAGTTTCTTCAGAATACCGCATTTAAATCACACTATTGTTTCAATCAATTGTGCTCGAAACTAATGCCTTCCTGTAAAGTTCTATTTGAAAATCTTGGATTCAGTTACCATTCTCTTAATAATGAAGACATTGTCCAGTAGTAATAGAATGCCCCACTTTCAGTGTTCCTGACTTGTCAAGTGCTGCAATGTTGCTGTCCATTGTGTTGCATTGTCATGATGGAAGTTTCTAGCACTATCCTCGCATTGTGGATCTCCTGAAGTAACTCTCCAGATCCAGGATGCCTGTCAGCAAATTCTGTAATTTGCTTTATCTCTTCTATTTTGTGACTTGACTTGGATTTTTGGATCTCATGATTTGGTTTTTCATGTTGGCCGACAGTAGACCTAGAGTCTGAAGAAAGGTCTCGACCCGAAACGTCGCCCATTCCTTCACTCCAGAGATGTTGCCTGACCCGCTGAGTTACTCCAACATTTTGTGTCTACCTTTAATTTTACCAATCTCAATATGGCTATTAAAATCCTCCACCAATTGCAGATAAAGTTGAGAACAACAAAAGTCACAACCCATGGCTAATGGCTGCATATTTATTTTGACATTACTACCATGCTGCTCCTATTTGAGTATTGTAGCTAATAATTAATGCCAAAGGTTAAACATGATTACTGACAAATGAAAAGTGATGATTAATTGCCCTTGCAATAGAGAGGTGTATTTTGGGGCAAGATAGGATAAATCGTGACCATTTTATGTAATCTACTTTTGCTGCAGGAATAGGAGCAGGTTCAGAGGGTTAGGATGTGGATAGGTGCACCATACCGGGATATTGCAGCTGTTACAGAAACATGACTGAGGGAGGGGAGGGACTAGCAGCTCAATATTCCAGCCTACAGTTACTGCAGGAGAGATGGAAGAGGAAGAAATAGAGGAGGGTGGTGCTGTTGTGATTTTTATTTGGGAAAACATCATGACAGAACTTGGAGAGGGTAAGCCTGGAGAATCATGCAGAACCAAGAGAAAAAAAATGGGTGATCACTTTGGAATTGTATTGTGGGCCTCCACATTCTTTCATAAAGGTAGGAGAGATCATAATGAATGCTTTAAAATTATAATGGGGCACCTCAACATTTATATTTAAAAAAAAAAAAAAAAAAATCTTGAATGTGTGCATGTTCTCCAGGACTTTGGAAAACGTGGACGGTGACATTTGGTTGGTAGCATGGAACCATGGGCCATGTGTGTATTTTTTACTTTTTTTTTTATCAACACTGAGAATCATAATCGTAATTTATTAGCCAAGAATGTTTTGCAACATATACGAGGAATTTCATTTGCCATACAGTCATACCAAAGAAAGCGACAAGACACAAAACCACATAATATTTGACATAAACATCCACCACAGCAGCTCCTCCACATTCACCACTGATGGAAGGCAATAAAATCTTATCTTCTTTCCTCCTTTTTTTCCCGCGGTCGGGGCAGTCGAACCATCCGCAGTCGGAGCGATCGAAGCTCCCACGTCGGGGCGGTCGAAGCTCCTGCGGCCTGGAGCTCCCGAAGTCGGTCCCTAATGCTGTGTATAGTACTGGTTGTCATTATTGTAAAAATGATATAGATGCAATGGAGCAGATGGAGAGATTCACAAGGAACCAATGAACAGACTGGAAAAGGGTTACAATATTTTCAGAATTAGGCAAGGTTTTACAGAGTATTTGAGAGAATGTTTCTACTTCTGTCAAAAAGCATAGCTGGGCAACATCAATAGATGGCAATCATCACTAAATCCAACGGGTAAATTCAAGTTCAATATCTTGTCCTGACGTGTGAATGTGCGAAAATCGCTTTCATAGAGTCGTACAGCAGGCCCCGTGTTCATGCCGATCCAGATATAATTTGGTCCATATTCCTCTAAACCTTTTCCAGGCACCTGTCCTGACATCTTTTAAACATGGTAATTGTACCTGTCTCTTCAGCAAGGAATAGTGTTATGTTTACAGATGTAAATGAAGAAAGCTCTGAGAAGAGAGTTAAGCATGAGGGTTGGCTTGTCTTGCTTGGTGCAAATGACCTGTTTGTATGGAGGTAATCCTTTTAACAGTTGTCATCAATTTATGAGGTCCTGACCAATTTATTAAGATTACAAGACTTTATCACGGAAAGTAGAACTGTCTAGGACCTGGGATTTCATTACTGTCTGTAGTCACCATTAGATTACGTTCAATGCTATAGCTGTGTAAATTCAAGGCTCTGGGGGCTATATTCCTGCTAAGGATTGCATTTCACGTTGTGGGTTGTCACCAGGCATGTGCCGTGAGTAATTACTCAGGGTAGGCAGTCATTCAGGCGGCTTTAAAAAAAAAAAAAAAAAATCTTAAACCGCACATGCGCCGATTGTTCACCTCTCCATAAGCTGTCAGTCGACTTTTATAAGGTAATTTGTCTTCAAAAGCCATATCTCTTAATAAAGTACCGTATTTCCCAGCAATCAAGACGCACCTGCGTCGAAGACGCACCCCCATTTTGAGTTGCTAGATTTTGAAAAAAAAGGCTGGCGGGACAAAGAATTTCTCACGCTCAAAAAAATAAAAAAAAGTAACAATTCAATTTGCCCAAGGCTTCTAAATCTCTTCCATTCTGAATTACGGAATGGATGGGTGGTGGAGGGTGACGGCAGGTGGACAGATGGTGGGGAAAACGGGAGCACACCGTGACAAGTTGAATCAGTTGTGATCTATTGAATGACAATACTAGTTCAAGGGACCAATTGGGGGGAGTGTTCCTTTCACAGCGTGTGGGGAGACTGGCCCGGGTCAGCACAGGCAGGAGCGTTGACCTCGCTCATGTCAGCCACTACCCGCTGTCCTGTTATCCATTGCCCGCTGACCCGCTCTTGAGCTGGTCCCCTCACTGTCTGGTCTACATTGAAAGACTCGGTCCGGGCAGCGAATGCCATGCAGTGTCACCCAGTGCAGCAAGTGAGGCCATGTCCTGCTCCCAGCAGCAGTCGGAATTTACGGATTTGCGGGAAGCGGCTGACATGAGCGAGGCCGGCGAGCGGCAGGAGAGAGGTGTTCAAACGGAAAGAACTGCCAGAGGTGAGCGGGCCGGCAGAAGGCGCTGAGGTGGTGGCCGGTTCTGCTGTCCGGTCCCGGCGGCCGCTCGCAGCCACCCAAGCTACTTCCCTCCCCAGCCACAATGCGGTGGCTCCGCGCCCGGAGCACCGCAGCAGCGGTGAGTGAGTGAGTTGCTGGCATGATCCACGACCCCCTCCTTCTCAAAGCTCCTGCCCTCCCCGCAACTTTACCCCTGGCCAGACTCCCCACACTCTGTGAAAGGAATTCTCTCTCTCCCCCCCCACCCCCCCCTCACCGCGGCGCTGTTCTTTTACAGCTGCTTCCCACTTTACAGCCGCTTCCCATCATTTGCCAGCAATGAGGGATAGACTTGGCTATCCCTCAGTACCGCAACATCGTTCTTGATGTTGCTGTACTGAGGGATAGCCAATTCTATCTTTCTTGGCAAACAACCTAACCTTCGGCCTCCAAGACGCAGATAAATATTCATCCCTTATTTTTTGGTAAAAAATAGCGTCTTCATTGCCGGGAAATACGGTATTTAAAAACATATAGCTCAAAGAAATTTACTTACCACATTATTTGTACACAACCTCCATTCTTCTCTCTTTGTTTCTTAAGATACTCTTAAGACATGAGCCATGTTTGAAAAACCCGCCAAGAAACTTGCGCTGCGCATGTGCAGTAGGCTGCTGCGCAGCACATGCTGGCAGTCCACGGTGCAAAGGCAGAATTTCAGCTGCCTTCAGTTCCCCTTGACATTGAAGGCTTGACAACAAAGGACAAAGGACATTTATTGTCACATACACCAAATGGTGTAGTGAAATTTGTTCTTGCCATGCAGCACAAATAGACACAACATTAAAGAAATTTAACATAAAACATAAAAACATCCCCCCACAATGGATCCCACTGTGGGGGAAGGCACAAAGTTCAGTCCATATCCCCTTGTCCACCCATATTCTGGCCTATATAGGCCTCCACAGTCGCCGCTACGGGGGCCGATGTTACAGGCCCTTCTTCGCCGGGTGATGGTGCTCCGGCGTCGGGAGAACCCTCTCAGCAGCTTGGGACACCTGGAACGGCCGTCTCCCTACCGGAGTCCGCGGCTTCCGAAGCCGAGAGGCCGCGCTCGATGGAGCTCCACCACTGGCGATCTCGTCGCGAGATCCCAGGCTCCCGATGTAAAGTTCAGCACCGCAGCTGGCCGCTCCACAGACCCGCAGCTCCGCTACGTTCACCGGCGGTCCCAGCTCACCGGAGTTCCAGCGCGGCGACCCGGGCAAGGCATCGCCCGCTCCGCTCCGCGATAGCGCTCCAGCGCTGTGCCACCGCCGAAGCCAAAGTTCTGGGCGGTCCCCTCAGGAAACGCCGCTCCAGGCCTGCTGGTAGGCCGCGAGGACAGGTCGAAAGTGCAGCCCGGAGAAAAGCTGCCTCTCCGACCAGGTATGGACCCTAGAAAGTAGTTTCCCCCTTCACCCCCCCCCCACCCCCACATAAAAAAGAATAGAACTCCTAAAAAACAAAACAACTAACACTAAAATTTTTTAAAAAGATGAAAACGGACAGCTGCAGGCTGGGCAGCCATACCACACAGGACGGCGCCCCCTAGAGCAGTCGTCGACGGCACGTGAGCTGCACATACTTTGGCGTATTACATGTACTGCGGATGAAAGGCACAGGAGAATTATGCCTATCGATGCCTACCTAAGAGATCGATCTCTTAGGTAGGCATAATTCTCCTGTGCCTTTACTAATTATATTTAATAATTACCATTTTATAATTTTAGTCAGGATAGGCACTGTCTACCTTGCCTGGTTGTCACTCTATCGCCTTCATTGTGGGGTAGTTTGAAATAGCTCATAATGGATTTAGTGTGCAAATCCACTTGTGCTTGGCATGTGTATTACTCAAAAATTGATTTATTGCAAGAATTCCAGACTGGTCATGATGAGTCTATTCAGCCTACAATGCCAGTGCTGGCTCTCTGGGAGTTGTCTCATTGCCCTGCCTTCTTTGAACCACTTACGTTCAGGTATTTACCCGTTCCCCTTTCAAATATAATTAATTGTACTTTCAGGCCCTTTTCGGATGGAATAAATCCTGACAACATTTGATGAAAATGCTTCTCACCTAACTCCCCAATAACTATCCCATATTCCTCATCAAAGCCATTCAACAAAAGTAACTGACCAGCAATAAATAAAAAAGATGTATCAATCAGACTAATGGTATTTTGTACAATATTAAACAATGTTACCGTAATGCTGGGTTCACTGTACCGTCCATTAATTGTCTTAAGAACATTTTAGTTGACATTAATGCATAGTGGTATGCTTTCGGAAACTCTGCTTTCTTTGACGTACTGTGTTTTGACCAAAGATAGACACAAAAAGCTGGAGTACCTCAGTGGTACAGGCAGCATCTCTGGATAAAAAGAACCGTTGATGTTTTGGGTTTGGCATAAATTGTCCATGCTGACTGTTTTATACTTCAACCTGTCCCATTTGCTTGCGTTTGGCTTATCTTAAATTGGTGCATTTCACCACAGAGCCAAGAGGCTGCTTCAGGCACAGGTTGCAAAGGAACAATGAGGGGTGAAAGTTATGTTTTCATGTTGTCTTTGAAAAATGTATTGTAGATTGTCTCTGCGACACATCGGAACAGCATCCTACTACAAAATTATCCTGATGTACTTGGATTGTAGTGGTTCACGGAGCTCTGCCCACCTACAAACAATAATCAGAATTGTTATTTTTACTTTTTGCAAGTGGATTACAATGTTTAGAGCAAACTTGCAACTTTGTCAAGAATTGCAAAAATGTTATCCCCTGCATTTTGAATAAGTTTTCAGCGAAATTGTAACATTGGGCAAACATTTAGATTACTTTGAAATTGTGTTCACAATGCAAATCTCTAAAATGTTGTTTTCTGTTTTTAGTCAAACGTCGAAGTATTTGTGAATAGATTGGACTCTGTGGAATCCGTCCTACCATATGAATATGATGCGTGAGTACATTTATACATCGTCAATGCTGCCTGTCCCGCTGCATTTGTGAGCATTGTACCCCAGGGTAATGAATTTTCCAAATTTCTCCCCTGTAGCAACATTGAATTGACAATCTATTCTACATATTCTTTGATCTCCATCCCCTACACCTTACACTTCCTTACCTCTGTATCTCCCTCTCCCCTGACTCAATCTGAACAAGGGTCTCAACCCGAAACGTCACCCATTCTTTCTATCCAGAGATGCTGCCTGTCCCGCTGAATTACTTCAGCATTTTGTGTCGATCTTGAATTGATGGCTTCTCACTACAATGGAAATATGCTGCAAATCAGACACTGGCAAACACTGATGACACTGTGCAGTGCAAAGCAGAGCCTGAGGATTGGAGATGGTGCATAGGTTCCAGATGAGCATTTTGATGACAGTGTTGATGGTTTCAGTTATCAATGGCGGTGAAAATGATGTTGTTCACTCTGTCAGGAGTAAATTGTTTGGTAGTCAGGCAAGCAAGGCTGAGTTGGCCCTACCAGAACGCTTGAGACCTATAACAAATGGTAGAATGTAGACAAAAGTCTGAAGAAGGGTCTCGGCCCGAAACGTTGCCTATTTCCTTCGCTCCATAGATGCTGTTTCTCCAGCACTTTTGCCTACCTTCGATTTTCCAGCATCTGCAGTTCCTTGTTGAACAAATGGTAGAATTATAGAAATCCTTAGAAAGGAAAAGGTCAATTGGTCCTTTGTGCCCATGTTGGAACAGAAAGGCGCTATTTAATAGTTTTTGCAGGTCAGTCTTCATCCAAGTACCTTTAAATGTGATAAGACTTTCTGAATCACATCAGTTTTTCAGCTCTTTTTTGATAAATTCCTGGATGCTCCTCAACTTGCTCCACCAGTTAACAATTTTATTAGCCAACTTATTGATGTCTTGGCCAAAGGAAATGTGTTTTTGTTCTCGTAGTCTGTCCTTTCCTTGATATTATGCATCAAAAATAACTTTTCTGTCAATTTCTTGTTTGAGAGGTTCTCAGTGTAGTCAATCTCTCCTCATAACCAATTACTATGCCCTGAAGATTAAAAAAAAATTCTGTCCTTTGTTTCATTCTTCTTGTCATGTGATCCAACTGCTGTTTTATAACATTCTAGCACAATCGCATTTATCTTGGTTAATAAAAGAAAGTGACATGTTAGATCTTAACTATCTTATTATGAACCTGTACTCCTTTTTCACAAATCCAAGTAAATTGTGATTTTTTTTTAATGTATTTGTTTGGCTTATTTGCTATTTCCATATACATTG
The DNA here is from genome assembly GCA_038087875.1 of Malacoraja senta. Classification (NCBI taxonomy): domain Eukaryota; kingdom Metazoa; phylum Chordata; class Chondrichthyes; order Rajiformes; family Rajidae; genus Malacoraja; species Malacoraja senta. Next base: position 40,016,229 of record CM075983.1, read on the forward strand.
CCTTGTTTCACTTGGATTGAGTTTCTGTGTGTGCTTCTGTCAAAAGTTTTCTTGCCATTTAACTGTTTATAATTATTTTTCTGCTTTTTACACTGAAGCAACTCGGAGCCAGTCATCGATTCCCCTTGTTATGAACTGAACTTTCCTTGTCCATTCTGTGTGGCCTTGTCAAACCTTTAAAATTCACCTTAACTCTTGGTGCTTTTCGTGACAATTTTGTAGAACCTCGTGGCACTATCTCCTGTAACACATTGCAGTAACTAATTTTGATTAGTTTGTGCCTTGTTTCAATGATTTATTTCAGCTCCGTTTTCCCCAACAACTTGTGTGGCACACAGGCTGGACTCATGTAATGATTTTGTTCTTCCCTTAATTGTTTCTTGAGTAATGTCACTAAATTGCTATTGCAATTCTCTGGCGACGCAACTCAAACCAATGTTTTCAGCCCATTAAATCTGGTGATAAATATTTTGTGTCCTGCTATATGGTACAAATCGTCTATCGTCTAATGATTCCAAACCAACTATCTGGTATTGTGTGCAAGCAATAGTGTGGGGAACTAAAATAAATGCTGTGCCCAATTGCATTGATCCCTGGTATTCAATCTACAGCAGTTTTAATAATCTTTTAAACTGAATTATTTGTTAGAATTTAATACATTTTAACTGTATTCAAATGTATTTGCTAACCGCAACAATTGCAAGGATTAAGTACCATATGTTATTAAAATAGAAAGGAAGCATACAGGGAACAGAAAGCAGGTGAGTTCCTATAGGATAATAATATGTGCAAGGTGTACATTGTGAGGCTCCTTTCTTTTATATATTTTTAACTTTATTTTTATAATATTGTATCCATATGTTCAGTAAACCTGGGTTTGCTACTGTTGAGGTGTGCTAATTATGTTAAGGCAGTGATTAAATACCATCTGCAATACATTCATGTACATCGACTTCAAGATCTAAATTAACAATAAAGTTCATGCCATACAGTTCTGATGAAAGGCCATTGACCTTAAATGTTACAATCCAATGGTAAGAACATTGAATTATCCATTTTTAGGTACAACCCCCCTTCCCCCTCCCACACACCTCCCTGCCTGCTCTTCCCTGTGCCCCAACTGGACTGGCACTTATTTCACCCCTCCACCTACATTCCTTACTTTAGCTTCACAATTTGCAACTCTTCCATTTTTTTGTCTCCAACCTTCTGGCCTTTGTTCAACCATTTGCCCTTCGAAACCCACGTCACCTGTATCAACCCATTATCTACATGCTTTGTGTTGCTCCTCCTCTCTTCCAGCTTTATTCCCACTGCCCGCGTACAATCAGTCTGAAGAAGAGTCCAGACCCACAACGTCATCTATCCATGTTTTTCATATTTTGCCTGACCTGCTGAGTTACTCTCGCACTTTGTCTTTTTTTGTAACAGACATGTGTAGTTCTCTGTTTCTAAAATGTTAAATTCTCCAGATGTCTGACCTGCTAAACATTTTTAAGTTTTCCTATATCTTCCCATATTAATATGTGGCACTGTATTTTAAAGTGGACATGCTTCTGAAATAGTTTGTTTAGTTAAGATTTTAATGGTTGAACATTACTTGTTGCTGTTTTCTTTTCTAAAATGTATTAAGAATATCCAAGTAAAAATCAATTTCCTACTGCCAATTGTTGCTTCCTTTAGCTGTTTACACTAGATAAGTTGAAACATGATCATATGTATTTACAATTGTATGTTATTTTTGTGAAGGTTTGACTTTTGTCAGAATGAAACTGAGAAACGTCCTTCGGAAAATTTGGGGCAAGTGTTGTTTGGTGAGAGGATTGAGTCATCACCATACAAGGTATTGTACCATGGGACTTTAGATGTGATTGGTAGTAAGTATTTTAGCACTCTTCAGCATAGCATTAAAATTGGGGTATAATTGATACAATTGGCCTTGTGTTGTGCATATTAATCTTGAGTAAAAGTAGCCATGATAATTGATAGGAAATTGTATAAAATCATCTTCTGGAATAGCAAATTAATAGTCACATGTGGGTTCATACATCGAATTGTCAAGAAGTAGGTAGAGGACTTGGACAAGGTGAAGAGGGTGTATAAAGGTGACATTAGAGTGTGGATTCTCACATGAAATAATATTACTCCAATTACACACATTGTTGAGGGAAGGGCAGGACTGGCATTTTAACATCCCAGGCTATAGATGTTGCAATTGTCACAGAGGGAGAGTTGCATTATTAATTAAGATGATTGTCATGTCAGTACCTATGGTATCTTAGAAGAACCGTCGAACAAAGCCATGTGGCTAGAGTTTAATGAGAATGGTGATCACTTTTGCTTGGCTTATATTGCAAGTTTACCAATAGTCAATGGAAATTAGAGGGACAGTTCACAGAAAGGTTTAATAGCAATTGGGTTATAATCATGGGGGGTTTGAACTTTTCCAGGATTGAATGGCATTGGTTAGCGCAAGGGAATTACATGGGGTAGAATTTGCTAAATGCATCCAAGAACAATAGGTTTATAATAGTGGGTGATATTTTACTAAGGTAAAACCAGGATAGTTTTTCCAAGAGATGGGGCAATATTGAACATGGATAGGTGGTGGAAGGGTCGATTGCGGAACTCTTTGGAATCAGCCACCACAATTATGTTTATATTCAAAGCAGTTCTAGAGGGGATAAGGCTGGTTCTCAAGTCATGGTCATAAATTTGGGAAGGTTGTGGGGTGGTGAAGACTGATCTTAATGGCTCAAAAGAGGAACTGAGAGAAGTGGATTAAGAGCAGATGCTTGCATCTCTTTTGAGAGTCGGTAAGAGTTCAGAACCAGCATGTTCCAGTGGCGATGAAAGGTATAGATAGCATGATGAATGATGGAATCTTGGACGGCAAATGGCATGGAAGATTTGATCAGGAACAGAAAACCAGCATATCACGGGTACAGGCAACCGGAGTCGAACGATGCTCAAGGAATATAGAAAGTGTAGGAGAAAACTGAAGAGCAAAAAGAGGCAATGAAATATCCTTAATAGGCTAGATTGTAGAATAGAGAGAAACTGCTGGCTAAAGAGGAAGTGTGGGATATTAGAATAACTAGCCTTCTCTTGCAGATAGTCAGCATGAGTCTAATGGCAAAACCATGGAACCTCTTTAGTTCTGTGATATGAAATTGAAAGAAGGATGTAAATTGAAATGCATATGGACAATTAAAGTTGAAATAATTTGCAAGTGATATTGCAACAAGTCTTCACTGTTCATAAAGTACCTTGGTAGAGATTATTGTATTGATTGGTGATGCATTGACAGCGTTGAATACAACATTTGTATTAAGGTGGAAAAGATCACTGTTACAAATCTTCATTTTGTATTTTTAAGAAAAACCTATTTGCTAATACAGAGATAAAATCAGTAATTGTTAACTTCCTCTGTTATCTTCTTTCTCCAAAGCAGCCAAATATTCAAGTCTAAAGTAATGTGCTAAACAATGTGTTCATTATTTTTTTACAGGCAGCAGGTTCATTATAATTAATATATAAAAAAATGAGACACTAATTATTGTTTTTTTTCATCCAACAGTTTACCTTTAACAAACCTGAAACATGTAAACCGATTTGCATAAAATCCTATGAACCAAAAGACAAAGGGAGTATAGACAAACTGTCCTTCTTAAAGAAAGGAATTCTCCTAAATTACCAGCATCATTGGTAAGTTCCTGAAGGCTTCTAGACATTAATGACTTTTGAGTTACTGCTATTCCTATGAATTTAACTGGCTGACATCAGCATGCACCCTGAGATAAATTATAAAATGATGAGATGAACAGATAAGATAAATAGTCAATCTTTTTCCAAAGGTGGAAAGGTCAATTACCAGAGTGCATTGATTGAAGGTTTAACTAAGGGGTTAAGTTTAAAGATGATTTGTAATAAAAGTTTTTCTTTACCCTGAGTGTGGGTGCTTGGAACACTCTGCCAGGGTAAGGGGTAAAAGCAGATACAACAGCAGACATATGGACTAGCAATGAATGGAGGGATATGGCCCATGTGCAAGCAGATGGTATTTGTTTAAATTGACATCTTGGTTGGCACAGACTTGGTTGGCCGAGGTCCTGTATTGTTCTATGTAGTGGTGACTATGTAGTGGCATTTCGACAGTATAGCTGCAAAGTTGGTGAAGGAGAAAAATGTGATCCTCTATTTGAATGCATGGAACTCAACCTTAACTGGCAATTATTTGGGTGGAGTGTAGAAGGTAAATTGAACAATTAGGTTAATAAGGTATGGTGATAGTTGAGTAAAGGCAGATATTTAAATATTCCCTTATTCTTGATGTATATTCCTAAGGAGGCAACAGATTTCATAAGTAAAATGATCAGTCCATTTGTAGCTGGAGTGTAGCAGGAAATAATAGTCAGCCTAAGGATTTGGAGAATTTTACAAAGTAATTGAGCTAGCAATAATGGGAGATTTAATAGGGGGAAAAGTAAATTAAAACACCAAACATTTGGTATGTCTTCATGGTATAAAACAATGAATTTAGTGCAAAGATGAGTTGGGTTAATTGGCTAATTTAAATTTTGTTTTGCGTAGTCAGTTTGCAAAAGAATATAAGATTTGATGAGCATCTGAGAGAATACATTGCAGAGCTACAGAGCAATGGGACTGAGGATAGGAACCTGATGGCTCAAAACACTGCTTCCGGTGAACTAATAATGAAGGAGGTAATCAGAATGGCAAGTTGTAACAAGATAAATAGATTTGGGGATTAAGCCAGGAATTAAGCTGTTTATGTTAAGATTGTGTAGTTGCAGCCTCAACTGAGGCAAGAGAGTGCAGACTTTGTATGCAGAAACTGGTGAAATGTGAGAGTTCAAAGGTGATTGCAATTTGAAGTTCAGTTTTGAACATAGCACAGGAATCTGGCGCGTCGATCTCTACAAAGCTGAGGCCACGCGGCAACTCTCGGACACCTCCTCCTACTTACCCCTGGACCATGACCCCACTGACGAGCACCAGGCCACCATCTCCAGCACCATCACCGACTTCATCCACTCCCACGCCCTGCCCGACCGAGCCTTCAACCTCATCGTTCCCCAGCCCCGCACAGCCCGCTTTTACCTTCTCCCCAAAATCCACAAACCTGACTGTCCCGGTAGACCCATTGTCTCTGCCTGTTCGTGCCCCACCGAACTCATCTCCACCTACCTCGACTCCATCCTATCCCCCTTGGTTAAATCCCTCCCTACCTATGTTCAAGACACCTCAGACACTCTCCGTCATCTCCGCGCATTCCACTCTCTAGGCCCTCACCCCCTCATCTTCACCATGGACGTCCAGTCATTGTACACCTCCATCCCCCACCAGGATGGTCTCGAAGCCCTCCGTTTTTTCCTCGACCGTAGAAGCAATCTATACCCAGCCACTGACACCCTCCTCCGCCTAGCGGAGCTGGTCCTTACACTTAATAACTTTTCATTTGACTCCTCCCATTTCCTCCAAATACAAGGCGTAGCTATGGGCACACGCATGGGCCCCAGCTACGCCTGCCTCTTTGTCGGGTACGTAGAACAATCCTTGTTCAATGCGTACCAGGGCCCCATCCCCGACCTCTACCTCCGCTACATCGATGATTGTTTTGGTGCCACATCCTGCACCCACACACAACTGACTGACTTCATCCGCTTCACCACCAACTTCCATCCGGCACTCAAATACACCTGGACCATTTCCGACACTTCCCTACCATTCCTTGACCTCACTATCTCCATCGCAGGTGATAGACTCCTTACCGACATCCACTACAAACCTACCGACTCCCATGGCTATCTGGACTACACTTCTTCCCACCCTGCTTCCTGTAAGGACTCCATCCCCCACTCCCAATTCCTCCGTCTACGCTGCATCTGCTCCCAGGATGAGGCGTTCCACACCAGGGCATCTGAAATGTCCTCATTCTTCAGGGAACGGGGGTTACCCTCCTCCACCATAGATGAGGCTCGCACCAGGGTCTCTGCCATACCCCGCAACACTGCTCTCTCTCCCCATCCCCCCACTCACAACAAGGGCAGAGTCCCCCTAGTCCTCACCTTTCACCCCACCAGCCGTCACATACAACAAGTGATCCTCCGTCAGTTTCGCCACCTCCAACGTGACCCCACCACTCGCCACATCTTCCCATCTCCCCCCATGTCTGCCTTCCGTAAAGACCGCTCCCTCCGTAACTCCCTTGTCAATTCTTCCCTTCCCTCCCATACCACCCCCTCCCCTGGTACTTTCCCTTGCAACCGTAAGAGATGCAACACTTGTCCCTTCACCTCCCCCCTCCACTCCATTCAAGGACCCAAGCAGTCGTTCCAGGTGCGACAGAGGTTCACCTGCATCTCCTCCAACCTCATCTATTGCATTCGCTGCTCTAGATGCCAGCTGATCTACATCGGTGAGACCAAGCGGAGGCTTGGCGATCATTTCGCCGAACACCTCCGGTCGGTCCGCAATAACCAACCTGAACTCCTGGTGGCTCAGCACTTCAACTCCCCCTCCCATTCCGTATCTGACCTCTCTGTCCTGGGTCTCCTCCATGGCCACAGCGAGCAACACCGTAAATTGGAGGAAATGCACCTCATATTCCGCTTGGGCAGTCTACATCCTGGGGGTTTGAACATTGAATTCTCCCAATTCTGCTAGCCCTTGCTGTCCCCTCCCCTTCATCAGCCATCTGGTTGTCTCCTCCCCACTCCCAGCCCTCGGGCTCCTCCTCCGCCTTTTTCCTTTTTTCCTTTCTTCTCCCCACCCCCTATCAGTCTGAAGAAGGGTTTCGGCCCAAAACTTTACCTATTTCCTTCGCTCCATAGATGCTGCTGCACCCGCTGAGTTTCTCCAGCATTTTTGTGTACCTTCGATTTTCCAGCATCTGCAGTTCCTTCTTTAACACATAGCACAGGAATAGTTGCTTTGACCCGCCATGTCTGAGCTGGAAATTATGCCAAGTTAATTGAATGTTATTTATTGTCATTCAAGCCTAGGCTTGAACGAAATATCATTACTACAGTTTTTTAACACATTACAAAAAAAAAAACCAAGACCCACACTTAACACAGTTTACATAAACATCCATCACAGTGAGTCTCCAACACCTCCTCACTGTGATGGAAGGCAAAGTCTTATCTCTTCCCTTTATTCTTCACCCGCGGTCCAGCAGTCCAACTGCAGCGTCTACACCGCGTAATACCTTCTACACTGCCTCCGCCTTCAATCTTGGCATATTTATGTGTCTATCTAAATGCCTCTATTATATCTGGCTTCATCACCACCACCACCACCACCACCACTTACTCTCTTTGGCTTTGGGGTGGAGTACACAATGCAGGAAGCACTCCTTTCCTCATTGTCTGCTCCGGCTGTCCCTTAAGTTGAGGAAGTACTGAAATTCAGATCAAGCATTTGGTATTTCCTAAACTCCTGCACTATGGGACATGCAAAGTATTCTCAAGTTACCCCAGACTGCGGTAATACAAATTATAGATCTCGTGTATTTCCCCACCCCATCCCAGCACCCACATAAACTCAAGATTGTGACCATAAATCCTTGCGACTTTTCTTCCTCATAGGACATTCCGTTGCCTAAACTGTCTTCTCTTCCCTTTCTGAGGCTTGGTGTCTCATTTAGTTTGATTGTGCTCCAGTGATAGTATACTACCTTCAAGTGTATACTATATAAACGTTGGACCTTTTTTGCAGGCTCACCAATTGAAAAAATAAGCACATCTTTATCTTAAAGAATATTTTCTAAGATTTTCTGAGTTTTGGTTTATTTTTAATCTTGCGATTTGAAAGTTAATTGTTGTACATTTTGTAGGATTATTGATAACATGCCTGTCTCATGGTGCTATGATGTAGAGGATGGCCAAAAGTTTTGCAATCCAGGATTTCCCATCGGCTGCTTTGTTACTCAAGATGGCCGCCCAAAGGATGCCTGTGTCATCAACGTAAGTTGGTTTGCTTGAAACAAGTGTTTCTGCTCAAATAGTGCACCATCGGTTTCTTAAAGTTGGTGTGTTAATGGTCCCTTACACAGAATTACATTGAATTTACAAAGCACAAATGAACACTTTATGAGAGTTTATGTGCGCTACAAATATGTGCGTTCCTTTCTGACTTGATGGGAAGCTGTGTATCAGTGCTGCACATTGGAACTACACTAAAACTATTCTTGTATTTACCTAAGTTTACTGAATTAATTTGTTTATGGACACTTCTGTTCCATTTATGCATCAACATTTATCCATCCACCTGCCAGCAATTCTTTCAACGAGCAGTGCATGCCACTCCACAGTGTCGCTGACAAATGTTTCTGTTGGGACCTAATTTGATTCTCTCTTCAGTTTCTATAATTCTATTTGCATTTTACAATGTGCAGAGCAGAACTGTTGTCAGTAACTTGAGTATAGTCAAACCAACATTCCAATTTGCTTTTGAATTATGGTAGTGTCAAGTTGAATCTCAACATTTTTTAGCCTTTCCTACCATAAACATTTGTCTCTGGGGTCCCTCTGTTGCATCTGAATTTATTTTTAAAAGAACAACTTAACTTTGACTGCAGTTAGAAATTTGTCGCCTTGGCATTGGCATTTTGGTTCAAGTTTACTTTTATCTTGATAATAATGTTTGATCAACAATGTTTGATCAATACTTTGTTGGTTTTGAAACTGATCATTTTCTCCCCTTTTCGAATTAAAGAGTTATTTTTCTGTGAATTTAGTAATAACGATGTATCTTTTGTCTTGGCGCTCTTGGATTTTGTTTGCTTCCAGTTTAAGCTCCTTTTGTATTTTACAGTCTGAATTCAATAAGAAGAACACCTACTACATTTTCAATCACGTGGATATCTTCATCACTTATCACAAAGGAACTAAGAAAGAATGGGAAGGTGCAAGATTGGTTGCTGCAAAATTAGTACCCAAAAGGTAACGTCAGTAGTGTTTTTGGAAGGTTTTGTGTGTGATACTTGATGTAGTTGCACTGAAGAGGGTGCAGAGGAGATTCACCAGGACGTTGTCTGGATTGGAGGACTTTAGCAATTGGATAGCTATTTTCCCTGGAGTGAAATAGGCTGAAGTTTGTTATAGAGGTATCTCAGATTGTTAAGTGTAACAGTGACCAGAATGTTTTTCTATGGTGGGGCTATCAATAACAGGATCAGAGGAGGCAATTTTAAAGGGTACTAGAAGGTATTTGGACAGACACTTAGATACTGGGATTAGCGTAGATGGGTAAAACAGTCGGCATGGATGTGGTGGGCCAAAGGATCTGATTCTTTGCTGCACACCTCTGTGACTCCATCGTTTGTCAATGTGCTCCATTTCAGAGTTGTTCTAAATATTGTGGAAGTCCATCTGATGGAATTTTACTTGACAGTATGTGACAGAAGACCTATTATGGTCTGTTAATGTTTTAAACAATGCTCTTTAATTTAACCATTTTAGTTACAACCATGCGGACCTAAACCACCGAAATTGTGATGGACCTCCGATGGAAATTCCTGCTGAAGACAAGGATAAGAAAATAAATATTGTGTATACCTATTCGGTTACATTTACAGTAAGTAGCTCAAATTAGTTTGTCAGAGCACCAGGGTCCTTGTTCAATGTGTAGGAAGGAACTGCAGATGCTGGTTTAAACCAAAGATAGCACAAAAAGCTGGAGTAACTCAGTGGAACGGGCCTTATCCTGCTGAGTTACTTCAGCTTTTTGTGTCTATCTTCGACATAGGTTTAAGGTGAGAGGGGCAAGATATAATAGAAACCAAGGGGGCAAGATTTTCCATTCAAGGTGGTGGGTATACGGAATGAGCTGCCACAGGAGGTAGTTGAGGTAGCCGTTATAACAACATTTAAAAGACCCATGGACAGGTACAGTGCATTCAGGAAGTATTCAGACCCCTTCACTTTTTTTCACAATTTGTTATTTTGCAGCATTATTTTTAAATGGATTAAATTCTTTTTTTAAATCATCAATCTACACACAATACCCCAGAATGAAGAAGAAAAAACATGTGTTTAGAAATTTTTGCAAAGTAATTAAAAAGAAATAACTGAAATATCGCATTTACATAAGTATTCAGACCCTGTGCTGTGACACTCCAAATTGAGCTTAGGTTCATCCTATTTCCATTGATTATCCTTGAGCTGTTCTTACAACTTAATTGGAGTCCACCAGTGGTACATTAAATTTTATTGGACATGATTTGGAAAGGCACACGTGTGTCTATGTAAGGTCCCACAGACAGTGCATGTCAGAGCAAAAACCAAGCCATGAAGATGAAGGAATTGTCTGTTGACCTCCGAGACAAGATTGTGTCGAGACATAGATCTGGAGAAGGGTATAAAACAATTTCTGCAGCATTGCAGGTCCCGAAGAGCACAGTGGCCTCCGTCATTCTTGAATTGAAGAACTTTGGAACCACCAGGACTCTTCATAGAGCTGGCCGCCTGGCCAACCTGAGCAATCAGGGGAGAAGGGCCTTGGTCAGCTTGGTCAAGAACTGCAACTGCAACTGCAACTTTATTTATATAGCACATTTCATACACGAGGCAGACTCAAAGTGCTTCACATAAAAACATGTCATACAATAAAATGAAATAATGAAATGAAATAAAATAGAAGAATTAAAATAAAATAAAAGCAAAGTTAAAAATGTTAAGAACCTGATGATCACTCTGACAGAGCTCCAGAGTTCCTCTGTGGAGATGGGAGAACCTTCCAGAAGGACAACTATATCTGCAGCACTCCACCAATCAGGCCTTTATGGTAGAGTGGCCAGACGGAAGCCACTCCTCAGTAAAAGGCACATGACAGCCCGCTTGGAGTTTGCCAAAAGGCACCTAAAGGATTCTCTGGTCTGATGAAACCAAGATTGAACTCTTTGGCCTGAATGCCAAGCGTCACGTCTGGAGGAAACCAGGCACCGCTCATCACCTGGCCAATACCACACCTACGGTGAAGCATGGTGGTGGCAGCATCATGCTGTGGGGATGTTTTTCAGTGGCAGGAACTGGGAAACTAGTCAGGATTGAGGGAAAGATGAACGGAGCAAAGTACAGAGAGATCCTTGAATAAAACCTGCTCCAGAGCGTTCTTGACCTCAGACTGGGGCGGAGGTTCACCTTCCAACAGGACAACGACCCGAAGCACACAGCCAAGACAACGCAGGACTGGCTTCATGACAAATCTGTGAATGTCCTTGAATGGCCCAGCCAGAGCCTGGACTTGAACCAGATCGAACATCTCTGGAGGGACCTGAAAATAGCTCCACATCTAACCTGCAGAGCTTGAATGGATCTGCAGAGAAGAATGGGAGAAATTATCCAAATACAGGAGTGCCAAGCTTGTAGCGTCATACCCAAGAAGACTTGAGGCTGTAATCGCTGCCAAAGGTGCCTCAACAAAGTACTGAGTAAATTAAATGTGATATTTCAGTTATTTCTTTTTAATTTGCAAAAATTCCTAAATATCTGTTTTCGCTTTTTTATTATGGGGTATTCTGGGGTATTGTGTGTAGATTGATGATGAAAAAAATGAATTTAATCCATTTTAGAATAAGGCTGTAACGTAACAAAATGTGGAAAAAGTGAAGGGGTCTGAATACTTTCTGAATGCACTGTTCATGGTTAGAGTGATATGGATTAAACATGGGCAAATTTGGACTAGTTTAAAGAGGGCATATTGGTCAGAATGGATGTTGGGCTGAATAGCCTGCTTGCGTGCTGCGTGATTCTGACTCCTATATCATGTCCAGAAGGTAGAAGAGAGAAAATATCTTTAGATCATATCATTCAATAGAAAGATAGCATGATTATAGTTTATTACGCAGTTTCAAGTCCAAGTGAAGAATTGATCTGTACGGTTATGAGTGTAACATCCTTTGGGGGAAGCAGAGTTCCTTCTTTCAAGGATGTCGGTGTTAATTCTGAACCTAAATATTTGAATTTAAATTTCCAGATTATTGATCATCAGCAATATTTACTGTTATATTACATTGCAACCAGAATTGTATGAGCTTTAGTTGAGTTTACGACTTATAAACAAATAATCTTTGGGCCTGGAATCACAACTGTCCCAATTAAAGATTGAAAAAACAATTATTCATCTTGGTCCAATTATTAGTCTATGTGCAGTGGTAAAAGATTTATGTTCTAGTTTTCTTTGCTGTCGCAATGCATAAAGCTAGTGAAAAATATGAAACGTTTTATATTCTTTAATGCTATAACTGTCACAATTACTGTTCGTTGTCGAGAACTTAGTACTTAAATTGCTATCTGAGGTCGCTCATTTTGATTATTTACAGTCAGATGAAATCCTTTGGTGTTCAGAAGCATGATCGTTGAGCCGTGTTTGTAGAACCACAAATTCATAGGATGGGCCGAGACCATTTGTACCAATATGCCTCTTGCTGCCTTTCAAAAACAACTATGTAATCCAGATTTCTTAGCTTTTCCCACAACCTTGTAAAATCAATTTCCTTCAATAAATTATTTAATTCCTGTGTGAAGGCTATTAAATTTGCTTTCAAGATGGTTTCACAAAGCATATTTGAGATTACACTGCTCTATTTTAAATCTTCACACCTTGGCGCTGGTTTTTATCCTCTAGTTTTGAGACCAAATGCCACTTTTGTTTTCATCACAGACCATTGACCAGTGCAGCGCGGGGACAAGACCTTTGGCCCATAATGTCTGTGCTGACCATAATACTAAATTATATTTACCCTATCTACTTCATGATTCTCTTGCATCTTCCCTTATCCGGTGTTGCCATGTATCAGACTAACTACAATGTTGTTCTGGGAAATCTCCTCAAATTTCTCTCCCAGACTTTGGCATTCTAAGCTAAGATCTGGTTTGTGCTGACCTCAGCGACTGAAACGCAAGACCTGGACCTAACTGTAGTGCTGCAAGATAAGCAACTCCAGAACTTGTTGACGGAGAAGGCCAAATCTGGAGTGCAGCAGCAAAACACAATCTGTTGAAATGGCATCATTTGCCCTGGTTGGATGTGGTGCAGCATCCGAGATTCCATCTACCTGAATTTGGTTTGTAACACATAGGTTTGATGTCACTTTCCAGATTGTGCTGATGTATTCAGGGCTGCAAGGGTCTGTGAGATGCGCCCTCTGTGTCAGGCCTAGGTAAAAACTGATATTGGCAGATGGTGTCCATGGACCGTGTCAAAGCAAAGGGCCCATTGCTTCAGCAAAGTAAGCTATTTGACTATTAGGTTATATATTTTCAATAGTATATTCTTGGTAGACCCTTTGAATTGCCAATCTGCAGGTTCCAATGATCTTGATGCATTCTGTTTAAACAAAAATGTCACCAAAATGTGGACATGCACATGATTTGTGAGCTGCAGATCAATAAAAAAATGTTGTGTTGTATGAAGTGAATACGTGAATCAATTTCAGAATCAATGGCAGCTTGCAACTTTATGAAACTAATAAAACACTCTTGGGTCTGTGTGTGTTTGCAATTTATGTCAACAGGTTGGATTACATTTTTATGACCATTGGTTCTGTGTTCCAAAATGGCTAGATTACCTTTTAAAATATCACTTTCATTCTGAAATGTAGTATTTTTTACTGTGTTTGACTGATTTGTGAGTTGAAAACCATACTAATGACTTTAATTGATCTGTTCCTTATTGTTCAGTGCCATGATTTGTTTGTTAAAGATGTATCCTCACAATCTTAATGCTTTATTTTTTTTCCATTTCTAGGAAGATGATAAGATAAAGTGGGCTTCCAGATGGGATTACATTTTGGAGTCCATGCCACACACAAATATTCAGTGGTTTAGGTATGTGTTGCCTTCTGTCTTGTAAATGCATATCAATCCCATCTGTACCTTTCCTGCACAAGGTACCAAGTTTCTATTTGACTTGTAATTATATACAGTTCTTAACTTGTCATCGATTTAAGGCACAGTAATAATATAGGCTTCTCATAGATGATCATAGGACAGCATGGAAACTACCAGCCATGTAAATCTAAATTACGTTCTCTCAGTGGCAAGGATACCCTTTTGTTTTTGGATCAGGAGACCAAGACTACACAATATTCCAGGAATAGTCTCGCCAAGGCAATATAGAATTTCAGCCAGGCATCTGCACTCAATCCTTTTGTAATAAAGATTAACATATATTTGTAGGAATGAACTGCAGATGCTGGTTTAAACCGAAGATGGACACAAAAAGCTGGAGTAACTCAGCGGGACAGGCAGCATCTCTGGAGAGAATGAATAGGTGACGTTTTGGCTAGAGACTCTTCTTCAGACTGGTTAGGGATAAGGGAAATGAGAGATATAGACGATTATGTAGAGACATAAAGAACAATGAGGTTGGCGGAAGTGGAAATGAGCTTCTGCCTAACCTGAAAGGACTGTCAGGGTCCCTGGACAGAGTCGAGGGAGGAGGTCTTGGGACAGGTGTTACATCTTCTGCGGTTGAAAGGGAAGGTACCTGAGAAGGGGGTGGTTTGGGTGGGAAGGGATGAGTTAACCAGGGAGTTGCGGAGGGAATAGTCTCTGCGGTGGAGATGGGAAGATGTGACTAACGTTGGGATCCCGTTGGAGGTGGCGAAAATTTTGAAGGATTATGTGTTGTATGTGACGACTGATAGGGTGAAAAGTAAGGACTAGGGGAACTCTGTCTCTGTTGTGACTAGGGGGAGGGGAGCAAGGGCGGAGCTGCGTGGTAAAGATGAGACACGAGTGAGGGCCTCATCCAAGATGGGAGAGGAGAACCCCATTCCTTAAACAATGAGGACATCTCGGATGTCCTGGTATGGAACACCTCATCTTGGGCGCAGATGCGACGTAGACGGAGGAATAGGGAGTAGGGGATAGAGTCTTTGCAGGAAGCAGGATGGGAAGAAGTGCAGTTGAGAATAGTTGTGGGAGTCAGTGGGTTTGTTATAGACGTCAATCGATGGTCTATTTCCTGTGATGGAGACTGAGATCAAGAAAGGGGAGGGAGGTGTCTGAGAAGTCCACGTAAATTTGAGTGCAGGATGGAAATTGGTGGTGAAGTTGAAGTCCATGAGTTCTGCATGGGTGCAGATGGCAGCACCAAATGCAGTCGTCAATGTAACGGAGATAGAGTTTGCGGATGGAGCCAGTGTACGTCTGGAACAGGGATTGTTCAACGTATGCTACAAAGAGGCAGGCATAACTGGGGCCCATGCGGGTGCCCATAGCTACACATTGGACTTGGAGGAAGTGGGATTCAAAGAAGTTGTTAAGGGTGAGCACCAGTTCCGATAGGCGGAGTAGAGTGTTAGTGGAGGGAAATTGGATGGTTCTGCGGTCGAGGAAGAAACTAAGTGCTTTAAGGCCTTGGTGGAGGATGTAGGTGTAGATGAACGTCCATAGTAAAGATGAGGGAATGGGGGCTCGGAAAGCGGAAGTCATTAAAGAGACGAAGGGCATGCGAGGTATCTTGGCCAGAGGTTGGGAGAGATTGGACCAGGGGGGATAGGATGGAGTCGAAGTATGTGGAAATCATTTCAGTGGGACGGGAGCAGGCAGAAACAATGAGTCTGCCAGGGCAGTTGTGATGTTTTAATATGTACCTTTCTAACTGCATGATACATCTCAAGTTGGCTTCAGTGACGTGTACAAGGGCACCCAGATCCCTTTAAACATGTCTGTTGCCCAGTCTCGTCATTTAAAAAAAATCAGACTCTTCTGTTTTCTACATAAAAGCCCACTTTTTCTCCACATCATATTGTATTTGCCTAGTAACTTAGATTGTCTTTATCCTGTGAAGTCTCTTTGCATTCTCTTCCCTACTCATAATACCATCTAGTTTTATATCATCAACGATCATGGAAATGATATTTGATCCCATCAGCCAAATTGCTGATATAAATGAAGTAATTACATTCCAAACAATAAAAATGTGAGGGATTAACGGTCATTTAATCATATGGATTCAGAATTGGCTTACTGATAGAAGACAGAAGGTTGTGGTGGAAGGAAAATATTCAGGCTGGCGATCTGTGGAGTTCTGTAGGGCTCTGTGCCAGGACCTTTGTGATATATATAAATGACTTGGACATAAACACAGACAGGTTGGTTGGTAATTATGCAGCTCACACCAAGATTGTTAGGGCTGTGGACTGTGAAGAAGGCTATCAAAGTATACAGCTCAATATAGATGGGGTACAGTAATGGGATGAGAAATTGAGGGTGGAGTTTAATCCAAGCAAGTGTGAGGTGTTGCACTTTGGGTGGTCAAATTTAAGGGGAAATGTACAATTAATAACATGACCATGAACAGCATTGATGTACGGGGGGGGGCGGTCCTGGGTCTAATCCATACTTCCTGAAAGGTGTATGGTATGCTTGCTTTCATAGGTCAGGGCATTGCACAAGAGTCAGGAAGTCATTTTACAGCTTTTTGGCTTCGGTTAGGCTGCATTCGGAGAATTGTGTGCACTTCTGGTCGCTCCGTTGCAGGAAGGATGTAGAGGCTTTGAAAAGGGTGCAGGTGAGGTTTACTAGAATGATGTCTGCCTTCTGCAAAGACCGCTCCCTCTGTAACTCCCTTGTCAATTCTTCCCTTCCCTCCCATACCACCCCCTCCCCTGGTACTTTCCCTTGCAACCGCAAGAGATGCAACACTTGTCCCTTCACCTCCCCCCTCCACTCCATTCAAGGACCCAAGCAGTCGTTCCAGGTGCGACAGAGGTTCACCTGCATCTCCTCCAACCTCATCTATTGCATTCGCTGCTCTAGATGCCAGCTGATCTACATCGGTGAGACCAAGCGGAGGCTTGGCGATCGTTTCGCCGAACACCTCCGGTCGGTCCGCAATAACCAACCTGAACTCCCGGTGGCTCAGCACTTCAACTCCCCCTCCCATTCCGTATCTGACCTCTCTGTCCTGGGTCTCCTCCATGGCCACAGCGAGCAACACCGTAAATTGGAGGAAATGCACCTCATATTCCGCTTGGGCAGTCTACATCCTGGGGGTTTGAACATTGAATTCTCCCAATTCTGCTAGCCCTTGCTGTCCCCTCCCCTTCATCAGCATCTGGTTGTCTCCTCCCCTCCCCCAGCCCTCGGGCTCCTCCTCCGCCTTTTTCCTTTTTTCCTTTCTTCTCCCCACCCCCTATCAGTCTGAAGAAGGGTTTCGGCCCGAAACTTTACCTATTTCCTTCACTCCATAGATGCTGCTGCACCCGCTGAGTTTCTCCAGCATTTTTGTGTACCTTACTAGAATGATGCCTGGATTAGAGGCAATTAGCCAGGGGAAAAGTTGTACAGATTTGTATTATTTTCACTGGAACATCAGAGGTTGCACAGAGACTTAATAGAAGTATATAAAATTTGGAGAGGCATAGATCGATATAGTAGTCAGACAGCACTCTTTTCACATGATGCAAATTTCAAATACTCGAGGGCATAGCTTTAAGGTGAGAGGGGCAACTTTTTTACAGAGGGTGTTGAGTGCCTGAAACCTGCTGCTGGGTATAGTATTGGAGGCAGGTGCGATGATTGCATTTAAGAGACTTTCAGATACATTTAGATAGGCAGATGGATGCAGGGGATTGAGGAATATCGATTTTGTGCGGGCAGATAAGAGATGGTCTTAGCATCATATTCGATACAGACATTGAGGGACTAAGGACCTGTTCTTGTGCTATGCTGTTCTATGTTCTAAGTTTCAATCCCTATAATGCCTGACCAGTAACAGCCTCATCTGAGAAAGCTCTGATAACATTGTTTGCTTTCTGTCCAATAGGATTTTCTCAATCCATCAGCATATTACCTATCCCATCACATGCTGAGTTAACTAGTTGAGTAGTGGTTTAACCCACCACATTTTACCAAGCACATGCAAGTGAGGTGACGGTTGTTAATAGAGAGTGAAACCTTGCAAGACTTGTCCTGTGAAATAGACACAAAATGCTGGAGTAACTCAGCGGAACAGGCAGTATCTCTGGAATGAAGGAATGAGAAGGAACCCATACCTTCTCTCCAGAGATGCTGCCTATCCTGCCGAGTTACTCCAGCTTTTTGTGTCTATCTTTGGTTTAAATCAGCGTCTGCAGTTCCTTCCTACACATTTAGTCCTGTGAAATAACTTGCATGGAGATTTGTGTGGCTTGCCCTATTTCAGCTTGTTGGTTTGGTTGGAATGTACTTTTTTTAGTTCTGAATGGATTGTATAAGCCTTTAATAATAGGGACCACGGACATTGCAAGGAATGTTGAAAGCTTGGTCTGTGCAAATGGAGCAGTTGCTGAAGGAGCCGTAGCCTTGGTCTCCAGAGTAATAATTGTTCTTCAGCAGTCAGATGAGAATTGTTCTTGAGATTTTATGTCATCAGGAATGTACTTGGAATGATAAACTTGTATGAAAGACATTAATAAGGCTTGGGAAATAAGGTGGAGTGGAATTACATGCATGGAGTGGCTGACACATTGGTGTTTGCTACATTGTTCATTGGTAGCGGGGGTTGTTATTTACGATAATTAAATAAACAAAATGGCAGTCTTTCTCTGGAATAAACACCAAAAGGATTGTCCTATAACGCACATATCTTGGAATCTGCTTTTTATGAAAAAATGTGTGAAAATGTCTTGTTTATTCGACCTGAATGTTAGCAGTGTGGCATTTACCAGGGTGCATTCAGATTTAAAGCTCTTTGAACTCGTGAAGTAGTTGTGTGGACAGGATTACCTGATTTTAGAGCAACTTTAGATGTATTTCTGTGGAGGCAATTAAAATTGATCCATATAGCAGAAGAGTACAGAAATGTGCTTTTTAGATTGGGATACATGTAGCGAATGCAGCTACCTTGGTGCAGTGCAACAAGAATTTGTATAATAGCAAGATTGCTGCAATTCATCTTTGAACTCCACGACATGGCAATGCCTCTGAATTTGCCTTTAATACCAAGGGAAAAGGTAGGTTGTGGACATTCATAACAAGGTCATTTTGCCTCGCTGTGGATAAGGCTTATCTTTTTTGAAGGACTCGTGAACGTGAACATATTGTCTAACTAAGAATTTGATTTGTCCCCATTACAATAGTATGCTTGAAACTCTGTCAACACTTGAACACAAGTGTTTAGTTCATTATCTCCTTTAAACAATGCAGATAGCTAACCTGTTGGCGCATAGTGAGAATTAGAAAGGGTCGGCCACAAATTATGGCATGGTTATTTGAAAC
Source organism: Malacoraja senta (assembly GCA_038087875.1). Classification (NCBI taxonomy): domain Eukaryota; kingdom Metazoa; phylum Chordata; class Chondrichthyes; order Rajiformes; family Rajidae; genus Malacoraja; species Malacoraja senta. The sequence goes on from CM075983.1 coordinate 40,035,464, forward strand.
GTTAAAGTTAATGTTCTTATTTCTCTTTTTTTTAGTATTATGAATTCCCTTGTGATTGTCCTCTTCTTGTCTGGAATGGTGGCAATGATTATGCTGCGGACTCTACACAAAGATATTGCCAGATACAATCAGATTGACTCAGCAGTATGTACTATTGTGGCTAAACGGCGGTGATAATTATGTCTTGGAGACAATGCAATGTGGCATAATTTGTTCTTCCCCGCACAATGCTTGATCTTTGCTACAGTTAATCATTATCGCATGAATAAGTCTTTGATTCACTTCTTCCCCCATTTTATGCTTGTGTTCCGACAACAATTATTTATTATGACAGAATGTGACCATTCAGCCCTTCTGGTTCATGCCAGCTCCTTGGGAGCAATCCTTTCATTATCATTCCTCTTATTTCCCTCTACCCTTGCATCTTGATCTTTCTGGAATGCTCCCCTGTGATTCTTCTGTCACTTTTCTATATTAAAGGAATGATTTACAGGATTAGTTAACCTCCTTTGACTCGCAAAGCTCCACCAAGCTATCCTTCATATCCCTTCATGTTAATTAAACATTTATCAATGACTTTGCCTTATTTGCTGTTTGCCGGTATTCCAAACTTTTGCAGTTGACTTGTGCTTGTGTATATGGGCAACAGTCAGTGTGGGCTCATCCTTGCTCTTGCATAAGGCTTCGCTCTCATATTTTTTGGACATTGTTTCCTTGTTCTAGACTGCTTGACTACTGGTGGTTTTACAGTCCACTTTCTTTTACTTCGCTGCAATGTCTTGAAAACTTCAAAGCACCTTGTGTGGAATACAACTCGTCATCCTTTTATAAATTAATTTTTGAAATCCGATGCATTGACAAGTACTACTAGTAGTGGTTCTACCAGTGTATTGTAAGCATGTTCCCAGTCCTGTTCATACAAAGATCAGTTTTCCATTGGATCTTATTGCTGATTCATTATTGGTTTCCAAAGTGTCATGTTTTCCTCTTCCTTTTCAGCTGTTTCTGTAATTTCTATTTGTCAGGATAGTAAAACTGACGTTTCCTCCTGTAGTTACTGGAGAGACCAGGCCTTGTATCCCTTACTCCCAGAGGCACTGCCATCTCATAGTTCTTTAATTTTTCTCCCACACTTGTTAAACCTCTTGTAACATGACATTTTCTTAGAAAATGCTAGAAATGTTCAAAAAGGTCAGGCAATATCATGAGAAAGAGAAACCAAACTGATGTTTCAGAGAGCAGCTTGTTATTGAGCTGAAATCCTGATCTCCACAACCTGATCATCATTTGCAGCATTTTTTGTTTTACCTCGGATTTCCAATATCTGCAGCACTTTAATTTTAAGCTATCTTTAATTTTAAGCCCATTTGGAATGATTCTGCATATCTGTGGTGTCAGTTTGAGGGAACGTCCAAATTTCCCAAAGCTTAAAGCTGTGGGGAACATCTAAAATCACCATGAAGCCAGGTTCCAATGTGAGGTTTTACTGAATATACAAACTAAGCTGCTAAATTGCATCTTTGGAGTTGGTGCATGTGAAAACTCCACAGTGATATGATTTGCTTTCTGAAGCCCTGCCCTACCTTTGTAAATGAATGCATTAGCTTCAAGGTATTTATTTTTTCTCTAACACCGATGCACTTAGCACACGTGATGTCTCTGCAGGAGGATGCCCAGGAAGAATTTGGTTGGAAATTGGTGCACGGAGATATCTTCAGACCTCCCAGGAAAGGAATGCTATTATCTGTTTTCCTCGGTCAAGGAACACAGATCTTCATTATGATGTTTATCACTCTATGTAAGTGTTAAAGTGTCAGTAATGCCAAGAGATTGGTATGAGTTCGTTTTGTGATGTTCATATATTGCTTTTAATGCTTTTGCTTTTGAACGTTTCATAAGTGGCTATATTGCATTTATCTTCAAAATATTGTAGGCAGTTCCATAAAGTGTAAAATGTAGCTGAGTGTTACCCATGAAGGGTTGTGGTCCACATGAAAAGGTTACCTCTATAGTTACTTCTGGAAGCTTTTACCATCACTGCCAGTATTGAATGGGTAGTTTATAATTTTATTAAGTGTGTCATCATCTGACAAGTTCATGGAAAAGTCATGATGATTATTTCACTTACTGATGAAAGTGATTGGGAGGGGGGGGGGGGGTGATAGGGTGTGTGGGGAGTCA
>CM075983.1:40037844-40055344 GCA_038087875.1 Malacoraja senta
TAAATATTCCCAAATCTACATCATTTTGAACAAAGGGTTGTGTATGTAGTGCTGAGTAGCACGGATTGGTGGCTTTATCTCCGCAGTGCCTGATTATCTTGAAAATGTACCAATATTTGTTCAATAAATTTGAAATGAATCACTTATTATACGTGTGCAGTTCTTAAACATTACTGTTTCATCTAATTGATGTTGATTCGATTGCACAATATTATGTTTTAGTTATCCTGTATAATCACAGCTCAGGTGGTGAACAGCGATCGGTGCAAGGTAACAACCCGAGGCCAATTGTTATCACTGTGTCTACTGAGGACTAGGGATCTCGCATGTCTATTATCTACACCCTTGCAAGTAGATTTCAATCAGGAAGAGTTCCTCTGACCTGAATGTGCAGAACATTTTCCAAGCAATGTAGATAGGAATTGTCATATCTACAGATTATTCATATTGATCATTCCAATTCCATTCTTATCACACATCGCCCTTGGCACTGCCATGAGCTTCATCTTTCATTGAGGCTGGAGTTTTATTGTCTGACATACATCAAACCTCCACAAAGCATTCTGAAAATATTTACGGTAGAGCTGAGTTTGTCCAAGGACGTACAGTTTTGTAAGTTAATTAGCTTTGGTAAGTTGTAAAATTGGCCCTAGTGTGTAGGATAGTTAGTGTTTGGAATGATTGCTGGTCAGCATGGATTCGGTGGGCCAAAAGGCCTGTTTCAGGACTGTATCTCTCTAAACTTAAGTAAAAGTATGTGGAACTTTCCTTACGGGGCTCATCTATGCAACAACACACTTGGTGGGGGGAGGTGGGGTGAATATACCCCAGCTATACAGAGATCTGGTCTTGGACATCACCTCATAGCTTCTCCTGCATTTAGGTCATTTGCAGTTACTGCAAGTGTCACCTGCACATCACAATTTGAAGTAGACGGAATTAATTTAGTATAAAACTAGGGGAATTGAAATCAATCTGTTTTTTCCCAGCTAAAGTTTTACATAACCTCCATACTTTTCAACTCTCTCCCTCTTAGAATGCAATTGCTGATTTTATGGCCTGTCTAACCTGTGGCACAAGTTTGTGATTGATAGTTTTATTGAGAGGTCTTTTCCTCTGGCACACCCTGACTTGCACCTTCCTGGTAATGTGATGTCTCTCACCCTGTCAAAATCTACAGTCTTGTGTGCTTTGAACTTGATTTGATAACTCCCTGCACACATATGTCCTAATCAGAGGGAGACTCCGTGGATTGTCACCTTGCCATGGTGGAGAAGCTTGTGTGGTCCTGAGTGAGAGCGATGCAGTCTGGAGCTATGCTCCTGGTAGGGTCACCCATGGTCGTAAGGTCAAGGGGGAGATCTCTGACAAAAAGTAATCCAACCAAGACCTCAATGATGGAACAGGCGGAGGATGATGGCTGACTTTATTGGAGCGTCACAACAGCTGGAAAGGTGGATGAAGGCTGCAGCAGAAAAGGGTCCCCGGTCGTCTTGGATTCCATGCCACTGGATTCTGACCCAGATCTGTCAAGGACTGTGTGGTGGCTGTCTGTGCACCAGTATCCCCATGTTAAACAAAGTCACGCACAGGCGTCCTCCATGAGAGAACAGTCATACTCGTTTTGAGTGACCACCGATGATGAATCAGAGGGAGACCACAAAGAAAGATACCAGCTGTGAGATGAGGCATTTGGAGGGAGAAAGTGTAGCGATTTTATATCGTTCAAGAGATTAGTCCCTCTAGCCGCTAAATGGACAGCATGGTCAAGGGGAATGTCTCCGTACGCACGCGAGCTCACCATCAGAGACCTTCAGAGCTTCTTCACAGATAAGTCTTCAAAAACAGTCTTTTGATTAATAAATTCTTTATTGTTTATTGTTGATGAAAACAATAAGATACATCCAAACTTCTTCCGAGTCGTTACTATAATCGTCATCGAACTCCAGCTTATTGCTTTAAACATTAGAAAACTCCTCGTGTCTCTGTTACACTTCACATGGTTGAAGGGTAAACCTTCTCCATGCTCGTTCCAAACTAAACTATAAACTAACCTTCTGCGCAAGATACATAGCCCAAAACATGGCCAAAAATACGTCATAAATCCCACCCACAATATAACGGGCAGTCTAAAATTTACAGACACATGCCATCATCAATGACAAGCAAAACAAGCCAAATGGCCACTACAGAAAGTACAAAGGAAAGTGCAAGCTGCAAAAAGCATATCTGTAGGAAATGTCAGGCAAGTCAGTCTGTGATTGGGGAAAGGAAAGATGAGCACATCTGGTATTTGCTTACTGACTGCCCCCTCTCACACCCTGCAGTCCATGGGTACAACATGGGTCGTGTGCTGCTATTGCCGGCATGTCCCTGCACCGGCTGCGCTCCCCTGTTGCCATCTGCTGATCTTTGTCCTCTCATTCCCAGACAACAGTCCTGTCGTATCCTGACTTTGAACTGCTCCTCTCCTGTCTATCTTGGCCCTCTTCTGTCTTTCTCAGCCCTTATCAGGCATCATTTCACCAACCACCAAAACATTAGCCACATGATGCTTGAATATTGTTACAGGTAAGTAAATTAATTAATGACACTTCCCCCGAAGCATTTGTTGAATTTTACTTTTAATAATAGTTATCTTTAAATAAGAGTATTAAAAATGACTGGACAGAATCAACCTTGCACTCCTGGGGTAAACAGATCACTCCGTGCACTGTGGGATGTAATGCCTATTGCCACACGTCTATTCCCGACTTGTGACTGCAGCCTTTGGACCAATGCTTCCCAGTGTCAGCGTGTTGCCCGTTTGTGTCGACCTCCTTCCTCCGCTGCAGCAGCAGTTTCACAAACATTCTGCAGCATTGGGCTGATGCACTGTTCCATCCCAGAGACAACACCGTGTCCGTGAGCAGAATGAAGATTGAGACCTTATCAGAATGTGACGCAAGGCAATGGGTGATATCCCTGGCGAGTAGCCTCTAACATGATGGAAAAAAATTGCTATTCAATCTGTTCCCTCTCCCCTTAAACGTATGTTCTCTAGTTCTTGATTCGTCTGCTCTGGGTAAAAAACTGCATTCACCGTATCCATAACCTTCATGATTTTATACACCTCTGTAAGATCACCTCACAGCTTCTTGTACTCCAATGAATAAAGTCCTAGTCTGCCCAACCTCTAAGTCCCACCTGCCTGCGTTTGGTCCGTATGCCTCCCAACCTGTCCTATGCATGTACCTAACTGTTTCTTAAACATTGGGATAGTCCCAGCCTCAACTAACTCCTCTGGCAGCTTGTTCCATACACCCACCACCCTTTGTGTGAAAAAGTTACCCCTCAGATTCCTATTAAATCTTCTTTTCACCATAAACCTCTGTCCTCTGGCCCTCGATTCACCTACTGATCTATTCCTCTCGTGATTTTATACACTTCTATACTTCTTATACACTCATCCTCCTGCGCTCTAAGGAATAAACTCAGGAAATTGGCTCTCTGCTCGTCGCTCCGCAACAGGATCCTCAACTCCGTCACCGGCAGACCTCAGTCAGTAAGAATTGGCAACAACAGCTCCTCTCGGTCCGAGCCCACTCAACATCTCCCTGTAGTTCAGACCCTGCAGTCCTAGCAACATCCTCATAAATCTTCTCTCTACACTTCCCAGCTTAATGGCATCTTTCCTATGACAGGGTGACCAAAACAGAACACACAAGTGCGGCCATCGATTCCGAGGATGCCGCCGTTCACCGCCTACTCCCGCCTGTTCACCTGAACTCTCATCCTTCATCTTCGGTCACACGAGCACCTTCACACAGTTCAACCCTCCCCCCGGGTCAGTGCCGGGTGGTTCAGGATCAGACGTCCCAGAAACTTTAACCGCGCACAGCTGCCCCGATTTATTCCAGCATTGATAGAAAAGTTACGACATGTACTATCCATAAAAATAAGTTCTCACGGATACCGGCAACATTCTAATGAAAACAAACTACACACGTGTAAACAGCGAGTGTAGTCATGGCTGGCGATGACACGGACGCTGCACCCTGGTCCTACTGCGACCCCGCTCTCGGTTCAGGCCCTGGGCCATAGTTCCAGCCCTGGTCTGGGTCATTCGTTGGTTCTGGTTCCATCACCGGGCTGGGTCCAGTCCCTGGTCCATAGTTCGGTTTCTGATTCCGGTTCGTTCACCGGCCCGGGTCATGTCACCGGTCTTGTACCCAGTCTGTGTCCAGTCACTGCCCGGGTCCTGTCACCGGTCGGGGTCCCATCCTCGGTCCCAGCCCCATCCCTGGTCCCGTCACCGGTCGGCCCTGTGACCGGGCAGGAGGTGCAGCTCGTTGTCTGAGCTGCAGCTCGTCGACACGGTGTCCTTGCGGCCGCCAGTGGCCGCGGCTGCAGTGACCGAGGCCTCTGCCCTGGATGTCGGGGCTGAGGCGCGGGGAGCGGCCGAGGAGCCAGCGGTGCGGGGAGCCCTGGCGCAGGTCGGGCTGGAGGGCGAGAGCCCGGGCGCCGGTGGGCGGCAGCAGGCGGCGGGCAGGAGGAGGAGCAGCTCCCGGCGGATGCCCCGGTGGAGGTATCCGTAGATGTAGGGGTGCGCGAAGCACCGCGAATGCAGCAGGATGAGGGCGGCGGCGCCGAGCCAGGGTGCTGGTGGCGGGGCCCCGGCCGCCGACACTGTGCCCAGGACGCTGTATGGGCCCATGCCCAGGAGGTGCGAGGCCACGGTGACGAACACCACCCGCGCCGCCTTGCAATGGGAGCGGCGCGGCGGGCCCCGACCCCGGCGCTTCTCCCTGCTCGGGCTCCGGGCGAGCGCCGGCTGCACCCGGGCGTTCTGTCGCCGAGCCGCCCGGAACACCAGCCAGTAGCAGCGGAGCATGATGCCGGCAGGCAACCAGAAGGCGAGCAGCGCGGTCAGCAGTGTGTACGAGGGGCTGGAGGCCCAGAGGAGGCGGCAGGAGGAGCAGCCGTCAGCGGCCACCCGGCCCCAGCCGTAGAGCGGCGGCGTGCTCTGTGCAGCGCCCAGCGCCCAGCTCAGCGCGATCAGACTGGATGCCCGACGGGGCGTCATGCGGGCGGGGTAGGATAGGGGGTGCATGATGGCCAGGTAGCGGTCGATGGACACCAGCACCGTGCTGTGGACGCCAGCGAAGGCGAACAGGTGCAGGGAGATCACCAGCAGTTTACAGAGGCCGCCGGCGAGAGGTCGGAGCCCGGGCACGTTGCCCGCCACCGCCAGCGGCATCACCAGCAGCGTCTGCAACAGGTCCGCCAGCAGCAGGTTGAAGACGAAGCGGTTGGCCACGTGGAGTAGCTGCGCCTGCTCCGGAACACCGCCAGCACCAGGCCGTTCCCCAGCAGCGAGGCGCACAGCACGGCCGAGCCCAGGCCCAGCTCCAGCACAGCGGCGGCGGTCGCGCCCCGGGTCGCTGACTCCAGGCAGGGGCTGGTGGAATTACCGAGGCCGGACATTCCCCACCCAGCGGGGTGGAGACGCCTGTCGGTCAGTCCCGGGGCCGGGCAGCCAGCAGGTCATTCCCGGGTGATCCGAGCCCCGCTCCGCTCCTGTCCGAAGCTCCGCCTCGCTGCCCCGTGGGCTTCGCGCCGTCCGCGCCCGGATTTACCTGCAAACACACAGCGCGGTCAGCGTACGGCCCTCATTCCCCGAGCTCCCGCAGTAACACTACCGGGCCCACCCTCGCCCTGGGGACCAATCACCCCGCACCCATGGCTCCCGCTCGCCCCTCACCCGCAACCTTCTGCTCTAACACCGGTTCAAGTTCCCCCCCCTCCCCCCCTCCCCCCCCGTCCCCCCCTCCCCCCCTCCCCCCTCCCCCCCCCCCCCCCGTTCCAACGCTCCCGCTCCTCACGCCTCTCCCCAGTTCTTTATTTCACTGTTTAACTACCCAGGACCTCCACCCCTCCCACCTCTCTTCTGCACCATCTCTCCCAACACATCTTCCCCCTCCACAACTCCCCCTCCATCCTTTCCCTTGCAACTACTCCCCCAAACCTCTCCCTCCCCTCCAACCCTCTACCGCACCACCTCCTCCAGCTCCAATCCCTCCACCCTCTCCCCTCCAACCCGCTCCTCCCCACCCTCGCTTCGGTTCACACTCCCGGGTGTGTACCGAGCCTCTCTCCCAGCACCGCCGCCCACGCCCCCGGTTACTGATCGCCGACCATCTCTCCTTCCTCCCACGGAACCCTCGCTCCTCCCCAATCCCAGGTGAAGAAGCCCCCGCAGGCTCAGTCTCCGTGACCCAGTCCCTCACCTGCTGCGGGACCGCGCACCGAGCGTCGCCAGCCCGCACCTGATCCGGTCCAGGGTCCACCCGGGGGGCGGTGGCCGAGGGAGCGGGGGCCAAGAACCGAGTGAGCGGAGAAGGGAGGCGGCGGCAGGAGGTACCGGGGGTGAGGGCGGCTCATGCTCAGGGAGATGCGGCGGTCGCTGCAAGGTGCATGCCCGCGGCCGGATCCTTCAGATCCCCGGTTCTCACTCCCACGGCCTCGGCTCCCTCTACCCCCGGTCTTTTCTCTCCACATCTCCCCACTCCACTACTCGCTCCCCGTCCCCCGGTGCGGCTCCGCTCCGCGCTCCAACATCTCCCTCTCTCTTCCCCCGGCCCAGGTTGCCTCCGATGTTGCGGCCCGAATCTGCAGCGATTTCGCTCGCAACCCCGCATCGATTCCCGGCGCCCGGTGCCGCACCAGGTCCGGCCCGGGAAGCGAGAGCTCTCACCAAGTGAGCGACCCCCGAACGGCACCGTCCCGTCCTCCCACCGCGAACCATCACCTCACCCGCCCTGCAGCCGCCGAGCCCCGGAGGGAGGAGCTGAGGCTCCTGTCACCCTCCCCCTGTCACCCCCCCCCCTCCATAGTCATCACTCCCCCCGCCGTCCTCCCATCCCCCCTCCGTCATCTCTCCCCCTCCCAGCATCGGCCCTCCCTATCACCCCAACCCCGTCACCCCCCCCGCATCTCCCCTCCCCCTGCCCGTCTGTCGCTTCTCGATATCTACGGAAGAGGCGACGCAAGGAACGGCAGATGCTGGAATCTGGAGCGAAACATGCGACTTTTCAGCGACTGTCTTCGACCTTCAAGCTCGAGGGCACTCGCCTGAAAAACCTCGAGCTGGATCGACCGTCAGCGATGAAACCGCGAGCTGGATCAACAGTCTGCGCGCACACACACACAGACACATCGCAAAGGCGGGGGCCAGGGAAAGCGGGGGAGCGCAGTCTGAAATTCACACCCACGATGAACAGAGGGGTAAAAGACGGCTGCACAGTTAAAGGGCTGTCCCACTGCTGCGCCCTAATCTGCGAGTTTAGACGAGTTTGCCCTGGACTCAAACTCGCAGCATGGTCGACACGAGATCCTAGGAGGTCCTATGAGGTAACTGGAACTCTCCTTCATGCGCGAGAGAAGTTCCCGAATACTCGTGACCTCAGCTAGGTCCTGGAAAAAATTTCAGCATGGAGAAAAATTTTCCACAAGTAAAATTTGGTCACCAAGGTTCTTTTTGACTCGTAGTGCAGTGGAGTGGGGCCGCTGTTTAGTTACAGGCAGTCGAGGGCAGCCGTAGGCAATCTCCTTCGCTGACCAGGCATTTTGATTGGCTCATTGGAGTTTTCAGGACCCAGGTAGGTAAAATGCCCGCTAAACGTTATACTTCCTAAAAGTTTCTCCACTCCTTCTCCCCCCCTTCTCTCCCATTCTCCCCCCCCCCCCACCTCCGCGCTCTCTAAAGGACTTACCGTACACTGGCAGCCGTTTACCTTCCTCTTCATCGCGGGTGTGAATTTCAGACAGCGCTCCCCAGCTTTCCCTGGCCCCGCCTTTGCGTTGTGTTTGTGTGTGTGTGTGCGGTCGGTCGATCCAGCTCGCGGTTTCAACGTGGACGGTCGATCCAGCTCGAGGTTTTCCAGGCGAGTGCTCTCGAGCTTGAAGGTCGAAGGCACTCTATTTAACTCGCGGATTAGGTCTCCGCAGTGGGACAGAACCTTAAAAGGGCTGTCACACTGCGGCGACCTAATTGGCAAGTTTAGAAGAGGTTAGGAGAGTTTGAAAAAGTGTCATATTGAAGACCTCCTTCGACTATGTAGAAGACCTCCTTCAACCTCCTTCGACTATGTTGAAGACTAGCTTCGACTAGTTTCGACTAGCTTCGGGAAAATTGGACACCGAATAGTGGAGAGTGAAGACCACCTCCTTCGACCTCCCTTCGACTATGTTGAAGATTATCTACGACTACCTTCGATTACCTTTGACTACCCTCAATTAGCTACGAATAACATGCCGACCTACTACGACCTACATCGACTAAACCTACGAGTTTCCTTGGCAACCTTTTATTACTCGCGGGCATTTTTCAGCATGTTGAAAAATACGTCGCGACCTAGCTGAGGCCTCGAGTACGCCGGGACTACTCTCGAGCATGAAGGAGAGTTTCAAAGACCTCCTAGGACCTCGTGTCGACCATACTGCGAGTGTGAGTCGAGGGCAAACTCTTCTAAACTCGCCAATTAGGTCGCAGCAGTGGGACAGCCCCTTAACGGTAAGTCCTTTAGAGAGCGCGGAGAGGGGGGGGAAGAGAGAGAAAGGGGGAGAGAAGGGAGGAGAAGGGGGGGGGGAGAGGAGTGGAGACACTTTTAAGAAGCCAGACAACTTTGAATAAAGTTTAGCGGGCATTTAACATTACCGGTTGGTTTACTAACCTTTTTTTTCTCAATGAGCTTTACCTTCGACTCCTTCCATTACATTCGATTGCCTTTGATTACCTACGATAGCATTACGACCTACTGCAACCTACCTCGACTAAACCTACGAGTGAAAAAATATAGAATTTTTCCATTTTCCGACCTTTTGTTTATTCGCGGGCATTTTTCAGCTTGCTGAAAAAATGCCGCAACCTAACTGAGGCCTCGAGTACGCGGGGACTACTGTCGAGCATGAAGGAGAGTTACAAAGACCTCCTAGGACCTCGTGTCGACCATGCTGCGAGTATGAGTCGAGGGCAAACTCTTTAAAAGTCACGAATTAAGTCCCTGCAGTGGGACAGGCCCTTCAGGCAACATCTGTGGAGGGAATAACAGAAGACATTTTGGGTCGGGACCCTTCTTCAAAATCTTCAGGGATGAACACCCTCCAATCACTGAGGAAATAGAGTCATACAGCATGGAACCAGGCCCTTTGGCCAGCTTGTCCATGCCGACCAATATCTCCATCTACTTCTCACCTACCTGTGGTTGACCCATAACCTCTAAACCTTTCCTATCCATTTACGTGTCCAAATATATTTTAAATTATGTTGTAGTACCTGCCTTAACTACCTCCTCTAGTCCATATACCAACCACCTTCTGAGTGAAAAGTTGCCCCTCAGGTTCCCATTAAATCTTTCCTCTTTCACATTAAACCTATGGAATATCTGGTCCTGTCCCAGACCAACACCCCAACCTGCGAAAACACCTACAGGCCAAGGACTGTCTCCCTCAGGTGGAGAGGCCAGTAATGAGGGTGAAACGATGAAGGGATTGGGAAGAGTTGTATATGTTTCTTTCCCCAAGGGGGAGCCAGGAACATCTGCATGAACGAGCTCTTACATGAGCTGGAGTCCACAATGCTCCCAGTCGGATTAGGCTCAAAACCCCTGGTATTGCCACAATGGGCAGAATGGCCTCCTCGTGTGCCATGCAACTGTCAGCCATAGTCACAGTGGGTGATGGGAGAATCTGGGTGGAATGTGAACTGCTTTCTCTGATGGGACGAATGTTTAAGTTGAGTTTATTGTTACATGCACCGAGGTACAGTGAAAAGCTTTGTCCTTTATAGGTATAGATAGTGGTCTATAAAGAGAGAACGTCTTGGTGCAAGTCAAGTCCAATAGATGATAACCAGGGACTATCGTCTATCTCAAGACTTTCATCAAGGTAAAAATGTACCTGCATGAAAATGTTGAGGTCTGATTATTTCAAGTTGGAAGACAACATGAAAATTGGTGGAGTTGTAGACAGTGCGGAAGGTGGTAAGGTACAACAGGACATAGATCAGCTGGAAATATGGGCAGAGAGATGACAGAATTTAATCTGGACAAGTCTGAGGTGTTACACTTTGAGTGTTTAAATGTAAGAGAACAGTATACAATAAATGGTAGGACCTTAAATAGCAATGATGTGCAGAGGGATCTTGGGGTCCAGGTTCCTAGCTTCCTGAAGGTAACCTCACATGTTGATCAGATGGTTAAGGAAAGGCATATGATATGCATGGTTCATTGATTAGGGAATTGAGTATAAAAGTTGGAGAAACATGTTGCAGTTTTATAGGAATTTGGTTAGGCTGCATTTGGAATATTATGTGCACTGGTCTCATTACAGGAAGGATGCGGAGGCTTTGGAGAGGGTACAGAAGAGGTTTTCCAGAAAGCTGCCTGGATTAGAAAGTATTACCTATAAGGAAAGGTTGACCAAAATAGATTGTTTTCTCTGGAGCATCGGAAGCTGAGGGGAGACCTGATAGAAGTTGACAAAATGAGTTTAGTTTATAGTCACGTGTACCAATGTACAGTCAAAAGCTTTTGTTGCGTGCTAACTAGTCAGCAGAATGACATGATTACAATCGAGCAATCACAGAGTACAGATACATGATAAGGGAATAATGTTTAGTGCAAGATAAAGCCAGTAAAGTCCGATCAAAGATAGTCCAACTGTCTCCAATGAGGCAGATAGCAGTTCAGGACTGCGTTCTAGTTGTGGTAGGATGGTTTGGTTGCCTGATAACAGCTGGGAAGAAACTGTCCCTGAATCTGGAAGTGTATATTTTCCCAGTTCTATACCGTTTGCCCGATGGGATAGGGGAGAAGCAGGAGTGGCCATGGTGCGACCTGTCCTTAATTATGCTGCTGGCCTTGCCGAGGCAGCGTGAGGTATAAATGGAGTCAATGGAAGGGAGGTTGGTTTGTGTGATGGTCTGAGCTGCGTTCACAATTCTCTGCAAATTCCTGCGGTCTTTTATGGAGCTGTTCCCAAATTGAGCTGTGATGCATCCCTATCAAATGCTTTCTACAGCACATCTGTAGAAGTTGGTGAGAGTTTTTGGGAACATGCCGAATTCCTAAGCCTTCTAAGGAAGTACGTGCATTGGCGCTTTCCTGGCCTTTGCTTCAATATGGGTGGGCCAGGAGAAGTTGTTGGTGATATTTACTTTTAGGAATTTAAAGATTTCAACCATCACTACTTCGGCGCCATTAATCCAAACTGGAGTATATGTATCACTTTGCTTCCTGAAGTTGATCATTATCCCGTTTGTCTTGCTGACACTGAGATGAAGGTTGTTGCTCCACATCAGGACACAAGGTTCTCAATCTGCTTTCTGTACTCCGTCTCATCATTATTTAAGATCTGCTGCACCATGGTGGTGTTGCCTGCAAATTTGTAAATTGAATTGGATTTGTACATGGCTGCACAGTCTTGGGTTCACAAGGTGTAAAGAAGGGGGCTGAGAGCACATCCTTGTGGAGCACCAGTGTTGAAAATTACCTTTGAAGATGGTTTATTCCCTATCCTCACTGATTTGGATCTGTTGGTCAGGAAGTCGAGGATCCAGTTGCAGAGATGTAGAGAGACTTAGATAGTGTATGCAACAGAACCATTTTTCTCTTGCTGGAAATGTCAAATACTCAAATACTAGGCGGCATCGTTTTTCTCACCTCATTGTGTTTTGCATTAATGTCATTTTTTTTTAATTTTTTGCTGTCTTGAAGAATTTTCATGTTTTTGTGTGTTGTCTGAATGTATGTTCATGTGATGATGCCACTAGGAAATTTTTCATTGGACCTCGCCATACTTGTGAAAATTGTAGATCAGTGCATGTTCCTTTAACATAATGACCTCACCACTACTAACCACTCCACATTATCTTCAGTATAATTGTAACCTTCCCACCCCCAGCTCGCTCTCTAGCTCCGGTGACGGACCACGAACAGCTAGGGCAATATGTGTGTGTACGACTACAATGTATGCAATAAACTAAGAGTGAAGACATTACGTGTTTGACAAGTCTTTACATGGTGTCTCAAAGTTGAACCCTGCGTCTCCTGTCTATCGGGTTTGTTTTTGTTCTCTCCAAGTTTTTATTTTCCTTTCCAACCCTTTATTTACTATGGCCAACTCTTGTCGTAAGCCTGACATTCTGGTGTTTGACTCCGACATCGTTCACCAGTGGACTGTCTTTAGGCGCGACTTCCAGCACTATGTCGCCATCGCTCATCCTAATGCTACCCCTGCGGTTATAGCACATCTGCTCCTCAACCTGGCTGGCCCAGAGGCCATGGATCGTTTTGAATCATTCGAGTACGCCGATGGTGAGAATGCTCAGGACCCGATATGTCTAACGAATAAATTTGCCGCGCTGTGTGACATTCCCACCAATTGCATTATAGAGCGGTTTAAGTTTTTCAGCAGGCGCCAGAAACCCGGGGAGCACATCGACACCTTCATTGCATCGTTGCGTCACCTGGCTCGGCGTTGCCGCCTGGACGCTTTGACCCCCGACCAAATGGTCAGGGATGTCCTAGTTCATGGCCTACAGGACGAGAAGCTATGGGCAGAGCTTTTGAGGAAGCAAGACCTCACTTTAAACGAGGCTTTGCATTCCTCTCGCATGGCTGCTGCTGTCGACTCCGTATCTCCCCCTGAGGCTCAGGACATTCACTATGCCGGTACTGCTGAACGCCGGCGGAACGATGGCCCGCCACGCCAGCGTAGCACTCCCGTGCCCGCGAGGAACAACCCACGTCGATGCCCCAACTGCAACTTTGCTAGTCATCAATTTAATGTTTGCCCTGCGCTGGGAAAGACTTGTAATTTCTGTAGGAAGCTTAATCACTATTCCGCAGTGTGCCGTTCCAGGGGCCAGCCTGTCCCTGCTCCGAGATGGAGTCTAAACAACCTGACTGTGACTGATAGTGTTCATGGCTCCCAATACCTTTCAGACGAACTCCCTGATTCTGATACCAGTTCCTCCCATGATGAATCGCGTATTTTTTCAGTCTTGGGTGCACATGCTTTGATAGCTGATCCATCAGTTCGAGTTACGGTGAATGGAAAGACCTTTCCTGCGAAGGTCGACACGGGGGCGTTTGCCAATGTTATGTCGTTAAGCCTCTTTGAGCAGATAAGATCTGGTGAGAAGGTTACTGCTGACGACTCCCGTCTCCACGCATATGGGGGGAGTGTGCTCGTTCCAGTCGGTAAGGCAACCCTTATCTGCACAGTTCTGAAGGCCTCTCGGCCCCTCTCTTTCCTCCTGCTGGAATCTGAGAATGTTACTCTGTTGGGCGCCAGTGCGTGCCAGGACCTCGGTTTGGTTTCCTTCCACCGCGATATCCACCTGGTACAGACCCCCATGGATCCCATGTGCGAGTACCCTGATCGTTTTGACGATGTATTGGGCAAACTACCCTGCAACTACGAAATCGAGGTGGACCCGGAGGTCCATCCGGTAGTCCGCCCGGCTCACCGCGTCTCCTTTGCTATGAAGGACAGGGTGGAGTCGACTCTGCGCCAGATGTTGGCCGTGGGCATCATCAAGGAGGTGAGTGATCCCACCCGGTGGGTCTCCACCATGGTCGTTGCTTCTAAGAAGGACAAGAGTGAGATTCGGATCTGTATAAACGCCCGCACTACCCCATGCGAACGGTGGAGGATGTCACTCCACAGTTTGACCCAGCCACTGTATTCTCTGTCCTCGATGCCAAGAGCTCTTTCTGGCAGATTCCGCTAGATGAACGTTCATCCTTCCTGACCACGTTCGGTACACCTTTTGGCAGGTTCCGTTTCCTCCGCATGCCTTTCGGGATCAATTCTGCCAGCGAGGTTTTCCAACGCACCATGGAGCAGCTGTTTACCGGTCTGCCGTGT
This sequence comes from Malacoraja senta, assembly GCA_038087875.1. Taxonomy (NCBI): domain Eukaryota; kingdom Metazoa; phylum Chordata; class Chondrichthyes; order Rajiformes; family Rajidae; genus Malacoraja; species Malacoraja senta. The sequence goes on from CM075983.1 coordinate 40,051,759, forward strand.
GCTATCATCGTCGATGACATCTTAGTGTACGGGTGAGACGTCGCTGAACACGACCTCCACCTCCGCCAAGTCCTGGATAGGGCTCGTGAGATCAACCTCAAACTGAACCCCAAGAAGTGCCGCTTCCGCGTCCCGGAGGTCACATACGTGGGCCACGTTTTTACGGCTGAGGGTCTGAAACCAGACCCACAGAAGACAGCTGCGGTCTCTGGGATGCCAGCTCCGGCCAACGTGCCCAGCCTGCAGCGCTTCTTGGGCATGGTGAACTACCTGGGGAAATTCATTCCCGACCTCAGCGAGCTGAGTGCGCCCCTGAGGGAACTGACCAAGAAAGACACTGCCTGGGTTTGGTACCCGCTGCATCAGGCAGCCTTCGATGACCTAAAGTCCCGGCTGGTTCGCACCCCCACACTAAAGTTCTTCGACTTAAAGCGCCCCATCGTCCTCACCTGCGATGCCTCAAATTTCGGTCTCGGTGCCGCCTGCCTGCAACTCTATGACCGCCTGCAACTACCTGTCTCCTACGCCTCCCGCACTATGACCCCTACCGAGCAACGCTACGCTCAGATCGAGAAGGAGCTCCTTGCCGTGGTGTTTGCCTGCTCGAAGTTCAAGGACTACATTCTGGGGAACACTTTCACTATTGAGACCGACCACCAGCCGCTGGTCACGATCTTGAACAAACCGATCCACGTGGCCTCTTCCCGTTTGCAGCGTATGATGCTGCAGCTCCAGCGCTTCACGTTTCGAATCGTGTACCGAAAGGGCAAGGACATGTTTGTGGCCGACACGCTGTCCCGCGCACCGCTGGCGTCTACTGCCCGCCACCCGTACGAATCATCCGACCTGATGATACTAAACGTTAACTTTGTGCCTTCCCGGCAGATGCAGTCCCTGATTCACCACACTGCCAATGATTCTGCCCTGCAACAGCTTGTAGACGTCATCCGTCGTGGCTGGCCTGACCGTCGCTCATCCTTGCCGGCTGGTGCTGCGCCCTACTTCCTAGTCCGGGATGAACTTGTGCTGCATGACGGCGTGGTGGTGAAGGGCCACAAGGTTGTGGTGCCTGCTGCACTGCGGGACCACTATTTCCAAACTGCCCACAGCGGCCATCCCAGAGCCGATGCCACCCTGTCCCAGGCCCAGAGCCAATTTTATTGGCCCGGCATGGCACAGGACATCCGGAATAGGGTCTCTGCCTGCTCAACCTGCAATACCCTCTCTCCCCACCAGCAACGCCAGCCACTCCTGCAACAGCCTGCCCCCGACCTGGCGTGGATGGCGGTCGCTACGGACATATTTGAGTGGCGTGGCAAACATTTCATGGTCCTTGTAGACTCCTATTCCAGCTGGTTCGAGGTGGAGCGTCTGCACTCCCTCACTTCTGCTGCTGTCATCGGGAAGCTGAAACGCTACTTTCGGATCTTTGGCATTCCTGTGACTGTACAGTCTGACAACGGCGGCCAGTTCTCGAGTGCGGAGTTCCGCGCCTTTGCTGCCGCCTGGAACTTTCGCCACATCACCAGCAGCCCTGAGTACCCGCAGAGCAACGGCCTTGCTGAGCGCGCCGTCCGCAGTGCCAAGGAGCTGTTGGAGCAGTGTAGACTATCGCATTCGGATTTTTATCTGGCACTACTGAATCTCCGAAATATTTGTCGCGACCATGCCCTGGGCTCGCCTGCTCAGCGGCTCATGTCCCGCTACTTCTTCTTCTCAAGTCCACATCACAAGATTAGAAAGTGTTCAGCCAGGGCTGAACATACTTCTCGGCATCTGCATACCAATGGTGTCCGTCTTGCGCTTCTTGTGTTTCTTGTGCGTGGTGGTGGAAAGATTGGTGGAAACAGGGCTGCGACGTGAACGCTCTTTCCTTGACCCCGTCATATGTACTGACAACAAAAAATGAATTTCCTACTTGCTGCAGGTTAACAGGCCCATAAACCAATGACATGCAGATAATATATAATAATCAAAACAGCATTGATTTACAGTGCATTCAGAAGGTATTCAGACGCCTTCACTTTTTCCACAAGTTACAGCCTTATTTTTAAATGGATTAAATTATTCTTTTTTTTATCATCAAATCTACACACAATACCCCAGAATGAAGAAGCAGAAACAGGTGTTGAGAAACTTTTGCAAAGTAATTAAAAAGAAATAACTGAAATATCATATTGACATAAGTAATCAGACCCTTTGCTATGACACTCAATATTGAGCTTAGGTTCATCCTGTTTCCATTGATTATCCTTAAGGGCCACTATGGCGACCTAATTTGCGAGTTTAGAAGAGTGCCACAAACTCGCAGCATGATTGACACGTGGTCCTAGGAGGTCACTGTAACTCTCCTTCATGTTCGAGAGAAGTTCTCGCATACTCGAGGCCTCAGTTTGGTCGAGGAGAATTTTTCAACATGCTGAAAAATTTTCCGCAAGTAAAAATTGGTCAGCATGGTTCTTTTGAACTCGTAGTGCAGTGGTAGTGGGGTCGCCATGTAGTTATAGGTAGTTGAGGTAGCTGTAGGCAATCTCCTTTGCTGACCGGGCATTTTAATTGGCTCATTGGGAATTAATTGGCTTAATTGGCTCATTTACAGAACCAAGGAAAACCGACCGGTAATGTTAAATGCCTGCTAAACTTTATTAAAAGTTGTCTGGCTTCTTAAAAGTGTCTCCACTCCTTCTCCCTTCTCCCACCTTCTCCCCTCTCCCCTCTTTTAAAGGACTTACCGTACACTGTGCCAGCCGTCTTTTACCTTCCTATTGATCGCGGGTATCACCTTGGCTTTGCACCGTGTGAATTTCAGACAGCACTCCCCCACATTCCCTGGCCCCCTTTGTGATATATATATATATATATATTGTGTGTGTGTGTGTGTGTGTGTGTGTGTGTGTGTGTGTGTGTGTGTGTGTGTGTGTGTGTGTGTGTGTGTGTGTGTGTGTGTGTGTGTGTGTGTGTGTGTGTGTGTGTGTGTGTGTGTGTGTGTGTGTGTGTGTGTGTGTGTGTGTGTGTGTGTGTGTGTGTGTGTGTGTGTGTGTGTGTGTGTGTGTGTTGTGTGTGTGTGTGTGTGTGTGTGTGTGTGTGTGTGTGTGTGTGTGTGTGTGTGTGTGTGTGTGTGTGTGTGTGTGTGTGTGTGTGTGTGTGTGTGTGTGTGTGTGTGTGTGTGTGTGTGTGTGTGTGTGTGTGTGTGTGTGTGTGTGTGTGTGTGTGTGTGTGTGTGTGTGTGTGTGTGTGTGTGTGTGTGTGTGTGTGTGTGTGTGTGTGTGTGTGTGTGTGTGTGTGTGTGTGTGTGTGTGTGTGTGTGTGTGTGTGTGTGTGTGTGTGTGTGTGTGTGTGTGTGTGTGTGTGTGTGTGTGTGTGTGTGTGTGTGTGTGTGTGTGTGTGTGTGTGTGTGTGTGTGTGTGTGTGTGTGTGTGTGTGTGTGTGTGTGTGTGTGTGTGTGTGTGTGTGTGTGTGTGTGTGTGTGTGTGTGTGTGTGTGTGTGTGTGGTGTGTGTGTGTGTGTGTGTGTGTGTGTGTGTGTGTGTGTGTGTGTGTGTGTGTGTGTGTGTGTGTGTGTGTGTGTGGTGTGTGTGTGTGTGTGT
>CM075983.1:40057844-40087358 GCA_038087875.1 Malacoraja senta
GGGTAAAATTTACTTTGTTTAGCTTTTGAATGGTATAATCTATGTAAAATTTTAAATTGAATCAGAGTATGTCTTACGTTAATCGAGCATTTATGCACATATAATAGGTGTTTATCCCAACTCTCTTTCGAGATTTTTATAGCTAGTTCCTGTTCCCATTCTCTTCTAATCCCATCCGATGATGGAATTTCTATGTTTAAAATGGAATTATATAGGTATGATATTAAATTAGCTGATTCCGCTTTTATATTCATTATCCCATCTAATAGGTCAGGAGACATATTTTGATATTCTCGTGTATACTTTTTCAAATAGTCACATATTTGAAAATATTTGAAATATTGATTACTATTCAAGTTGTATTTAAGTTGTAGTTGGTGAAATGTTAAAAAAACTTCCATTATCATACATATCTCCAAACGTTTTAATTCCTACTCTTTCCCAATTTATAAAAGATCTATCTATCATAGAAGGTTTAAACGAAGGGTTATTCATTATAGGTGAGAGTAGTGATAGATTTCTTAATTTTAACGTTAGTTTTATTTGTTTCCAAATTCTAATTGTACTATGAATAATTGGATTTTTACTATATATTGTATTCTTCATTTTTGTTGGTGAGAGAAGGATCGCTCCTATGTTAAAAGGGGAACAGTCCTCTCTCTCCATTACTATCCAATCCACCTGCTGGGCCGAATTGTCCAACAGGTGAATCATATTTTTGACATTTGTGGCCCAGTAATAATATAAAAAATTGGGGAGTGATAATCCGCCAAATTCTTTAGGTTTACACAAATGTTTTCTTTGGATTCTGTGGGATTTATAGTCCCATATAAAGTTTGTAATATCAGCATCCAATTAAATTAAAAAAAATTTTGGTAAGTATATCGGTATTGACTGGAATAGATATAAAATTTGTGGTAAAAAGATCATTTTTATAGCATTCATTCGGCCTATGAGACATCGGGAGGGTTTTCCAGAATTTAATCAGTGTGTTTAGTTTATTGAGTAAGGGCATATAGTTTGCATTAAATAGAGCTTTATATTTTCTAGTAATTTCAATTCCCAAATATTTAAATTTTTCTGAAGCGATTTTAAAAGGGAATTTTAACAGGTGTGTCGGTTCTTGAGGTTTAATCGTCATAATTTCACTTTTATTCCAATTTATTCTATATCCTGAAAAGGATCCAAATTCCTCTATTAAATTTAATATATTTGGTATACTAATTTGTGATTTTGTGATATATAGTAGTACATCATCTGCGTATAAAGATATCTTATTATTTGAGTATTTTGTATTGTACCCATGAATGTTCGGATGTATCCTAATACTTTCCGCTAACGGTTCTATTACAAGAGCAAATAGCAGAGGTGATAATGAACAACCCTGTCTATTTCCCCTTGATAACTGAAATTTTGAGGACAAAATATTATTAGCTAATATTCTGGCAGTAGGCCTATCATATAATAATTTTACCCAAGTGATGTTTGATCCGGATTTAATAATTTACTAACATAGTTACTTAGCCTTCTAGCTAATGTTTTCGCTAATATTTTTTGATCTGTATTTAACAGCGCAATAGCTCTATAAGAACCGGGATCTTCTAAATCTTTACCTTTTTAGGTATAAGTGTAATCGTTGATTCCGCTAATGTTTCTGGAAGTGTATGTTCTTTAAAAGCATATGTATACATTTTGTGTAGTCGTGGTGTAATTATCTCGTAAAATCTTTTATAAAATTCATTACTAAAACCATCTGGTCCTGGTGTTTTTCCATTCTTTAATGTATTTATTGTTTCTTCTATTTCCTTAGTTGAGACTTGTGCACCTAATTCCTCTTGTTCACTCAAATTGAGTTTTGGGAGATTACAATTACCCAGGAACTCTCTAACTTTGGCACTATCTGCTACCGCTTTAGATGTATATAAGTTTTGATAAAATTGAGCTAATCTTTTATTAATATCCTTAGGTAGTGTCAACAATTCCCCTTTATCTGATTTAATCTTTAAAATCGAGTGATCCTTTTCCCGTTTTTTCGGTTGTCGAGCCAGAAGTTTGTGTGGTTTATCCCCAAATTCAAAATTTTCCTGTTTTGTAATTTGAAATAATCTAATAACATTTGCTGATAATATTTAGTTTAATTTAAATTTCATTATTGTTATTTTATTATGATTGTCTATAGTAGGCTCTTTAGCATTATCTAATTCCAATTCTCTAATTCGTTCTTCTAACTGCCTTTGTTATTTCTTATTCCTTTTATTTAAAAAAGCTTGGTATGAGATTATAGATCCTCTAATAACTGCTTTGAATGATTCCCATAGTAGAACTGGTGAGGTCTCTGGGGTATCATTATTCTTTAAAAAAAGTTCCATCTGTTGTTTTAAATATATTTCCCCTTGTGGGTCATTTAAGATTTGAGGATTAAACCTCCAAAACGATTTATTAGTAGGCATTCCTTCTAATTTAAAAAAAAAAGTTAACGGGGAATGATCAGAAATTATACTATTGTGATACTTTGGATTCAGTGTATAGGGAATTAGTTTTGTATCCACTAAGAAATAGTCGATACGTGAATACGTTTTGTGTACCATTGAATAAAACGAGTATTCCCTTCCGACAGGGTTAGCGATCCTCCAGACATCTGTTATATTTGTATTTTCATGTAAGTATTTAAGATTTCCATGGTTTTAGATTTTGTGTTGCCCCTGCTCTGTTGTGAAGATTTATCCAAGTATGGATCTAAAACACAGTTAAAATCTCCCCCAATTATCACATTTTGATAATTGAACTCTGTAATTATATTCAGGATTTTAATTAAAAATTGGGGATTATCAAAATTAGGCGCATAAATATTTACCAAGGTAACTGGGGTAGCATGAATCTCTCCGGTAACTATAAGGTATCTCCCTTCCTTATCTGTTATGATATTCTTCGATTTAAATGGTATACCTTTTCGAATAATAATTGCTGTGCCTCTAGCTTTGGAAATATATGAAGATTGGTATGTTTGGCCTATCCAGTTTGCCTTCAATCTGGCTTGAGCTTGCAGTTTCAAGTGAGTTTCTTGTAGAAATATTAGGTCCGTATTGAGTGACTTCAATTGTGCAAAAATCTTACCTCTTTTAATTGGTTCATTAGCACCCCTAATATTCCAACTGCAGAATGTGATTCCTCCGAATTTCTTTTCTTTATCGTCTTGCATTTTTTAAACATGTGGTGCAACCAATACCTTAGGTCTCTGGCTGTTGGGCGAGCATTTGCAATATTAAATTCAGTTATTACATCCCTCTCAAAATTGTCCTTAAGCAAAGAAACAAAAAAGTGTACATTATTGTGACATTTTAAAAAAAATCAATAAAAGTGAGGTTACAGTGTCTAAAAATGACGACATTGTAACCAATTATCCACCTAATGGTGGTAGTTACACAATTAATGACTTCCGTAGTTGTTAATCCACATTTAGCTCCGTCCCCTTGAATGATCTTACTAAAAGGAGTTGGGACCCATTCAAAGCCAGATTTTATGTGTCAGCATTACCGTATCTACCATATCTATATATCTAAATAAATTTTCTCTAATCTCCAATCTTATCTACCATTTACTTATGTTAACAATTATTACATTACGGTTTTTCAGGCGAGTGCCCCCGAGCTTGAAGGTCGAAGACAGTTGCTGAAAAGTCACGTAAGTGGGACAGGCCCTTTAAGATGTTTCTACAATCTGATTGGAGTCCACCAGTGGTAAATTAAATTGATTGGACGTGATTTAGAAAGGCACACACCTGTCTATATAAGGTCCCACAGATGACAGTGCACGGCAGAGCAAAAATTAAGCCATGAAGTCGAAGGAATTGTTCGTAGACCTCCGAGATATGATTGTGTCGAGACACTGATCTGAGGAAGGGTATAAAACAATTTCTGCAGCATTGCAGGTCCCGAAGAGCACAGTGGCCTCCGTCATTCTTAAATGGGAGAAATTTGAAACCACCAGGACTCTTCATAGAGCTGGCCGTTGTCAAACTGAGCAATCAGTGGAGAAGGGCCTTGGTCAGGGAGGTGACCAAGAACCCGATGGTCACTCTGACAGAGTTCCTCTGTGGAGATGGGAGAACCTTCCAGAAGGACAACTATATCTGCAGCACTCCACCAATCAGGCCTTTATGGTAGAGTGGCCAGACGGAAGCCACTCCTCAGTAAAAGGCACATGACAGCCCGCTGGACACATGACAGACTAGTCAGGATTGAGGGAAAGATGAATGGAGCAAAGTGCAGAGAGATCCTTGATGAAAACCTGCTCCAGAGCGTTCTGGACCTTAGACTGTGGCGGAGGTTCACCTTCCAACAGGACAACAACCCTAAGCACACAGCCAAGACAATGCAGGAGTGGCTTTGTGACAAGTCTTGGAATGTCCTTGAGTGGCCCAGCCAGAGCCTGGACTTGAACCAGATCGAACATCTCTGGAGGGACCTGAAAATAGCTGTGCATCGATGCTCCCTATCCAACCTGACAGAGCTTGAGAGGATCTGCAGAGAAGAATGGGAGAAATTGCCCAATTACAGGTGTGCCAAGCTTGTAGCGTCATACCCAAGAAAGACTTGAGGCTGTAATCACTGCCAAAGGTGCCTCAACAAAGTACTGAGTAAAGGGTCTGAATACTTATGTAAATGTGATATTTCAGTTATTTCTTTCTAATTACTTTGCAAAAATGTCTAAACATCTGTTTTTGCTTTTTTATTATGGGGTATTCTGGGGTATTGTGTGTAGATTTATGATTTAAAAAATGAATTTAATCAATTTTAGAATAAGGCTGCAACGTAACAAAATGTGGAAAAGTGAAGGGGTCTGAATACTTTCTGAATGCTCTGTATTATGTGTAATACAAGTTAACCATAATAGTGCAAAAAACAAAGTCTGTAATGTAACCAAAGACACAGTCCACAGAAGATCATAGTTGCAGAGGTTAGTGTTGCTCAGTATTCAAGATGTTTATTGGGAAGAAATTGTATTTGAACCTGGCAGTCATGATTTTCAGGCTCCTGTACCTCCTGTCTTTGATGATACTGGAATAGTGAAATGAGTGTGTGGCCAGCATGGTGTGGTCTTTGATGTTATTGGCTGCTTTTTTGAGGCAGCGGCTCTTATGGATCAGATAAACAAGGAACTGCAGATGCTGGTTTACAAAAAAGGACACAAAATGCTGGAGTAATTCGGCAGGTCAGGCAGCATCTCTGGAGAACATAGATAGTTGGGGGTGGGGTGGGGAGGAGCTGGAAGAGAGGAGCGGGCGGGCAAAGCCTGGCAAGTGATAGTTGGATACAGGTGAGTGTTTTTTTTTTTAATTGGTAGAACCCCCAGCTCCTCCTTGCACCCTTCCCATCACTCAACAGGCTTTCAATTTGAGTTTCAATCTCCCTCCTGCACTCTGACTCATTGTTACCGGTTAATCATCCCACAATGGTTGTATCGTCTGCAAATTTAAAGACGCCAGTGGAGTTGGCTAGCTACATAATCATTAGACTGTGGGCCGAGGTTTCATTTTGTGACCCACATCACTTATCTACCTGTATTTCTAACATATTGTGTAAAAATATTTTATAGAAATGATATCTGAAACTCGTCAAGAACAAAACCTGCACATATTTTTAAAATATGGAAAAAAACTCACATTTTCCGAGTAGTAATTGTCCAATCAAAGCACGTTTGACATTGAGTCGGATGCCAATCACATTCCTCCACAGATAGTGTCATAGTCATACAGCGTGGAAACAGACTCTTCTGCCTAACTTGCCCACACCGGCCAACATGTCCCAGCTACAGGTACACTAGTCCCGCCTGCCTGCATTTGGCTCAGATCCCTCTAAACCTGTCCTATCCATGTACCTGTCTAACTGTTTCTTAAACATTGGGGTAGTGCCTACCTCAACTCTCTATTCTGGCAGCTTGTTCCATACACCCACCACCTTTTGTGTGAAAAAGCTACCCTTTGGATTCCTATTAAATCTTTTCTTCTTCACCTTAAACCTATGTCCTCTGGTCCTCGATTCCCCTACTCAGGGCAAGAGACTGTGCTTCTACCCGATCTATTCCTCTCATGATTTTATGCACCTCCATTCGATCATCTGTCATCTTCCTGCTCTCCAAGGAATAGAGTCTCAGACTACTCAACCTCTCCCTATAGCTCAGACCCTCAAATCCTGGCAACTTCCTCAAATCTTCTCTGTACCATTTCCAGATTGACATATTTTCTTTAACATGGTGCCTAGACACTGAACACAATACTCTAAATGCAGCCTCACCAACATCTTATATTACTGCAACATGACCTCCCAATGTCTATACTAAATACTCTGACTAATGATGGCCAGTGTGCTAAATGTCTTTTTCACCACCCATTCTACTTGCAATTTCACCTTCAAGGAACCATGCACCTGCACTCCTAGATCCCTCTGCCTTACAACACTCCCCAGAGTCCTGCCATTCACATAGGTCCTGCCCATGTTAGACTTCCTAAAATGCAACACCTCACACTTCTCTGTATTAAATTCCATCAACCATTCCTCAGTCCATCTAGCCAATTGATCAAGATCCTGCTGCAATCTTTCACAACCATCTTCACTATCTGCAAAACCAGTATCATCTGCAAACTTGTTATTCTTGCCATGTACGTTCTCATTCAAATTATTGTTTTACTTCGGAGTCACGTGAGTGATTCCGTGAAGAAGCCCCGCCAGTTCGCATGCGCGTCATATCGTCGTTCGCATTGCGAAGCACCGGACTGGCAGGGCATCACTCCTGCCGGCGGTAAGTTTAAAACTTCAGGTAAGTTTGTATTACTTACCAGGGTTTTTGAATTTCTTGCAGGAACCTCTTTTCACAGAGGTATCCTGCTAGATATTGGCGAATTCCGGCGAGTGAACCGGCTATGGGCTGTGAGGAGACCCCGGTTCTGACCGCGAAAGCGGATAGTCGGCAGATGTCGGGTTCGTGATTTCCAGCCTGCTGTGGTTCCCGGGGAGGGCCCACGCAGGTCGCGGAATGTGCAGACAAGCGGCCGTGGCTTGGATCGAACCCGGGTTAAAGATATCCATTGACCAGGCCTCCACAGCCGTATGTGACTGTCATGCATTATTTTTGTTTCTTATATAGTTTACAGTACACTATGTTCACATCTCTGTTGTGCAGCAGCGAGTAAGAGTTTCATTGTTGCCTTTCGAAGGCGGTATCACTGCCAGAGTCGCTGACAGTGCGGTCAGCAACTCACAGACATATCGTCGTTCGGTGGTCCCCAGGCATGGGGGAAATCACCGATACATCGATCAGCCCTATTGAACTCGGACGAGTCGGGCTGCAAGGATTCCCTTCCGGAAATAAGTATGTATTTGGAGGATTCTGTTTGTCATTTTAACCCTTTACAGGTGAAGCTCCACACTCAAAAATTGAATTTGGAAGCGCGGGCCTATGGGACAGGCCGCGCCAGCAGCGCCTAGGACAGGGCTGCTTAATGTCTCCCTGTTGGAGGTGGAGACCATCACCGAATCTGTCACAGGGCTGCTTAATGTGTGACAGCGCCAGCCTGGAGAAGAGGTCGTGCCAGCAGTGCCTGGGACAGGGCTGCTTCATGTCTCCCTCTTTGAAGAGGAGAGCATGCCGGGTCAGTGTAATTCTGACGCCGACGCTGAGGGTATAGCCGTGGAGCATACCCCAAAGGATGAAGGGCACGTGTCAGAGGTATCCTTTCCTGACAACAAAGTTTGCCATCCCAACAGAATGTTCCATCCTGGTATTGGGCCATTGGGGGCCGTATCAGAGCAGGTATCCCAGGGGCCTGCGGCAGCACCTGTTTAGGGCTGCCTACGAATCGCCCTCTCTAAGGAGGGGAGCGCGAAAGGTCAGATGTAACTGACTTCAGATTCTCAAGATGTCCATGGAACATATTGGAGCACATGTGTGCCGGCAGTGAACAGCGCCATCAGGGGGATATGAGAGACAGCCGCCGAATCTTCTATTCAGGCAAGGTCTATTCAACAGCAAAAACCTGGGACGAAGCAAAAGCTGTCGGACCAATCAAGACCAAAGGCGGGCAAAGGTTCATTGGTTCATCGTGGAGCAGCAGTTTTGTGGAGCGGCCAGCTGCGACGCTGAACGGTACATCCCGGAGCCTGGGATCTCTTGCTGAGATTGCCAGTGTGTGGAGCTCCGTCTGGCGCGGTCTGTTGGCTTGGAAGCCGCGGTCTTCGGTGGGAAGGTGGTCCTGGTACCCCAAGCCGCTGGGGGTTCTCCCGATGCCGGAGCACCATCACCCGGCGAGAACATCGGGCGCCGTGGCGGCGACTGTGGAGGCCTCAGTGGGCCCGACTCTGGGTGGACAAGAGGATGGGGACTGGACTTTGCGCCTTCCCCCACAGTGGGAACCACTGTGGGGGGATGTTTTGGTGTTGAACTTCTTTTTAATACTATGTTGTATTTTATTAGTGTGCTGCAAGGACATCTGAATTTCCCCTGAATAAGGGGATTAATAAAGTCTAATTCAATTCAATTCAATTCAATTCAGAGCGCACCCCATGCCTTCATCGGCAGTCAGCGGTTCACTGAAGCTGGTGGCAGCATGACAACTGGGCAGAGGTTCCACGCACCCTACCAGTCCTACTCAACAAGGTGGGTCTGGCACTTCCGAAACATGGGTAAGTGGACCACTCACAAGTTGGTAATAGTTACACTTGTTTGTACAGCACACAAAGGATAAAGGCATTGTCATCTGCTTAGAGGCATCTAACCATGTATAACAGCACAATACTAGCATTCCAAGCAAGTTTGGAATTAGGGACAGAATTGTCGTTTTCAAGACAGGCTCGGAAATCGGGCCAGAGTTATCGTGCGAAGCACCCAGGGAATGATGGCAGGAGTGTCCTGTTCATTATGAAAAATGGAGAATGTCGTTTAACTCGCATATGAACTTTCCAAATAGGAAACTTCTTTACTGACTAATAACGGATTCATAAGGGTCTCAAAGATCCATTCTATGCAGTTGCCATTACAGGGATCATTGGAGACATTGGAAATTATCAAAAGGCAATGATAACTGTACTAATAACAGTAAAACATTGCAAATTGGTATAAACTATTTCCCCAGGTTATTTAACTAATTAATAAAATTGGTGTTTGGACAGAGTTCGAAAACACTTGTTATGTCTTGACTGGATGATATTCTAACACTGTATTTGGTTAAAATCACCTGTTTCAGCCTCAAACTCTATTTGAGATATTGGCAAATGATCCAGTTAACTTTAAGTTGTTACCAAATAGACTTGTTGGTCATTGGGATTTACCTTTAACTATTAATTGGCCTTTGACTCTGCCTTGTGGCATGAGATTGGAGTTAATAGAAACCTGTTATTAAGCTGAATTCTATTCATCAAGAGTATTTGGCAATATAGTAGCTGTGATTCAGCTGTGCAAGTCGGGAACTGACATCTTGCAAAGTAGCAACCTCTCATATGATATGTAGGTCATTGTTAACAGGCTTATGCTATGACCAGCTGAAGCTACCTAAGTCGCAGTGATGAACAAACAGTATTCAGCATTGCTCCAGTCGTTTGGTCAGTCGAATTTCAGGTATTTTACAAACTGATGCTAAGGGCTCTAAGGTGGAAAGTTGCGAATGTCATCTCTAGTTTGGAGGTGGAGGAGATTTGCATGAGTTGCCAATTCTTCAGTTATTGGTATCAACTAGCTAGAGACACTAGATGCATCCCATAGGTAAAGGGCTATTGAGCGAATATACATAATCTACATGCTCAACTTCAAGTTGAGACATATGTTAGTCACATGGCAATGAAGTTAAAGTATCCTGTAATAATTTACCTAATCTCCTTTGCCACTGGTGTATCATCAAGTTCAGATAGATGACAACACAGAATAGGTGTTGGATCACAAAGTATTTATGAAAGTATGGTTCAATGAAACACCGAATATCGACATGTTGGTTTCATGCTTATTCACTGATTACAAAAATATGTGGCATAACAGTGTTGAGAGATACATTCTCGCTACAAGAAGGAGGAATGTTCTTTTATGCCTTCCTCCATTTTGCCTCATTAGTCGGGTCTTGAAATAAAGCCAGCAAGATCTCGCTTTAGTTTCCGTACTGTCTGACTGGCTATGCAGCCATGATTCCCGCTTCCGTCAGGCATAATAATACAAACATATACGGTTATTCTAAAAAATGAAAACTTTGCTGGTTCAAACTGTGGTTCAGGAAACCAGCCTCTGCATGATAAAATCAATTTATTAAGCTTGCAGATTCTGAATAGACTGCCCTACGGCTCAGGTTGTCACATCAATCCAGGTATGTGCTCAATGCAGAGTGCAGCTATAGCACCAAAAAAGCAGTACACTTCCTATTCAGGAGGTAGGAAGCGGGTTTGTTTAATGTTAATGTTACATTTAATACGGTACAGATTACTGACGTTTTCCAGTTCATTCTTAAATGGTCTTCTGACAATAATTGAGTTTAGGGCCATTAACTGTGCCAAACGTGTCTTCCCATCATATTAGCTGCAGCACACAGGACCCACCCTGTCGGGTTTCAACCCTGGATATCGAGTTTGTAAACGATATCTTTAACACAAGTTCTCCCAGTACAAGTATAGGCAGTATGGGATATTGACATTGTGTTAACAATACTTCACCAGGGGCCAGCTACTTCCTTAGTCATGACACTAGTATCAGCACAACGAGTGCAGACATTGCAAAAGCTGCGGCTAGATAGGATGGAAGAGGATGCAGATGCCATTACGTTTTACATTTCTGGTCTACACAAGCAGAGCGGACCAGGGGTGACAGGGTTTAAGATCATATTTCGGTATACCCCACGGACTCACGTCTATGTGTGAGGGCACACTTGCTATATTATATCAAGGCCACCAGAACCCTAAGAGGTGTGGAATCAGCATTGTTTATTAGCCAGGAACAACCACACAAGAAAAAGTCGGTTCAGACTATTGCAAGGTGGCTGAACCAGGTTCTGGTTTATACAGGTATTAACACTGACAATTTTACATCTCATTCCACCAGGGCGGCATCAACGTCAGCGGCCAGGGCAATGGACGTTCCCATCGACCATATCCTCGCGGCGACAGGATGGTCAAGTGAATTGATTTTCAATTTTTTTTTTACCATAGGCAGATTGCCAACCTGGGGCTATTTGCCCATTCTGTTTTGCATCCACTTTAACCTCTCCTGAGATAGAGGGGTTGCTATTGATTTTCTTTATTAACGTAAACCATTAATACATTTAAATCAATGTCATGTATAATGCATTGTTGATTATTCACTCATCCTGAGCCAATCGATGCAGTGAGACGCCAGGATTTGAATCTACGGCATGAAATCACAGAGCTTTGAACTCTTCACGGAATCACTCACGTGACTCCGAAGTAAAATAGTAAGATTAAACGAGAACTTACCAGTTTGAAGTTTGATCTTTATTTTATGAGGAGTTACGTTGGTGATTACGTGCCCTCAAATCCCAACCCTCTCTCACAAAGGTCATCTGGTAGTTCTCAAGTTTCTGATATTACTATGTTACTTCAATTACTGTTACCTGTGATTTCATACCGCTGCTTTGAAGATTGACGCGCATGCGAACTGGCGGGGCTTCTTCACGTAATCACCAACGTAACTCCTCATGAAATAAAGATCAAATTTCAAACTGGTAAGTTCTCGTTTAATCTTACTAATATAGTTAACAAACAGTAACTGGCCCAGCACCGAACAATGAAACACACCATTAGTCACAAGCCTCCAGTCTGATAAGCAACCTTCCACCATCACCCTTTGCTTCCTTCCATGAAGCCAATTTTCTAACCATTCAGCTATCTCTCCTTGGATCCCATGCGATCAAACCTTCCAGAGCAGCCTACCATGTGAAACCTTGTTGAATGCTTTGCTGATGTCCATATGTACAACATCCACAGAGATATTTGATCTCTTCATGTCCCAACGCTTACCCTGTGTTATCAGGTCCTTCCATAAGCAAGGGTACTGTCCGATTCACCACTACCCCATTGCGGACATTGGTCTTTGTCACTGGAACTTTTGCGCTACAATGCTGACAACTATATTCTGCACTATGTACTTTACCCTTTGTACCACCTATTGTACTTGAGTTTGACTTGAGTGTATTTATGTATGGTATCTAATCAGTTTGGATAACATGCAAAACAAAGCTTTTTATGGTACCTGTGTGATAGTACCACATGCAACAGTATAAAGCTAAACCGAACTTAATGTCAGCAGAGAACTTTAACCAAACTGCGCTGGTTAATCTGTGCAAGGGGGTGATGTTGGGATTGTTTCCTGTGCTGGCCAGTGTGGTCTGTACACAGTGCTGTGTGCTGCAATAAACAGCTCACTCCTACCACCTTATGGTGACTGTGTCAAACTCTCACTCAGTCCTTTGCATGAGTCAGAGATGTATAACACAGAAACAGGCCCTTCTGTCCATCATGTCCATTTTGACCTTTGGGCCATCCACACTGATCCCCTTTACTTGCATCAGTACTATGTACTGTGCCTTGCCTGTTTGTCTGTCCAAATGCCTCTTAAATCTCTTAGGGACAGAACCGTTATCCCAGGATGGAAAATTCAAAACTAGTAGGCATAGCTTTAAGGTGAAAGGAGCAAAGTTTAAAGGAGATATGCAGGGCAAGTTTTTTACAGAGGGTGATGGATGCCAGGAACATGCTGCCATGGGTGTTGATGGAGGCAAATACGGTAGTGGTGTTTAAGACAATAGACAATAGGTGCAGGAGTAGGCCATTCGGCCCTTCGAGCCAGCACCGCCATTCAATGTGATCATGGCTGATCATCCACAATCAGTACCCCGTTCCTGCCTTCCCCCCATATCCCCTGACTCCGCTATCTTTAAGAGCCCTATCTAGCTCTCTCTTGAAAGTATCCAGAGAACCAGCCTCCACCGCCCTCTGAGGCAGAGAATTCCACAGACTCACAACTCTCTGTGAGAAAAAGTGTTTCCTCGTCTCTGTTTTAAATGGCTTACCCCTTATTCTTAAACCGTGGCCCCCTGGTTCTGGACTCTTCCAACATCGGGAACATGTTTCCTGCCTCTAGCTTGTCCAAACCCTTAATAATCTTATATGTTTCAATAAGATCTCATCCTTCTAAACTCCAGAGCATACAAGCCCAGCTGCTCCATTCTCTCAGCTTATGACAGCCCCGCCATCCCGGGAATTAACCTTGTAAACCTATGCTGCACTCCCTCAATAGCAAGAATGTCCTTCCTCAAATTAGGGGACCAAAACTGCACACAATACTCCAGGTGTGGTCTCACTAGGGCCCTATACAACTGCAGAAGGACCTCTTTGCTCCTATACTCAACTCCTCTTGTTATAAAGGCCAACATGAGAGTTTTGGATCTGCACATGGATATGCAGAGATGCAGAAAACAGTTTTTTACTGTACCTTGGTACCCATGACAATAAACTAAACTGAAATGGATTATGTACTGACAGATAAGAGTGGATCTTGGCATGTTGTTTTGCACAGATATTGTGGGCCAAGGGGTCTGTGCTTATGCTGTACTGTTCTATATTCCAGTGACTGTATCTGACTCCACCACCTGCTCTGCAGCGTGTTCTAGATAACAACCACTCTCCATGTAAAAATCTTACATCTTAGATCCCCATTAAAACTCCTTCCTCTCATTAACTTGTCCCCCCTTTTACCGCCATAACACTGTCTGACCACAAGTTGCCATATTTCACTCATTGTCCTCCATCTCCTGCACTCCCTTTGTTCGCTGAATCTGGACAAACTGTCACTTCCTGCAACTAGTTGTGAATAGTGAACCCACTGATGGTTGCCCCTCAAGCCCTTGCCGGTTCCACTACTCGTGTAAGTACAGACGGTTGCTGAGTTTCCTCCTCCCTGCCTGTAGATTGGCTATTGCATGTTAGCCAATCAGAATGCTTAGTAATAATAACTCCGCCTAGTGCATGCTTTATAGTGTAAGAACTTGCCTACTGTATTCAGTATCTGCAGCAGACTGAATGTATGATGTACTGCATATCTGATACTGGAATGAACATTAAAGATACTTACACCTTTAGCTGTGTGAGAGTAAGGTATTTACATGGTGTCAGAAGTGGGATTTGTAAGAATGCCCTTTGACATCAACTCAGCCAGCGAAGTCTTCCAACGCGCAATGGAACAACTGTTAGCAGAATATTCATGTGCCATCATTGTTGACGATATCCTAGTCTACGGCCGTGATTTGGCCGAGCATGGCGCCAACCTGAAGAAGATATTAAACCATGCCAGAGACATCAACCTCAAACTCAAGTCAAGTCAAGTCAAGTGAATTTATTGTCATGTGTCCCTGATAGGACAATGAAATTCTTGTTTTGCTTCAGCACAACAGAACATAGTAGGCATTGACTACAAGGCATTCTATAAATATATACACACATGAATCAATATACTGATAAAGTGCAAATAACAGTATTGGCTAATAAAGTTCAGTGTTATGTCCGAGCCAGGTTTAATAGCCTGATGGCTGTGGGGAAGTAGCTGTTCCTGAACCTGGTCGTTGCAGTCTTCAGGCTCCTGTACCTTCTACCTGAAGGTAGTAGGGAGATGAGTGTGTGGCCAGGATGGTGTGGGTCCTTGATGATACTGCCAGCCTTTTTGAAGCAACGACTGTGATAGATCCCCTCGATGGAAGGGAGGTCAGAGCCGATGATGGACTGGGCAGTGTTTACTACTTTTTGTAGTCTTTTCCTCTCCAGGGCGCTCAAGTTGCCGAACCAAGCCACGATGCAACCAGTCAGCATGATCTCTACTGTGAGAGCAACTCAACCCTCTCAAGTGCAAATTCCGGGTTCCGGAAGTCACCTACGTCGGTCATGTGTTCACCAGCAACGGATTAAAACCTGATCCGTTAAAGACTGCAGCCATCAACGAGCTGCGAGTTCCAACCGATGTCACCAGCTTGCAACGATTCCTCGGCATGGTTAACTACCTGGGCAAATTCATTCCCAACCTCAGCGAACTTTCTGCCCCCCTGCGACAACTGACCCACAAAGACAATGCATAGTCCTGGTACTCCCAGCACCAAAGAACCTTCGAGACACTCAAGCTCCAGTTAGCCAGCGCACCCACACTGGCATATTTCAACCTCAACCTGCCAATTACCGTCACCTGCGATGCATCCCAGTACGGACTAGGCGCAGCATGCCTACAGACAACTACCAACGGTGATGTGATGCCTGTCTCCTACGCATCATGCACCCTAACAGACACTGAACAACGCTATGCCCAAATCGAAAAGGAACTGCTCGCCGTCGTCTTTGCCTGCTCAAAATTTAAAGACTTCACTTTTGGCAAAACCTTCACTGTTGAGACTGACCACCAGCCACTGGTCACCAACCTAAACAAGCCCATCAATGCCGCCCGGCTCGTCTACAACGCATGATGATGCAGCTGCAGTGGTTTGACTTCCGCATCGTATACAAGAAAGGTAAAGATATGCACATCGCAGACACGCTCTCCAGAGCCCCGCGCACCACCAGCGAACGCCACCCTATCGAACAGGACAAATTCTCAGTCCTGAAGGTCTCGTTCATGCCCACCGACCGTCTACGCCGCCTTGCCGAACACACAGCTGCGGACAAAACTTCACAACTGCTGACCTCCGTCATAAGGAACGTATGGCCAAACAAACAGTCAAGCACCCCGTTTCAAATACGACCCTACTTCCTGGTTCATGACAAACTGGTGCTACAGGACGGAATAATCGTCAAAGGCCACAAGGCAGTCATCCCCTCCACCCTGCGGAGTGAGTACTACGACGACATCCATGGAGGCCACCCCGGCATGGAGGCCACTCTAAAACTGGGCCCAGAACATGATCTACTGGCCCGGGATGACAAGGTACATACGTGAAAGAACAGAATCATGCACCATCTGCAACAGTTTGACACCACATCAGCAGAAGCAGCCCCTCCTGCCTCAGCCGGCTCCCTCCCTTCCTTGGTCCTCGCTGGCCACCGACATCTTCGAATGGCACGGGAAACATTACCTGTTCTGGTAGATTCCTACTCGGGTTGGTTCAAAATTGACCTACTCCCAACAATCTCCTCTGAAATAGTGATCCAAAAACTATCAATCCACCTGTCCATGCATGGTGCACCCGTCCGCCTTCAGACTGACAATGGAACTCAATTTACCAGTCAAAAGTTCAAGAACTTTGCCAAACTGTGGAACTTTCAACACGTCACCAGCAACCCAGAGTACCCACAGTCCAATGGACTTGCCGAACGCTAAACAACTCATGCAGCGCTCCTACCTGGCTAAATCTGACGTCTACCTGGACCTACTAAACCTGCAGAACATTTCAAGGGACAGCGTTCTCGGCTCCCCGCCCAGCGGCTAATGTCCCGCCAGACGCGTCCACCATTGCCTGTCTCCCAGCAACAGCTGCAGCCGCAGGTCCGCTCTCCCACCTCGATACAAAAGCGAGTGTAGTTTAAACGAGACACGCAAAAGCGGTTTTATGACAAGACCAACAAGCCGCTCAAACCACTTATACAAGGACAAGTGGTACGCCTACAAACTGACAAAGGACATACCAAACTGGGACACATGGCCCCTCAAAGGAACCATGCTCCTACCTGGTCGAAGTGGATGGTGTCTCCACAGACGCATCCGTCAACACCTCCTTCCTGTGAAGGAACCTCGTCCGGCGCCTCTGGGTCCTGATGCCCCACCGCTCTTGTTCACACCGACGCCTGTTGCAGCTGTCCCACCACCCGTCGCGACCAAGACCACTCCCCGCGTCGGTCTGCCCCTGGGTCCCCTGTTGTAACTTGTACCCCGGGCTCCCTGCGTCGGTCCACCCCCTGTTCCCCCGTGGCGATCTCTCCCCACAGGCCCATTGGGTCTCCCGCGGTATTACCATCTTTTCGAAAGGAAAGGGTGATGAGGCAGCCCCCTACCGCACGAGGACCGGGCAGATTAGTAGGCCACCCACTAGATATGGCGATTTTGTTCAACCCGACTACATTCCCTCACCTTATTGTTTAAAGTGCTTTAGTTGCTTTTTCATTTCTACAAGAGATGTAGATTGGCTATTGCATGTTAGCCAATCTGAATGCTTAGTAATTATAACTCCGCCTAGTAGTAGTACATGCTTTATATTGTAAGAACTCGCCTACTGTAGCTGTATTAGACTGCATGTATGATGTACTGCACCTGATACTGGAATGAACATTAAAGATGCTTACACCTTTACCTGTGTGAGAGTAAGGTATTTACACTGCCCACAAAATTTCGAATTAAAGTGACCCGGGCTGCTAAATATAGCCGGCGAAAGCGCTACGGTCAGCCCGCGGCTCGAAGCTAGCGAGGACACAGGGCCTTGTATAGATATCAGTGCCGTGACAGGAATGGGAGCTCGACAGAAATAACCGGTCCACGTGGCAGTCCGAGACACGGGAGAGATTAAATAACAAATTGCTTGTCACTATCGTAACTGAAGCGAAGATTGTAAACGGCGGAGGTGCTGACAGGATTACTGGCTGTCAGCGTGCCTCAGATCTACACTCGCGAATCTGTGTCGAGAGCAGATGCCATGGTCCGCCGACCCTGGCCCACGGGAGCCGACTGCGTGTCCGCCTCGGCAGCTTCACATTCCACATCCGAGAAATATCAGTCACTTGTGGCACGATGTGGGAGAGGTGATACCGAGGGAGCGCCGCGCGGTGGGAGAAGTGGTACTGAGATAGCGCGGTACTGTGGGAGGGGCAGTTTAGAAGTGAGAAGGTTAAAATGCGTTAAAGTTAATGTAGTGGTCAGGGAGAGCTGGCCTGTCATTCAAAGACGTGTTGGCGAATTCGGAGAGTGTACCTGTGAATTGGGCTTGGGGGTTGGGGGTTGGGGGTTGGGGGTTGGTTGGGGGTTGGGGGGGGGGGGCAGTTAAATAGAGGATCTGATGAGGGAACACAAGAAATTCTGCATCACCTAACAAATTTAAACTAAGTTTTGAGATGTGCGAGCGAAGGGGATGGAGTGTGTCAGTGAAAGAGGGAGAGAGTTGGAGTGTGTCAGTAGCGAGAGGTGGAGTTTGTCAGTGGGAGGATGTGTCAGTGAGAGAGATGGAATGCGTAAAGTGAGAGAGAGAGGTGGAGTGTGTCACAGAGGGGGATGGACTGTGTAGTGAGGAGAGGGGAGTGAATTGAGTCCGTCAGAGGTTTGATGTTGGTTTACGTGAGAGGGGAGAGCACCAGTACATGGGGTACAAGAGAAGGGCACCAGCAAATGGGAAAATATTGGAGGGGGCCGTACTGTGGCATTAGACCAGGGCCAGGAGGGGCTCGCTCTGGTTAGTTTCACGGCCAAATCGCTGCCCAACTCCGACCTCCATCCGCCGCAGCTCCACATAAAGACAAGGAACTGGCGGGATATCTCCGTTTCAGAACGGATGTCACAGAAACTGGACAATCTGAGTTGACGCAGCAGCTCGGTAGATACAACGGTTATCCACTTTGGCGGCAAAAACAGGAAGGCAGATTATTATCTAAATTCAAGTTCAAGTGAGTTTATTGTCATGTGTCCCTGATAGGACAATGAAATTCTTGCTTTGCTTCAGCACAACAGAACATAGAAGGCATTGACTACAAAACAGATCAGTGTGTCCATATATCATTATATAAATATATACACACATGAATAAATAAACTGATAAAGTGCAAATAACAGATAATGGGTTATTAATGTGCATAGTTTTGTCCGAGCCAAGTTTAATAGCCTGATGGCTGTGGGGAAGTAGCTGTTCCTGAACCTGGTCGTTGCAGTCTTCAGGCTCCTGTACCTTCTACCTGAAGGTAGCAGGGAGATGAGTGTGTGGCCAGGATGGTGTGGGTCCTTGATGATATGCCAGCCTTTTTGAGGCAGCGACTGCGATAGATCCCCTCGATGGAAGGGAGGTCAGAGCCGATGATGGACTGGGCAGTGTTTACTACTCTTTGTAGTCTTTTCCTCTCCAGGGCGCTCAAGTTGCCGAACCAAGCCACGATGCAACCGGTCAGCATGCTCTCTACTGTGCACCTGTAGAAGTTAGAGAGAGTCTTCCTTGACAAACCGACTCTCCGTAATCTTCTCAGGAAGTAGAGGCGCTGATGTGCTTTCTTAATAGTAGCATCAGTGTTCTTGGACCAGGAAAGATCTTCAGAGATGTGCACGCCCAAGAATTTAAAGCTCCTGACCCTTTCAACCATCGACCCATTGATATAAATGGGACTGTGGGTCCCCATCCTACTCCTTCCAAAATCCACAATCAGTTCCTTGGTTTTGCTGGTGTTGAGGGCCAGGTTATTGTACTGGCACCATATGGACAGTTGCTCGATCTCTCTTCTTTTTTTTATTTTTTATTTTTATTTATTAGAAGTACATTACATTACAACCACATACATTAATACTCATCATTTATATCTTCTTACAATTAATGTACTCCCTTTATTTATTTTTTTACACTAGAAAAGGAAAAGATTGAAAGAAAGAAGAAAGTGAAGGAAAAAGTGCAAGTGTAGAAAAGTGTAGAAAATGTTTTAAAAAAAAAGGACGAAGACCCTATAAGAGCGAAATTAAAAACAAAAAGAAAAAGAGTTAAGAGATAGGCCCTAGGAAAAAAAAGAGAAAGAGAGGAAAAAAAGAAATAGGACATACCAACTCTTCAACTATCATCCCCCCTTACCCGACCTCAATTTTTTATTTTTTTTTAAAGTACTTTTGCACCCTATGTTTGTAATAATTCTATAAATGCAGACCACGTCAGGTGGAAGTGATCTGGTTTACCTGCTAGGAGGAGTCTTATCTCTTCTAGGTGTAATGTTTCAAACATATTTGAAATCCACATATTTATAGTTGGTATTGGAGCCTTCTTCCAAAATTTTAGAATTAGCTTTTTTCCAGTTATTAACCCATAGTCCATTAATTTCTTTTGAAACACATTTAGTTCTGGATCATCTTCCGTTATTCCGAAGATAATCCATTCTGCTTTGGGTATCAGTCTTGTTTTAAATAACTTTGTAAAGATTTCAAAAATTTCATTCCAAAATTTTTGAATTTTTGTACAGAAGACAAATGAGTGCGCTATAGTTGCTTCTTGGGATTGACATTTATCACAAATAGATGATACGTTTGGGAAAATTTTATGAATTTTAGTTTTCGAATAATATAATCTATGTAAAATTTTAAATTGTATTAAAGTGTGTCTTACATTAATCGAGCATTTATGCACGTTTAATAAGTATTCATTCCAACTTTCCTTTGAAATTTTAATAGCTAACTCTTCTTCCCAGTCTCTTCTGATACCCTCCGTAGGTGGTATTTGTACATTTAAAATAATATTATACAAATATGATATTAAGTTTGCTGATTCCGCTTTTATCTGCATTGCCTCGTCCAATACATCTACTGGATTATTATAATGATCTTTTGTATATTTTTTCAAATAGTCGCATATTTGAAAATATTTAAAATATTGATTATTTCCGAGTTTATATTTTATTTGTAATTGTTGAAATGAAAGTAATTTTCCAGTTTCATACAAGTCACCAAGCGTTTTAATTCCTAGTCTATCCCATTGTGTATAAGCTTTATCTATAATAGAAGGACTAAACGAAGGGTTATCGATCTCTCTTCTGTACTCTGACTCATCCCCATCAGTGATACGTCCCACAACAGTGGTGTCGTCAGCGAACTTGATGATGGAGTTCGCACTATGACCGGCTACGCAGTCATGAGTATAGAGTGAGTACAGCACGCGCAGCCTTGAGGTGCTCCAGTGCTGATTGTTATCGAGTCTGACACATTTCCACCAATACGAACAGACTGTGGTCTGAGAATGAGGAAGTCGAGGATTCAATTGCAGAGGGATGCGCAGATACCCAGTTCTGCGAGTTTGGTAACCAGCTTGGAGGGGATAATTGTATTAAATGCCGAGCTGTAATCGATGAATAACAGCCTGACATATGAGTTTTTGTTGTCCAAGTATTCCAGAGCGGAGTTGAGGGCCAGCGAGATCGAATCCACCGTTGATCTGTTGTGGCGGTAAGCGAACTGCAGTGGGTCCAGGTTTTTGTCGAGGTAGGAGTTGTTTTGCACCATGATCAACCTCTCAAAGCAATTCATCACCACAGGCGTTAGTGCCACAGGTTGATAGTCATTGAGGCATGTCACCTTGCTCTTCTTGGGCACTGGTATGATTGATGCCCTTTTGATGCAGGTGGGAACCTCAGACCTCAGAAGTGAGAGGTTGAAAATGTCCGTAAAAACTCCAGCCAGTTGGTCCGCACAGGTTTTTAGAACACGACCAGGTATACCATCAGGTCCAGGCGCTTTTCGAAGGTTCACCCCTCTGAAGGATTTCCTGACGTCAGCCTCTGTGACTGAGACTGAAATACCATCACAGTGAATGGGAGCTCAGGAAGGCACATCGGTGATCTCCCTATCATAGCGTGCGTAAAACGCATTGAGCTCATCAGGGAGTGATGTTTCGCCGACATTCGAGCTGCCTCCTGATTTCGCCTTGTAGGAGATGATTGCATTCAGGCCCCGCCACAGCTGCCGAACATCTGTCTCATCCTCCAGTTTGGAGCAGAAGTCCCTTTTGGCCTTTTTGATGGCCTTACCAAGGTCGTATCTGGACTTCTTGTAGACCACTGTATCATCGGACATGAATGCCCGGTGTCTAGTCTTCAGAAGAGTGCGGATCCCAAAGTTCATCCAAGGTTTCTGATTGGGAAACACTCGGAAGGTTTTTGTAGGGATGCAGTCCTCCACACATTTCTTAATGAAGTCTGTAACGACTGTGGCGTATTCGTTCAAGTCCATTGCCGAGTCCTTGAACATTGCCCAGTCTACAGACTCCAAACAGTCCTGTAGTTGTTCCTCTGCCCCCCCCCCCCCACCCCGACCAGCTCTGTACTGTCCTCACCTCTGGGGGTACGCTCTTTAATTGCTGCCTGTAGGCAGGAAAAAGCAGCACCGCGGTATGGTCGGATTTACCGAAGTGAGGGCGAGGGATAGAGCGATAGGCATTCTTGATGGTGGTGTAGCAGTGGTCGAGGGTGTTTGGTCCTCTGGTGCAGCAGGAGACATGTTGGTGGAAGTTAGGGAGTGATTTCTTTAGGTTTGCCTTATTGAAGTCCCCAGCAATGGTGGTAAATGCCTCAGAGTAAGACATCTGGTGTTTGTTGACCATGGCGTGCAGCTCCTCCAGTGCCAGACAGACGTCTGCCTGGGGTGGGATGTAGACCGCGATCAGGATGATGGAGGTGAATTCCCTCGGAAGGTAGAAGGGACGACACTTCACCGCCAGATGTTTGAGGTGTGGAGAGCAGGAGTTGGACAGGACTGCCACGTCTGAGCACCACGCAGAGTTGACCATGAGGTAGACGCCCCCTCCTCTCCCATTCCCAGATGCCAGTGTACGGTCCATACGGTGGATGGAGAACCCTTCAGGCTGGACCGCTGAGTCTGGGGAGCTGGGGGTGAGCCATGTCTCTGTAAAACAGAACACAGAGCATTCCCTCAGCCTCCTTTGATAAAGCAGTCTTGCCCTTAAGTCCTCCACTTTATTTTCAAGGGACTGTACGCTGGCCAGTAGGATAGTAGGGAGAGGGGGCCGAAGTCCCCTGCGCTTCAGTCTGACCTGAAGTCCTGCCCGCCGGCCACGTTTCCAGACACAATGGAGGCTTCCCCTTTGTTTCCAGGCACTGAGTTTACTGTACCTACTGTATCTGCGGACCTGCGCTGGAACGGGAATTCCCTCGCAGACGGTAGCTCTAAATGGAGTCAAGTTGGGAAAAGGGGAAGGAAAGATAAGGAAAGTCCTTGTTCATCAGTCAATGAAAGTAAGCATGCAGGTACAGCAGGCAGTGAAGAAAGCAAATGGCATGTTGGCCTTCATAACAAGAGGAGTTGAGTATAGGAGCAAAGTGGTCCTTTGCAGTTGTACAGGGCTCTAGTGAGACCACACCTGGAGTATTGTGTGCAGTTTTGTTCTCCCAATTTGAGGAAGGACATTCTTGCTATTGAGGGAGTGCAGCGTAGGTTCAACAGGTTAATTCCCAGAATGGCGGGACTGTCATATGTTGATAGAATGCAGTGGCTGGGCTTGTATACTCTGGAATTTAGAAGGATGAGAGGGAATCTTATTGTAACATATAAGATTATAAAGGGTTTGGACACGCTAGAGGCAGGAAAATGTTCCCAATATTGGGGGAGTCCAGAACCAGGGGGGCGGTGGAGGCTGGTTCTCTGGATGCTTTCAAGAGAGGGCTAGATAGGGCTCTTAAAGATAGCGGAGTCAAGGGATATGGGGAGAAGGCAGGAACAGGGTACTGATTGGGGATGATCAGTCATGATCACATTGAATGGCGGTGCTGGCTCAAATTATACATTAACGACATATGCAGAGTATCAAATATACTGAAATTGGTTATATTTGCCGATGATACAAATATTTTTTTTCCGGTGACAATTTGAAGCAGCTTTTGGAGGTCATCACATCAGAAATGAATAAATTAAAACAGTGGTTTGATGTCAACAAATTGTCTATAAATTTAAGCAAAACAAAGATTATGCTATTTGGAAATCATAAAACAAACCCTCAAGTACAATTGAAAATAGATAACATAACTATAGAAAGAGTATATGAAAATAAATTTCTTGGTGTGATCTTAGACCACAAAACCTGCTGGAAACCACATATAAACCATGTCAAAGCAAAACTGGCAAAGTCTATAGCAATATTGGGAAAATCAAGACACATTCTGGACTACAAATCATTACATACTCTGTATAATACACTCATATTGCCATATCTGAGTTACTGTGTGGAGATATGGGGTAACACCTACAAAACCAACCTACAGCCGTTATGCACAAAAAAGAGCAATAAAAATTATCAATAACGTTGAATATCTTGAACATACCAATTTATTATTCTTAAAGTCTCTCCACTGGCTCCCTGTGCGGTTCTGTATAAACTTCAAGATCCTCCTCCATGTCTACAAAGCCCTCAATGGGCTTGCCCCCACCTACATAAAAAGTCTTCTCACCCACCACTCCACCTCCAGGCCCCTCAGATCGGCCGACTTGGGGTTGCTGAATATCCCACGGTCTAGGCATAAGCTCAGGGGCGACCGTGCCTTTGCGGTTGCAGCCCCTAGACTGTGGAACAGCATCCCCTTTCCCCATCAGAACTGCCCCCTCCATCGACTCTTTTAAGTCAAGACTAAAAACTTATCTATACTCCCAAGCCTTTCCTGACGTCCTCTGAGTGAGGGCTACATGTATATATGTATGTAGTTTGTTTTGTTTATGCTATTCTTATAACAAATGTAAAGCACTTTGGCCAACGAGAGTTGTTTTTTAAATGTGCTATATAAATAAATGTGACTTGACTTGACATACACTGAAGTTCACCGATCTAGTTAAATTTAAGACTGCACAAATTATGTACAAAGCAAGAAATAATTTACTTCCAGGAAATATACAAAAACTGTTTATGGAAAGACAGGGAGGGTATAATTTGAGAGGAACATAATTAAAAAAAACTCAATGTCAGAACAACTCTTAAAAGTATGTGCATAGCAATCTGTGGGGTGAATTTGTGGAATGGTCTGGAACAGGAGATAAAACTTAGCACAAACATAATTCAGTTAAAAAAGATGTACAAAAACACTTTTTTAAAGGATATTGGGATGAGGATAGGTGATTGTGAGTGAGATATTTGTTATACTGTTTGTATTGGGAAGGGTGATTATAGGGTGATGGGTTGTATATATGACTAAGAGATACTGTATAGTATATGAGGGTTTTTTCTTTTCTTTTTTCTTTTTTTCTCTCTTTTTTTGTATGGCTGTAAATATTTGATTAGTGTATAAATGTAAATAATTTGGTGTACATATAGCTGCTGGTGTACATATGGTGTACATAAAGCTGCTAAATTTGTATAAGATCATTATAAGCAGTTGAATAAGGGGTGGGAATTAATAAGCTTTGGCTTCTTCCTGCTCCTTTTCGGACACATACGATTTCATTTATTTATAGATATTGTTTATGACACTTTATAAATATTCTTGTTTTGTTTTTTTGTTTTCTGTATGCTGTTTCACACTTGCTTTTTATTCTTTTATTCTGTTCGAAATAAAGAATTAAATTAAATTAAAAGGACCAAATGGCCTACTCCTGCACCTATTGTCAATTGAGAGGGGGCCCACTCAAAGCTGAGCCAAGTGTTCGCGGAGACTGATTTGATGGAGCAAGCACAGTCCACCAGCCACTGGGCCATGCCATTCCAAATTACATCTGAAGCAACATCAGAGCTTCTCATGAAAACCAAAGCTAGTTGGAAGGAGGACAAACAAAATACGCAGGGGACCAGGCTGCATTTCTGGAGCAAAGGAAGATATGCTGCCAGACCTGCTGAGTTACTCCAGCATTTTATGTCTATCTTCGGTGTAAACCAGCAGCTGCATGCTGCTGAGAGACACAAACAGCTGGAGTAACTGAGCCGGTCAGGCAGCCTCTATGGAGAAAAGGAATAGTTTCGGGTCGTGATCCATCTTCAGACTGAGAGTCAGGGGAGAGTGAACCGAGAGATATGAAAAGGTACATAGAACAAATCAATGGAGGATATGAAAAAAAACAGATCAAAGCCAGCAACGATGATCAAGAAAGGATGGATCCCACAATAGTCCATTGTTGGTTGTGGGGAATGTGATAATGAGTGATACAAACAGAGAAACTCGGCAGCATGACAGTGAAACTAGTAGGGCGACTAGGGTGGGGGATGGACGGTGAGAGAGGGGTGTAAGGATTACTTGAAGTTAGATAAATCAATATTCACACCACTGAGTTGTAAGCTGCCCAAGCAAAATATGAAGCGTTGTTCCTCCAATTTGCGTTTGGCCTCACTCTGACAATGGACCCAGGACCCAGGACAGAAAGGTCAGTATGGGAATGGGAAAGGGAGATCTGCATGCTGCGGTTCCTGCCTACATGTTAGTTGGCAGGAGTCTCTGTTTATCGATGCATCATTTCACTGGCAGAGTTATTGAGTAGTCTCTTAATTAAACACCAACCTTTCAATGCAAGTGCTTAGATAAGAAATGGCTACTAATTGAGCTATAGTTGAGTAAACGCAAAACCTAAGACAATTACACTGTCTCTGTTCTCTTTATCTGCACATATCGAGCCTCGGCCTGTCTGCAGCTCAGTGGGAAGGGCGGGTTGTCAGCACTCCTGTCTGCTTTGTTCTTCCCATTTTCTCAGAAGTGGGTTACTTTTATTGTTCCCTCGGCCATGCATGAGCGAACAGTCTGCCTGTTCCGCTAGTTTGGAGCTGGTCGGCCTCCTTTCTTTTCTCCCGCAGTTGAAGGTTACACGTGAAAATGCCCTCCACCCTTATAAAGAAACGCCACATGAGTGTTGAAAACCCAAACTGCTGATTATTTTGTTTCATCCATCTTCACGCTCACGTTGCCCTTTCCCTTGCTATTTTCCCCATAAACTCGGTGGGTTTTGCAATCTCCGACTGCTATGGGAAAGCGGTAGCCTCCAAGTCCCCGGCTGCTGCCCGTGTCTGGGTATCACTGAAATCTCCAATTATCCACTCATTATATCGCTGGCCGTCTGCGGGAGCGTTCTGTGCCTAACTTGAATTCTTACTTGGAGAAACAAGGAACTGAAGGTGATTGTTTACAAAAAAAAGAGTCAAAGTGCTGGAGTAACAGCGGGTTTGGCAACATCCCTGGAGAACATGGATAGGTGACGTTTTAAGTCGGGACCCTTCTTCAGTCGCAGTCTGACTTACTCCAGCACTCTGTGACTTTTTCAGGCTTCCTATTTCTTCCATTAAACGGAGGAGGAAGATTGCGCGGTTTAAAGCAGGCAGGTCGATGAAGGCCACCGTTACACGGATTACACGGACAACCTTGCAACTGGGATGGGAGTTCCGGAAACTCCGGCAGTTCATGAACCTCCTGGAGTGTCGATCAGGGCGGCAAACTGACGCAGCGGTAGAGTATACTGCCTCACAGCGCCATAGACCCGGGTTCGACCCTGACCTTGGGTGTTGTCTGTATGGAGTTTGTGCGTTCTTCCTGTGACCGCGGGGGTTTCCTCCGGATGCTCCGGCTTCCTCCCACACTCCAAAGGCGTGCAGGTGTGTTGAAGGCGTGCAGGCCCTCTGTAAGTTGCCTCTCGTGTGGATGAGAAAGTGGAAT
Source organism: Malacoraja senta (assembly GCA_038087875.1). Taxonomy (NCBI): domain Eukaryota; kingdom Metazoa; phylum Chordata; class Chondrichthyes; order Rajiformes; family Rajidae; genus Malacoraja; species Malacoraja senta. The sequence goes on from CM075983.1 coordinate 40,085,156, forward strand.
AACATGGAACTAGTGTGATCGGATGGTCGATGTGGACTGGGTGCACTCTGTTTCTCTGGATAGACGCTGTCCGACCTCTTTAATATTTCCAGTAATCTCTTTTATTGTTAACCCCTCCTGTTTGTGAGTCTCTTGTTGAAATTGGCCCATTATAAAGGGCCTGTCCCACTTTCACGACATAATTCTTTGCAGCCCGATAAAAAACGTTTTTTCCAGCCCGATAAAAAATGTCGACGAGTACAAAAATGGTCGGGATGAAAGAAATTGCAACTTGAGTTCATGAACATAGTCGTGGAAGGTCGTAGGAGTTCGTAGATTACCACGATCTTTTTTTTTTTTTTTAGGTCCTTTAAACTTGGCAGAGGTTTTGAATTAAGTTGTGAAAGTGGGACAGGCCCTTTAGGTTGCTGGAAACATCCAATAATGCATTCTGGCTGATGGAATGCACCAGTCACTGTGTTTGGCATTCCTCTTTAATGCTGTCTTGTGTAGGTAGCTGTCCGGGGTAGTGTGACATCCGCGATTGCACGTCCGTGACTTTGGGACATCCTGAGATATCAAAAGACACAACGGAACCTGAGGTTGGACCGTGCAGGTGATAATAACATCTCTGCCCCCATCATTGATCCGACTGGAAAGGGTTGTTGCGAATTGGAACCTCAAATGTCCAAAGTGAAAGTTTGAAGAGTTTCCCAGGGTGACCAGTAGAGCCAGGATGTTTAGGCACTAAAAAAGTCTGAAATAGGCAGGCAAAAAGGCATTGTAAAATTACAAAAAAGGAATTCATTGACATAAAAAGGCATGTATTTCAACCACCAAAATATGGTTAAAAATGATAATATAAAGGTATACTACATTAAATGACCAAAGTTGCCTGGTTGCACATAATTGCGAGCATTTTTTTCAAATTATCTGGTGTTAAACGATGTCATCTGGCAGACAGAATATGCTTCAGTTGTGAAAAACTTCTTTCTACCTCAGCTGAGGTCACTGGTGCATACCCGAAACAAGCTGCAGACTCTATATTCATGTCGATATCTTGTGCATTACAATTACCTTTGAAAACTTTAGCTATGTTTTGTATTTCTTCAAGATCTTTGTTAGCTAAAATCACTCTCTCACATTTTCCTGGTATGTCATTATCTACATCGCCAGGAATTTTACGAATATCGTCAGTTACTTTGTTGAAAACCTGCAAGTTATTCACTAATGTTTCGCCACGTTTCTCAAGGGAAGTGTTAGCTTGTGGGAAGTATGCAAAACTGGAAGCAATAAACACAAGATTGCAGTAGAGGGACTTTTTCTGCATGATTTCACTGACTGGCTGCAGCAGATTCTTCTTCTTCAAAACTGTTGCCAATTTCTTTTATCTTTTCAAAATTTGCAGCATAGTAGAGTACAGCAGAGAGCCTTGTACCCCACCTGGTCAAAACGGGCTGAGGAGGTAGTGGAATCTCGGGTGCCATTTCCTTGAACAACTGCACATGTGACAGTGCTTTAAGGAAGATTTTCTTGACATTGGAAACTAGGCGATCGACATTTGGAAACAAGCTACGTATGTGCTTGGCAATTCTATGAGGGCCTTGATCTAAGCATGTCAAATGCAACATTTTGGAGGAATAAAACTTTAAGAGCACAAGCAGCTTTTTTCATGTATTCAGCTGCATCAGTCGCAAACAGAAGAACATTCTCGTGTTTTATACCTTCTGGCCAAAGTACAGCAAGTGAAGATGTAAAAAACTGAGCAATAGTTGAGCTGTTTGACTTCTCCAATACTTCCGATGTCAACAAATACTCCTTTAATGGTTGACCTGCCTCCAGTGTACCGATGACCACATTGGGAACATATCTCCCCACAGCATCAGTGGTCTCGTCTATTGAGATCCATATTTTGTTGCATGCAACTTCATCTCAAATTTTCTGCATTACAATGTTGAAGTTGCTGTCAACCTAATTTTCTGTAATGATGACACGCTTGGTGTATGTTCCTCTGTGTATTTCTCTAAAAAACCTGAGATTTGTTTTCCAATTTCCACAGTGGAATTCGAGCCTTGCACAGATCACACGAAAACTCAGATTTGCGACTGGAGCCAGCAGTAAATGTAGTGAGGAGACAACCTTGGGTATTTTGCTTGGGTTGACTACACCCCTGCAGTATCAACATTGACTTCTCTAATTTTAGATAGCCCTTGTCTTCTCCCTC
>CM075983.1:40087558-40115381 GCA_038087875.1 Malacoraja senta
CCCCTCCCCTCTTTCCCCTTCCCTTTTCCCCCTTCCCCTCTTTATCCCCCTTACCCTCTCCCCCACTCTTTCCCACCCCCTCCCCTCCCCTCTTTACGGCCCTTCCCTCTTTCCCCCCTCTCCTCTTCCCCCCTCCCCTCTTCCCCCCTCCCCTCTCACCCCTCTCTCCTCCCCTCTCCCCACCCCTTTCCCCCTCCCCTCTTCCCCCTCCCCTCTTCCCCCCTCCCCTCTTCCCCCCTCCCCTCTTTTTCCCTCCCTCCCCTCTCCCCTCTCCCCTCCCCTCTCCCCTCCCCTTCCCCTCTCTCCCCCCTCCCCTCATTCCCCCTCCCCTATTCCCCACCTCCCCTTCACCCCTCTCCCCCCTCTTTCCCCCTCCCCTCTTCCCCTCCCCTCTTCCCCTTCTCCCCTCTTCCCCCTCCGCTCCTTTCCCCTCCCTCCCCTCTTTCCCCCCTCCCCTCTTCCCCCTCCCCTCTTTTTCCCTCCCTCCCTTCTCCCCTCCCCTCTCCCCTCCCCTTCCCCTTCCTCTTCCCCCCCTCCCCTCTTCCCCTCCCCCTCTCTCCTCCCTCCCCTCTTCCCCCTCTTTTCTCCCTCCTCCCCTCTTTCCCCCCTCTTCCCCTTATATCCCCTTTCCCCCTCCCCTCTTTCCTCCCTGTATCCCTCTCCCCCTCCCCTCATTTCCCCCCTCCCCTTTACCCCTCCCCTCTTTTCCCCCTCTTCCCCCCCCTCTTTCCCCCGCCCTTTCCCCCTTCGCTTTGCCTCTCCCCGATTCCCCCTCCCCCTTCTCCCCCACCTCTTTCTCCTCCCCCCCCCCCTCCCCTCCTCTCTTCTCTCTCCCCTCCCTTGCAATGAAACGCCATCGGGAACAATTAGTTCTCAATTTAAGGCGATCTGTAGATACGAGTGTCACTGAATTGACAAAAGGTATTCACAGCCGTTCTTTTGGGGAAGGAAAACTTGATCGGCATGAACGAGATGGACCGAATGGCCTGTTTCTGTGCAGTATACATGTAGCACATCGATCACCGGTCTGAGCCAACACCCACATGGTAACGTGGGCGTTCCCTGACGTGGTCGGCCACGGCCTCAGTCCAGGGGCAGTGAACAGCCCCGTCACATCCTCGCCAGCGAGTTCCCCGGAGTCTCTTTCTTAGACTTCCACTGAGCGCCATGGAGGGAGGGAGCACTGGCTTGGGAACTGGCTTTTCGCTCCACCGAGTCCATACTGACCAACGATCACCCGTACACTAGTTCTACGTGAACCCACTTTCTCACCCACTCCCTACACACTAGGGCAATTTTCATAGACCAATTAACCTACAATATATAGTTTTAAGGCAGAGATAGATAGATTCTTGATTAGCACCGGTGTCGGGGGTTATGGGGAGAAGGCAGGAGAATGGGGTTGGGAGGGAGAGATAGAGCAACGATAATTGATGGGCCGAATGGCCTAATTCTGCTCCTATCATTTATGACCTACAAACTTTATCAGCGAATATTAGACTGGAGGTTGATCTTTAACCGACTGATTGATACACCATCAGATTTCGCTGTGCTTAAATTCTGGGGCTAACCGAACTGCCGCTGGTTTGGTTTTAAATATTCTGCACGGCTGCTTTTCAGCCACTGTTTAATATTCGCTGCTGCCTGTTTCTAACTTCATTCTTGGACTTTCTTATCAGTATTTTTCACCCCTTTTTTGTTGTCTTTTAATCTGCCTGTCTGGTTATCTCATTGGAACAGTCATACTGCATAAGGTCACAAAGTGATGCCGTCAGATAGAATCAACTTGACTCAGAAACACGACATCACTTTACTGTTCATATAAAGGGAGCCGATCTTTTGTCGGCCGCAGCTTCAAAAGGGAGTCAGTTTAGTTCAATTAATTTGCCTTTACTTGTTGCTATGGAGATGTAATCCTGACATCCACCCTGGACCTTCCCCGTCTTTAAAAATAAGGCTATTGTCAATTTTCCACCTTCGGCACATGAAACATTTTCACTTCTACTTTGCAATGAATCTATAACAGATCAGGGTCATTGTTGGGTTTTCAACAATGAGTTGTTGAAATACTGAGAGGCGCAAAGGGTGTGTTCTTGTCGCTGCCGCGATTTCTGCTCACGGTGGCTGCCCGCTGAATTAAATGTAATTCAAAGCGGACAGAGGGAGGGTGCGTGGTCGGCAAAGTCGGTGTCAGAGTCCTGTGGATCTGGCACCAGAGAGATCTCTCACACACAGCTACCTGGAATCCTGGTGAATTGGACCAGACAAGCGCATCATCCAGCGCTCTCCCCGTCGCGGGAATAATAAAGAGACGGCAATTGTTGGCTGGATGGCCGGGATTAATCTTCTCTTCAGGAAACTCGAGGCCAAACGACAGAGGGGATGATGATCAACGCCGAGTCAACAAGTCCGTGAGGAAAGCGTAGGAAGGAACTGTGGATGCTGGTTTATACAGAAGATAGACACAAAGTACAAGTCAATTCAGCGGGTCAGGCAGCATCTCTGGAGAAAAGAAACAGATTACTTTTCGGATCGGAACCCTTGTTCAGCCCGAGAGGATAGGGTGAGTCGTGTGTGGCGAGACCTCACTCGCGGGCAGAGTGGGGCAATGAGCTGTTAGCAAGCGGCTCTGATTCCCAGCGCCCGCAGTATTTTGCCTTTGGAATATAATTCAGCACAGGGAAGTAAATCAATTTAATTCCCTCCTGACTCCCGCGGGCCTTTGAATGTGATAATAGAATCATTGTTCTGGTCTGTGCGCTTGCAAATGAAGTCATGAGCATTATTAATGATAATTTGTTAATTTAATATTAATTGGTTGTGTTGGATCTCCGCGATGTTTCAGGTTTAATGATGTCACAACAGCTTTCTCCCATTCTTCGGCACTCAATGTGCCTCAGTGTTTGGAATCTGTTCCCTTTATTCGAGTGTTCTCATTCTGAACTGGTTGCTTGAGCTGCTCCCTATTGAGTGGCGAGGCCGGGACAATGGGCCCAGATCCGCCTTGTATGGTTTATTGGAGGCTGCTCGACCGCACCACGGATTTGGTCAATGATTAACCGGACTGAAAACAAACTACACAAGGCAGAGGTAATGTTGGAGGAGGAATGAACTCATTTTATCGATGCCTTCACCAGAAACCCCCTTAATGACCGTGCAGAACCCTTTAGTTCTCCGCTTAATCACGTTGTTCTTTTCAAGTGTCAGCGCTGTTTAACACTCAAGGCCATGCCTGGTTTTCTTTGCACGATCACTTCCAAAGATAAATTATATATTAAGAACATCCTCGTGAGTTATATGTAGAAGAATGAGAATTTTGCATCAGTTTACTGCAGCAATTCACCAACTCTGCCACACTTAACAGCGGGGAGTTTCAATTGTTGCTTCGGGGCTTCAAAGAATGGGATTGCGTTTGCTTCGATTTCCCAACTTGTTTCTTTTTTTTCAGATTACTTCTCCAAACTCCCTCCCTCCCCACTTCAAAGAATGGGATTGCGTTTGCTTCGATTTCCCAACTTGTTTCTTTTTTTTCAGATTACATCTCCAAACTCCCTCCCTCCCCACTCCCCTCCCCCCCACACTCCCCTCCCCTCCCTCACCGACTACCCTACTCCCCTCCCTTCCCCCACCCCCTCCCACACCCCGCGCCCCACCTCTTATCCCAGGCCATTCTTCCAACCCTTTGACGAGTGGATTTTGTGGGCAAGATCTTCTCGTTCTGCCCTCAATTACTTTTATTTATACTTCCAGAAATCAAGTACATAAGAACCTACCTCCCCCCACCCTGTGAAGGCAACGGCTTCCGGGGCAAATGGGATCCCATCGTGAAATGTGGGAGACAGTGGAGAGCTTCAGAGAGAAGCGCAGACATTGAGCCGTAGGATCCTGTGACAGAAGGGCGAGGGAAGGGGTCGGCGCGGATGAAGCCCTTCTAAAGAAAATAACAAAGTAGTAGGAATGTTGAGAAGGGGTTAGCTGCGCGGAAACAGGCCCTTCAGCCCAACTTGTGCACGCCGACCAACATGCCCCATGTAGACTAGTTCCACCTGCCTGCGTTTGGCCTATATCCCTCTATCCATTTCCTGGCCAACAATTCTTTAACAGACTTTAAGCGCAGTAGGAGACAAGTTTTGTGCTGCTTCACAGGTCTGTCTACCTTACCGTCCCGGCATCCCTGTTTGGCCAGATGGCCCTGCAGATGGCAGTCCCACCTGCTCTGATGTTGGTTTAAATGTATGCGTTGGGAGTGGTGAAAAGCACTGTCACTAATACAAAGGGTCAATTAAATTAACAGCACAGAAGGAGCCCTTCTGCCCATCGCATCTGTGCTGGTCAAATGTAAATAATTATTATCACCGGGTCCCAGGCTGTAGCCTTGGTGTGGTAACACCACTCTGTCCAAGTCACCCTTCACCTCGGTGCTTGCTGACACACAGGTTCCTAGCAACACCTCAGTTTTAAATGTTCATTATTGTTTGTAAATCCATTTGTTCCCGCCCCTCCTCATCGCTGTGTCCTCCACTATCCTTGCAGGATTTGTGTGCCATTAATGTTGCATTCCCCTCAGCCCCAGCATGTTCCAGGCACTCACAACCCTAGATATGGAAAATAAAAGTTGTCCCGCACATCTCCTTTAAACTCTGAACGATTTCCTGTCAACTCTCCATCCAAAATTCTGAGCCATTGATAGACTAGACGGTCAGAACCTTTTTCCCCAGGATAAAAAAAATCAGATACAAGATGGCATATCTTGAAGGTTAATCAGAGTTTAAAGGAAGTGTGCCGGGCAACATTGTTTTCATTGGAGTTGGATTTCACGAGATAAATTTTATGTTTTAGTCTGTCCAAATTTCACATGTAAGGTGTTGCTTTACAAAGCTTGTTAAATAAATGGCAGACCTGGATTAGCCTACATAAGGCCTGGATAGAGTGGATGTGGCGAGGATGTTTCCTCTAGTTGGAGAGTCTAGGACCAGAGAACATAGCCTCAGGATAAAATGACATCTTTAGAAAGGAGATGCAGAGGAATTTCTTCCATCAGAAGGCGGTGAATCTGTGGAATTCATTGCCATGGACAGCAGTGGAGGTCGTCATTGGGTATTTTTTTACAGATTAGCAAATTTTGATTAGTAAGGGTGTCAGGAGTTTTATGGAGAAAGCAGAAGAATGGGGTTGAGAGGACATGAATGGCGGAGTAGACTTGATGGGCTGAATGGCCTAATTCTGCTACCATAACATATGAACTTATTATGATCTACCAGACTCCTGCCTCAGTGTGGCGTTTCCTGTTACCATGCTGATAAACACAGCGCTGGCAATTCCACACATTGGGAGAGCACAGAGCAGAAACACTGTTTCTATGGAAACTGAGCAAATCAGCAAAGAACCCAGACTGTTGAGAAACCATTTCAGATTTCATAAATTGGAACGTATTCATGATACTGGTGGTGAGGAGGTGATGTATTGTGGGCACATGGGAGCGGACATCATAGGTGACTTTGAGAGAGGTTGCAAGAGCAAGATCCTCACCAGCATATGACAGGAATTTCTTTGGGAAGTTTATGTTACTTAATACTTAAGTATTAAAGCACAAGGCAAAATCTTTAAAGTTTCTGTAGCTTCCTCTGGCAGCTCATTACAGATACGGCAACCCTCTGGAAAAGTTGTCCCTGGGGTCCCTCTTAAACCTATTCCCTATTAGATCAGGTAGATCTAGTTTTAGTATCATGCAGAAGGGTCCTGACCCGAAACGTTGCCTATCCACGTTCTCCAGAAATTCTGCCTGACCTATAACAGTTAGAGGCAGGCAATTCTGAGAGACAGGTAAAATTGAGAAATGCAGCATGAAAGATACAACATGAAAACAGGCCATTCAGCCCATTGAGCGCACTGACCATCGATCATCCATTCACACTACTTCTCTTAGTAGCCCTTGCTTTCCCTTTTTCCATCCCCTTCCCCTTCCCAGTTCTCCCACCAATCTTACTGTCTACGACTACATTCTATCTCTATGCCGCCCACTCCCCTGACATCAACCTGAAGGGTCTTGACCCGAAACGTCACCCATTCCTTCTCTCCAGAGATGCTGCCTGTCCCGCTGAGTTACTCCAGCATTTTGTGTCTACCTTCGGTTTATACCAGCATCTGCAGTTCTTTCCTACACACCAGTTCTATGCTTTTCATCCACTCCCTACACACTAGGGACAAATTACAGAGGCCAATTAACCTACAAATCACAGGTCTTTAGGATGTGGGAGGAAACCAGAGCACCTGAAGGAATGCACGCATCACAGGGAAGACATGCAAACTCCACACAGACAGCACCAGTGGTCAGGATTGAATCTGGGTCTCTGGTACTGCGAGGCAGCAGATATACCTAAAGTGTCACTCTGCTGCCCCTGGTGGAAATGATCAGCAGGTTAGGCAGTATCTGTGGAGAGAAAACCTGGAAGGATGACACTGAATCAGAATTGTCCGATGTTTACTGGAGTCTCATCCCGGCTTGTTGTCGACTTCCGATGGAGGTGAGAGGCTTGTGCTGTGAGCCATAGCCACAGACTCAGCTCATGGGGCTGGTGTTCGATTATACACAGATGTAGGATGGGCTCTGCCCAGTGGACCAACATTGGCGTCTGGACTCAGCTCCCTGAAGCTAGGCGGTTATTTATTTAGTCTGGCGTGCAGATATTTTTAATTTTAAGATACAAAGCAAAGCGTGTGCTCAGAGACTGTGCTGACCAACTCACAGAAGTTCTCACGGACATCTACAACACCTCTCTGAGCCAAGCCATCATACCAGCATGCTTCAAAGCCACCACCATCATACCGCTACCCAAGAAATCACCAGCCTCAACACTGAACGACTACCGGCCCATAGCACTCACGTCCATCATGATGAAGTGCTTTGAAAGGTTGGTTAAGGCCCACACAACATCCAGTCTCCCCTCTACACTTGACCCATTCCAGTTTGCATACCGTCCCAACCGTTCCACTGATGATGCCATAGCAACAGTACTCCACCTAAGCCTGGCTCATCTGGAAAACAATAACAGTTACGTGCGGTTGCTGTTCATCGATTTCAGCTCCGCCTTCAACACAGTCATCCCCCAACACCTGGTGAATAAACTCGGCAAAATAGGCATCAGCACCCCACTATGCAACTGGTTACTGGACTTCCTCACCGACAGACCACAGACAGTAAGAGTTGGCAAAAACTCATCAGAGACCACCATCATGAACACTGGGGTCCCACAGGGATGTGTGCTGTGCCCTCTGTTGTTCACGCTGATGACACATGACTGTTGTGCCAAACACAATTCGAACCACATCATCAAGTTCGCAGATGACACAACAGTGGTGGGCCTCATCAGCCACGATGACGACTCAGCCTACAGAGAGGAGGTACAACAACTCATCAACTGGTGTGACATCAATAACTTTCAACTCAATGTCAATAAAACAAAAGAAATAACTGTGGACTTCAGGAAGAAACAGACAGCACACACCCCACTCACCATAAATGGCAGTGCAGTGGAGTCTGTGAAAAGCACCAAGTTCTTGGGAGTACACATCACAGATGATCAGACACCACCAACACCATCTCCCTAGTCAAGAAAGCACAGCAACGCCTCCACTTCCTTCGACGGATGAGGAGAGCCGACCTCCCTCCTTCTGCCCTCACAACTTTTTACAGTGGTGCCATTGAGAGCATTCTTACCAGCAGTCTCTCAGTCTGGTATGGCAGTTGCTCTGCTGCTGACCAGAAGGCCCTACAGAGAGTGGTGAGGACAGCGGAGAAGATCACTAGATCACCCCAACCAGCAATCCAGGACTTATACCCATCTCGCTGTCGCAAGAGAGCAACCAATATCATCAAAGACACCACCCACCCAGCACACAAACTGTTCACCCTCCTACCATCATGCAAGCGCTACCGCAGCATGCGGAGCAAAACCACAAGATTCAAAAACAGCTTTTTCCCTCAGGCCATCAGACTACTCAACACAGTCAAGAAAATTCCATGAACATTACACAAACAAAGACCAACTGACTGTCAAATTAACTTTAACCCAATGTCTGCAGTATGCTATTTGCACTTTTCTATATTGCACCTTTTATTAATGAATATTTTATATAATGTATATGTCCATTGTCTATTTTTATTGGTATATTGTCTGTCTGTGTTATAAATATTACTTGCACATTGGAGTATGGGGAAACGCAATTTCAATCCTCTGTGTAACTACTTGTTGCATTATTTGAATTGACAATAAAGTTACTATTACTATTACTAAATATTCTTGGCAATATTCCAACTATAGACACCGAACCCTTGAACAGCTGAAGCTCATTAATAGCATTCTCATCTTGCATTCCTATCCGCACGATTTGTACACATGCCAGCCAGTGCTCTCACCTCAGGTGGCTGTGTGTTTGAGTTACATTCTGAGAATTTTGGACTAAATGCAGTCTCTGGGTCACTGAGCGGGGGTGTTGTACTTTCACTGGTGCCAGCAGTTGATCAGATGCTAACCTGTCTATTCTCTAGGTTGGCTACAAAATATCCCACAACTCTGGCCCCACTCTAACGACGGACAACAAAGAGGTATCCGGCAGGGGCTGCCGAGAATGACGGGAGACTCAGCGGCAGCAGACCTGGGTCTCCGCTGTGAGAAGATTAGACCTTCTACGAACTTTTGAAACTTTGTCAGCGGCGGAAACATGGTGACTCTTTGTATACTGCCTAGGTTGCTGTCTGATTTTACCGGATTATTTGCAAAATCAAAGAATTTCACTGTACCTAGGTACACGTGACAATAAAGTATCATTGAATCAACTACTGTAACACCTCTGCAGCAGATGATCTGGTCAGTCAGACTGTGTGGGTGGCACCTTACTGTGCAGTATTAGGCTGCTGTGTTCCCTGTTCTTCAATAGAAGCTGCACATTCAGTGGCTGACCAGCACACCAGCACATCCTATCTATTTAATTTTACATTGCTTTCGTTAAAATCATATATTCTGCTGCTACTTTCATTGTATGAATATATTCCACTTTTTTAAAAATCTACTCACAGTTTCATTAGAACTCTGAGTATAGATAACATCTTCTTTAATTGAAACGTACAGCCGCACAGCATGGAAAAAGTCCCTCCAACCCACTTGTTCATGCTGACCAAGTTGCCCATCTATCTAGTCCCATTTCCCTGCATTTGACCCAAATCTCTCTAAATCTATCCATATACATGTCCAAATGTATTTTAAATGTTATTGTGCCTGCCTCCACTACTTCATCTGGCAACTCATTCCATATAACTACCACTTACTGCGTGAGAAATTTCCCCCTCAGTTTCCTATTAAATATTTCCCCTCTCTTTAAACATACCCTCTCATTCTTGATTCCCCTACTCAGTGTAAAATACCATGTGCATTGAAACTATCTATTGCCCTCATGATTTTAGTTCACCCCTCAGCCTCATGCCTTCCAAGGAATAAAGTCCTAGACTGCCCAACCTCGCCCTAGAGCTCAGACTCTCAAGGTCTGGCAATATCCCAATAAATCTTCCCTGCACTTTTCCAGCTCACTGGCATCTTTACTTTAGCAGGGTGAACAAAACTGAACACATTACTCCAAGTTTAGCCTCACCAACTTCTTGTACAACTGTAACCTAATGTCCCAACTTCTATACTCAGTAACTTCTATACTGCCTGAAGCAGTCTCTGGGACACCGATGAGTGGCTGCATTGAAGGCTAGCATGCAAAAAGCCTTCTTCACCAGCTTGTCTACTGTGACTCCACTTTCAGTGAACTATGTACCTGCACTCCTAGATCCCTCTGCTCTATAACATTCCACAGGACCCTATCATTCACCGTGAAAGCCCTGTCCTAGTATGAGTTCCCAAATGCAACACCTAGCACTTATCTGAATTAAATTCAAATTTCCATTATTCAGCCCACTTACCCACTTGTTCAAAATCTTATTGTAATTGTTGATATCCTTCTTTATTGTCTGTGATTCCAACTACTTTAATGCCATCTGCAAACTTACTAACCATGTCTTGTACATTCTCTTCCAAAATATTGATATAACTGACAAACAGCAATGAGACCTGCACCAATCCCTGAGGCACAGCACTTGTGACATTAAAATAGTTTGGAAAACAACCTTCCACCACCATCCTCGACTTCCTCCCATGAAGCCAATTCTGTATCCAGTCGACTAGTTCTCCCTAAATTCCATCAAATCTAACCTTCCATGAAATCTAACCTATCAGGTGTATCCTTACCCAAAGCCTTGTTGAAGATCATATAGATTATGTTCATGGCCCAGCCCTCAACCTTCTTGGTTACTACTTCAAAAAAAAAACGATTAAATTCATGAGCATGTTCTCCCCGTACAAAACCATTCTGACAATCCCTATTCATCTCCTCTATTTTCCACATATACCTAATCGCTCAGAATCCCCTCTAGTAACTTATTCATATTAGCTTTTGCAGCCTTTCTCAAACAAAAGAACAACATTAGCCACACAGTCTTCTATCACCTCACCCATCCTTAATGATGATACATATACCTCAGAAAAGGCTCTCCCTACCTCTTCTCCAGCTTCTCACAGTGTCCTGGGGTACACCTTATTAAGTTCTGGAGATTTATCTACCTTCATAAATTAAGAAGTTCAGCACCTCCTCGACTGTAATGCAGACTATCCCCATTAACTCTCCCGAATTCCCTCCTTTACATGTTTATTACTACACGGTTAAAACAGAGGAGAAGTATCATTGAGAATCTTACTCATCTCCTGTGGTTCTACATGTAGATGTTTACTTTGGTCTTAGAGGGGTCCTATTCTCTCCCTAGTCACTTTAATATCCCAAAGCCTTTTGTGGAGTCCATTTAGACTACGCCAGTCACATTGCCCTTATCCATACACATTCGGACTATTTTTAATCAGACTTTGCTTGACTTTATCTTGCACTAAATGTTATTCCCTTTATCATGTATCAGTTCACTGTGGACGGCTCAATTATAATAATGTATAGTCTTTCCGCTGACTGGTTACCATGTAACAAAAGCTTTTCACTTTACAATAAACTAAGCTAAACTAAACTAAACTGGTCAGACGTCTCAAGAATTGTCAGCAAGATCCGTCTGAAGAAGGGTTCCAATTCAAAACCTAACCTATCCATGTGGTCCAGAGATGTTACATGACCCGCTAAGTTACTCCAGTACTTTGTGGCTTTTTTATTACTCATTCCTGAGTGTTTCTGAGAATGTTATGATGCTGTACTCTTATGTGGGGAGTTCCGGGATTTAGACCCAGCAAAGGTGGTTGTCAGACATGCATGCAAACTCAATTAATCACCTTTAATCTAAATCACATGATGTCCTAAATCCACCAAACTGCATTAATCCCAGACTCACAATTATACTGACTTCATAGCACGTCATTCCTTCTCCCTGCTCCCGCCCGGCAGAAGGTAAAGAAGCATGAAGGCGTGCACAACCAGACTCAGGAACAGCTTCTTGCTCTCTGTTATCAGGCTTCTGAATGGTCCTTCCATAAGCTAGGGTACTGATTCACCTCTACCCCTTTGCAGACATTGGACTTTGTCTATAGAACTGATGCACTACAATGCTGAGAACTATATTCTGCTCTATGTATCTTCACCTTTGCTCTACCTATTGTACTTGAGTTTGACGAGATTGTATTTAATTTGTAGTATTATCTGATCTGATTGGAAAGCATGCAAAACAAAACTTTTAGACCATAAGACCGTAAGACATAGGAGCAGAATTAGGCCATTCGGCCCAGTGAGTTTACTGTACCCTTCAAGCATGGCTGATCTATTTTTCCCTCTCAATTCCATTCTCCTATCATCACCCTGCGATATTTGACACCCTGCACTTCAGGTCTCCTACTCTGTACGTTGTTCCTCTTCTAGTACCTTTTTCTCTGTAACTCAGATGATAATAAACCTGAACCATGGGAAACTCTGGTGGAGTGATCCAGCAACTGCCCAGCACCTGACAGTAACTTAAATTTTCCAACAGAACAAGCAGTTAAACCAAACACATGTTAAAGCAATCATGGTACCGTCTCCTGGAGCCAGCACATCATGTGGGGAATATCATGAAATAATTAAATTTCATCACTTGGAGCTGCATCTCGCTGTGAATAGTTTGTGATATTCATCCAAGTAATCTCAAGAATGCTTTAAAACAAAGCGAGCTTGCCTCCAGAAATGTTCATGCTTTGCTCCAAATAGCAAGAGCGGTTTAATGTAGAATAATTAATACAACACTCAATATGTTTGTTTTCTTCCTGTAGCATTGATGGTATGTTTTAATCAAGGGACAGCAGAATTAGTTGGATCGGACAGAAGGCTACTTCTGAGTGTATGGCAGCTGGCGTGTAATAGTTGGGCTTTGCTTTTGGCACGGGGGTGAACAAACCTCGCAGAGCCAGTCTGCCTCACTTCATTTCAAAGCTCTTTCGGCCCTTGCCCCAGAGACTCTGACATCATTCAGAAAGGGGTTGTTTGTTCCCACCCACCCCTGTGGAGTGAGGGGGGCACATTTGATATTGGTTTATCATTGTCACATGTACTGAGATACAGTGAAAAACATTTGTTTGCATGCTATCCAATTAATCAGATCATAGATACATAGATACATAGAAAATAGGTGCAGGAGTAGGCCATTCGGCCCTTTGAGCCAACACCACCATTCAATATGATCATGGCTGATCATCCAAAATCTGTACCCCGTTCCTGCTTTCTCCCCATATCCATTGATTCCGATAGCCCTAAGAGCTATATCTACCTCCCTCTTGAAAACATCCAGTGAAATGGCCTCCACTGCCTTCTGTGGCAGAGAATTCCACAGATTCACAACTCTCTGGATGAAAATGTTTTTCCTCATGTCAGTCCTAAATGGCCTACCCCTTATTCTTACACTGTGACCCCTGGTTCTGGATGCCCCCAACATCGGGAACATTTTTCCTGCATGTAGCCTGTCCAATCCCTTAAGAATGTTATTGTTTCTATAAGATCCCAACTCATCCTTCTAAATTCCAGCGAATGGAACAGGTAATGCAACGAGAAAAATATTAGAGTGCAGAATATATTTTTACAATGTTATAGCATTACAGAGAAAAAGTCTAATGTCTGCAATGCGGTAGGCTGGAAGATCGGGACTACACCCTAGCTCAACGGGACAGGCAGCATTTCTGGGTAGAAGGAATGGGTGATGTTTCGGGTCGAGACCTTTCTTCAGACTAACATGCAATTTACCATGCCTTTCCATATCCAGAGAGCACTGATCCCTGTGGAATATCAGGGCTTGCCATCTACTAGCCTGGAGATTAACCATAACAAATAGATGCTGAACTGGAAACATTCAGAGACTGAGTAATCTCAGGACAAAGACCCCTTGTCAAAACAAGGAAATAGATAATACAAGCTTTAAGTTACTAAGAGGCTGAGGAAGGGATGGAAAGGTCAAAGAGAATATCCGCTAGGCTGACGTCAGAGTGCTATATTGCAACAAGCAACTTCATTGTTTGAATTTTATATATTACCTGTATTGTTAGATTCAACTTATTAAATTTGAAAGAATAATTTTGAATTATTAGTAGAAAATGATAAGGTGTGGAAACATACTGACAAAGCACTGATTTGACAAGATGTACCTCAGTGCAGTTAACATCTTGGGTAGGACATGGGTTGAAAGGTGAAGTATCTACGTGGAACTCATTCTGGTTGAAAACTGACTTAAATCACTCTTGCTAATTATTTATATTAATCTAAAATATTCTTAAAATTTTGGATGTCTGTAATGACTTACCAATTTCTACAGATGCACACTAGATCACAGCTTGATATGACAACGGATCTACGCAAGACCACAAGAACTGCAGAGAGTCACGGATGCAACCCAGACCATCACACAGATGAGTTTCCCTCATCCCCCCTCCCCCAACCCTACATTTCACAATGCCTCGGGAAAGCAGACAACATAATCATGGACCACTAACCCACCAGTCATTCCTCTTTCTCCCCTCTCCCATTGGAGATCAATACAAAAGTTTGAAAGCACGTACCAGCAGATTCAAGAACAGCTTCTTCCCCACTGTTATCAGACTCATGAATGGACCTCTCATATGCTAACTATGTTTAATCTAGCTTAGTTCAGTTTAGTTTAGTTGAGTTAATTATAGCTTAGTTTAGTTAAGTTTAGTTTAGAGTTAGAGCATGGAAATGGGCCCTTCAGCTCACTGAGTCCACGCCAACCATCGATCACCCCTTCATACTATTCATATTCATATTCCTGTTGCTATGTCAATAAATGTTGAACATCTACCTGTGGTATCCAGAGATGGAAATAGTGTTAACACAGAAAAACTGGACTGGTCAACCCTCACAAAGGAAGACATCTTAGCCTATTATGCTCATACAGATAAATCCTTAAGCAATATTCATCTACCTAAAGATACAATTATGTGTAGTATTGTTAATTGTAAGGATGTGAAGCATAGGAGAGATTACTGCTCCATGTATAATGATATAGTAAGCGCTTTATATGGAGGCAGTAAGCCCTACTGCAAGCATAAAAATAAGACACATAACATCAGGCCTGGCTGGAATAAGTATGTAGCTGAGTATCATGCTGATGCCCGTGAAGCCACTAAATCTTGGGGTATGGCAGGTAGACCCAGACAATGGCCTGTGCTTGAGTACAAGAAGCTCACTCTGCAAGATATAAGTATGCTGATCGCTTCATCTGTAAAAATGAGCAAGCCGCGAGGGCTGATTCCATGGTTCCTTCCGCCCACAATATTTAATATGTAAAAGAATATGTGATCCTATTCTTCCATTCTGTTTGTAGTTTGTTTGTTTGTTCTTTGCACAAAGTCCGCGAGCATTGCCACTTTTCATTTCACTGCACATCTCGTATGTGTATGTGACAAATAAACTTGACTTGACTTGATTGTGAGAATTCTGGCTTACTGAATTCTGGCCTACCACCAGACTGTGCAAGTAAAATGGGGCAATAGGGTCTCAGCCCCATTTGGGGTTAGCAATGGTGTCAGACAAGGAGGAATTTTGTCCCCAGTTCTTTTTAATCTCTATATTGATGATCTATCCAAGCAATTGAAAGCCTGTAATACTGGCTTGGTAATACTCTAGTGAACCATATTATGTATGCAGATGATCTTGTGGTCTTAATCCATCTAGCCTTACTATATGTTCTGTGTATGGTGTGGAACATGATATTAAATATAATGCTGGTAAGAGTGCTGTTATGATCTGTAGAACTAAAGAGGATAAATGTCTAAAATTTCCTGATTTTAAATTGTCTGTTAAATATCTTAGTGTCTGTAATAAGGTAAAATATCTTGGACACTTTATTACAGAACAATTGACAGATGATGAGGATATTTATAGGCCACGCCATATGATGAATGCACAAGCAAACATTCTCTTACACAAGTTTAGTGCATGAACAGATGGAGTGAAGATGTCTGTTCAGAGAATATTGTACACCATTCTACACTGCACACCTATCATCAAACTACAGAAAAGCAAGCTTACAGAGACTTAAAGTAACTTATAATAATGCCAAGAGAATATTACTTAAGAGACCTAGATGGTGTAGTGCAAGTGAAATGTTTGTGGCTGCAGGAGTCAATACTTTACAAGCTGTCTTAAGAAATCTTATGTATAAATTTATTTGCCGGATTAATTACTCTGAAAATGAAATCTTCTTGGCCTTATCAAACATAGGTTTAGCACTACACGCTACCAATCCCAGCTGTGGAGACATTGGTAGAGTTGTCTCATTGTATGACACAGATTTTTTTAATTCTTGATCTTAAACCATGTATTGTGCTTTGTAAGTAATTTACTGTGCTTTTGTTTGAATTTATTGTGCTTTTGTAAGTAATTTACTGTGCTTTTGTATGTCATTTATTGTGCTTTTGTATGCAATTTATTCTATGTAATGTCTTGTCTCTTATCTGGACCTTGAGTCTGTAATAAAAGGTAAGTAAGTAAGTAAGTTGTACATTAATGGGAAATGTATTCCTGAACTACCTCTGCGACCCATGCACTTTTAAAATCTGCACGTTCTCTGTAGCAGTGACACTAGATTCTGCACTCCTTTTCTTTTCTATCTTCCACTCTTACCTGTTCCACTCGTACATTATATGATCTGCCTGGATAACATGCAAAACAAATAATAAACCAATACCAATTGATTATTGGGATTTCCCAGCACTGATCGCAACAATTAGGTCACTGTATCAGTGCTGGTTCTCAGAAAATACTGACCTTGTTATTCTCTTCACCCCTTTACCTTTAACTTAAATCTTTAAATTATCCTTTTATAAATAATTCATCAATAGAATGTATTATTGTTTTGTGCATCATTCATTCAATGTTGCGATGGTCTGCATCCTAACCATCATTTTTTTTAAACACCTACACTAATCCCTTGGTTCTTTTGTCAATGATGATATATTGTTATTCTCCAATTACCGGCCAAACCACAAGGACAAATCATACTTCATTAGCACAGCTGTCAAGCATTCAAAAATCTTCACATCACACAGCACTCAGAATCTTTCTAAAATATTGCTGGGCTGAATGGGCGTTATGGGGGGAGAGCAGGGTCATATTGTTTGTTTATGATTATCATTAGTAATTATCATTACTTTATTAGAGTTGGGATTTTGCGGAGATCATGGGAAGTGGGATTAGTTTGGGATTTAAACAGTGCTACAGGAGGAGAAAATAGAAAATAGTGAGATTAGTTTGGAGATTGCTACAGGGCTGTGGCGGGAGCACAGGGAGGTGGGGTTAGCTTGGGGATTGCTACAGTGCTGTGGGGAGCAGATAAATTGGATTAGTTTGAGATAGATACAAGAGTTTAGGAAGAGAGTGTGGTTGTGTAATTAGTTTAGCATTGAGACGGGACTATAGAGAATGGGGCAACGGTATATTTTGGGAGTGATACAGGGCTGTAGGGAGAGAGTGAGTCAGTGGGATTAGTGTGGTGATTGACATGTGGTTGTGGGGAGAGGGCGGAGCAGTGGTATTAGTGTGGGATTGATACAGGGCTATGAGGAGGGCAGGACAGTGAGATTAATGTGAGTATAATACAGGGTTATGAGGAGGGCAGTGAGTATTGGAATTAGCTTGGGCGTTGGAACCGATTTAGGGAGAGAGTGGGTGGGTGGGATAGTTTAACAGGATAGTTATCATTTACATGTGTGAACTGCTCAGGATAAACTGAAACATTGCTCATTCAATGCCATTCTATTTTGTTTGCACAAAACGGTTGATTGAACAGATGAGCAATGGAAGCTTGTTCTTGGAGCAATTTGGGATTGAACTATGTGGCCGTATGTATGTAGTATATCCAGCAGGACAAACACCAGTGCAGGGGACAGGCAACACGAACCTGTGTTCCTCCGAGATTCATCCTGCCCTGCTGAGTAATTGCTGCATCTTCTAACTTTATTTGGCATCATTTTAAATTTCAAGTTATTTTTAACAAAAGGTGAATGTGAAGATAGACCTTTTAAGTGACTATAAAAGGAGAGGCAATTTAATGTGGTCAATGAAAAGGCAATGTATTTTCTTTAAATAATGAGGCATTGACAGGTGTTGGTGCTTAGAGGAAACCTGGCTCGACACGGACCACTGGAAGTTAACACACAAGTACAGTTTGGAAGACAAAAATCGTGGCTTTACTGTAAGAGGTTTGACTGCAACAGTGAAGATGTCGCATTGAAATGAATCCACCCCTTGTGAGGGGACATGTGGAAGGCTGGTGGCAGACTCGAGGAAGTAAGTACTTTCACTGGTGAGAGCTCAGGGAAGGTTCATTGTGATGAGTCTTGAGATGTTGATTTTATTCCATGAGGAGAGATTAGGCAGAATGGGACCACGCTCTCTGGAGTTTAGAAAAAATTAGATTGATGAAATATCCAACATTGAGAAGTATGGTCAGGTTTGATTCAGGGATGATGATGTGGGCATCTAGGACTGGGATCATAGTCTCAAAAGAAAAGGTTGGCCTAGTCTGAGGAAGGGTCCTGACCCCAGTCATCACCTATTCCTTTTCTGCAGAAAGGCTGCCTGGCCCACTGAGTTACTCCAGCATTTTGTGTCGATAAAAGGTTGGCCACTTGGAACTCAGGTAAGTTGCAATCTCTTTCTGCAAGAAGAAGCAAATCTTTGGAATTCTCTGCCAAAGGGGGTAGGTGAGGCCCTGTCACTGAATATATGCGAGGCAAGATCAATGGAAGTTTGGAAATTGAAATCTATGGGATTGAGGTAAATGCAGGAACACAGAAGGGAGTAAAGATGGTCTTACAAACTCAAGGGACCACATGGCTGTTGCAGCTTTGAGTTTCCACATTCTTGTTGTTTTTTGGTGATGGTAGGTCCATTCAGTGTACATCTGAAGTGTTTTTGAACCTGTAACATTATTCTTTCCTCTGGTTAGCCTGAGTGCAAAGTGGAAGGCATGTTCATGATAGTATGTGCGTTGCAGTGAAATGGCAGGTGAGAGATCACAAGCAGTAAATACCTTTATCCCAAAGTCTTCTAGCTCCCCCCCACCCCCCTGGTTAGTTGAACTGAGATTAACCTGCTTAAAAACAGCGCAGAGACAATTTCAGACAAATTGGTCTAGAATTCCACCGTTAGAATTTTCCACCTTAAGACAGAGGTTCTTACACATTGCCAATATAACATCTAAAACTGGCTGGTATATAAAATCACGAGGGGGCATAGTTTTAAAGTGAGAGAGTGATAATTTAAAAGAGACCTCGGAGGCAACTTTTTCACACATATGGAACAAACTGGAAGAGGAGATAGTTGAGGTAGGTACTACAACAACATTTAAAAGACATATCAACCGGTACATAGATGGGAAAGTGCGGGATAAACGGCGGCAAATGAGTCTGGCTCACGCAGACAATTTGGTCTGCATGGAACAGTTTGGCAGAAGGGCCTGTTTCCGTGCTGCATAATTCTATGGCATTAGCCGGTGTGAATTGGTGGCCTCGTCGTGTCTACCTGATGCTTGCGGTCAATTGCTTTTGCACTTCGAATGAACACACAGTTTAGTGATTTGGATTGTGTGTGTCTTCCGTATTCTAAAGTCATCGTTTTTGTTACTTGTCAGATCCATTTTCGACAGTCTGAACTTAGAGGGCATAGGTTTAAGGTGGGAGGGGCAAAGTTTCAAGGAGATGTATGGGGCGAGTTTTTATTTTACACAGGGGTGATAGGTGCGTGGAACGCGCTGCCGGGGGGTGGTGGTGGAGGCAGATACCATAGTGGCATTGAAGAGATTATGGATAGGCACATGGATATGCAGGGAATGGGGTGATAGGTAGGTAAGAGTTGGTCTTGGCATCATGATGAGCTCAGACATCGTGGGTCGAAGGGCCTGTTCTATATGTAGAAATGAACTGCAGATGCTGGTATACACCGAAGATAGATACAAAATGCTGGAGTAACTCAGCGGGTCAGGCGGCATCTTTAGAGAAACGACCCAAAATTGCACCCATTCATTTTCTCCAGAGATGGCACTGTACTACGTTCTATGTCCGAGATTGTGCTTCTCCCCGCGGTCAGACACTTGGGGTGAAAACAACCCATCGCTGGCCACACGGCAGTTGATGAGCCAGCGGAACAAATAGCAACCTCGCGGTAGAAGGGCTCGGCACAAAGGGTTAAAGCAGTCCCGGGCTGGGGATGTGGTGCCAGAGCAGGGACGAATACGGGGCACATCGGGAGGTACTGACAACACAGTGGTGCAGCGATGCCAGCGAGCTGTCCGGAGTGTTTGATCTTCAAGAGAGAAGCTTCGGTTTCTGCGTCTAATTAAATCCAGCGGGCAGCGTTTCCTGGCCGCTAAATTCTCATTACATTCTCCATATTTAATTATTCACAGGTGTCTTTCAGGCTGTAGATGAAAGCGACTAGCCCACTCTTGCTAAAACAACATTGAACAATCCAGATTATTGCAATTAGATTCAGTTAAAGGAGATCAATTAACTCCTGTTATTTTCTGTTGTTTTCCACAGCGCCACGCTCCAACGTTCACTCGGTCATGTTTACATGTAACGTCGTTATAGAGTCACAGTCACACATCATCATGAGCTCTAAAACATGCCCTTCGGCCCAACTTGTCCATGTCGAACAAAACGTCTCATCTAAGCTAATCATATTTGCCCGCATTCTGCCCATATTCTTCTAAACTTTCCTATCCATGTAGCATGTACTTTTCCTATCCATGTATCCAAATGTCTCTCAAAGGATATTATAGTACATGCCTGAACTACCACGTCTGGCAGCGCGTTCCATATACCTCTGTGTGGAGGTTGTTGTTCATAGCCGTTTATGTTCTAAGTTAAGACAATTTGAAAGGCTGGAAATTAAAGCATTGAATCCGGCCACGGAAACAAGAACAAGAGCGTTGCTTCGGTTTGGAAATAAACGGGAAAGCGAGCGCTGACGTGCTGTCGCTTCTCACTCGCCTGCTCTAGGACACCTGCGGACGCGACGAATAGACAGCCCTGTGTATTCGTGTGACGGGTGCAGCTGAATGATTAGTGGCCGGCATTGGGGGGATTCCCGGCAAGAGTGGGGAACGACCCTACCGAATGCAACTGGAACGACCCCACCGAATTCAACACAGAAAGCTCCTTTTGAACAGCAGCAGCTCCAGCTAACGACCAGGGCCTTCCTATAGATAGGGCGATTGCAGAAATGTTCTGCCGTTTGTTCTCCCGATCTGGCCCTGCCCGCCGAGTTTGTTCTTGATTTGTTCTCCCTCGTCCATCCAAAAAAAAATCACTAGGCAGAGGGTTCTGAGCTGTAGGGAGAGGTTGTGCAGGCTAGGACTGTATCCCTTGGAGCTCACGAGTGTGAGGGGTGATCTAATAGAGATGTATAAGATCACGGTGAAGGATGGGGGAGGGGGGGGAGGGGAGGTAGGGTGAATGGAAAGTCTAATAGGGTGAGTGTAGTGCTAAAGGCAACAGCCTCAGTTCGTACCATTGGAAAGATGACAAGGTGGAATTTCGTTAGTCAGAGGGTGGTGAATCTGTGGAATTCATTGCCACAGTTAGTTGTGGAGGCCGTCATTTGTTTTTTTTTAAAGCGGAGATTGACAGGTTTTGGTTGGTAAGGGTGTCAAGGGTTACGAGGAGAATACAGGAGAGTGAGGTTGCGGGGAGCTCGCTCCGCGAGAAACGGATGATATCAGAACAGTGTTTTAAAGGAGTCTGGATTCTCTTTAATTTAGTCTATCTGACACTATCTGAGTGCTTGGAGCCAACATCTTCAGCTCCGCCAAGCAGCTCTGTATGCCGGCTCCGTTGCAAAGAGAATTTTGTTGCTGTTATTTTTCTATGAGCCGCAACATTATGCTCGGCCTTTAGCCGTCATTTTAACGTTGTCTAGGCAACCGTATTCCTGCGGAGTTGTGACCCAGGACCACTACAGTACAAAGCCAGGCGCCGCTTTGAAGATAGAAAACATAGGCTCAGATTTATGGGGGGGGGGGGGGGGGGGGGGGGAAATAACCTAAAATATGGCTGAACTATCTCAGAGTATTTCACGGGAGTTTTGGAGGGACATATTTTACCGCGAATGTGATTATTTAAGGTTTAAATTATTTTCTTTTACCATTTGCTAGCAACGCATGAGTCGTTTTATTAATTCAACAATTTCTTAATCGCAAGCTTCGTCCGGTTTTACTCTCTGAAATGCGGAACTAGTTTTCATTTAATTGGGCACCATTAGCACGGCATTCTGTTTCTGAGTTTATTCTTGTTTCTGAGTCCGCTCGGCAACATCTCTGCACACGGACAACAGGTCGGGGCAGATTTTAATTGTTTGAAGATGGTTCATTGCAATAAACATTCCTTATATTTTAGAAGTTCTGTGGAGCCACACGACAAGAGGTTGCTTTTAAATATAAATGCAGTCGGAAGAAACACGTATGGCCGGCTTAGCGAGAGTAACAAAAGATGAGGCTTTGAAAGTAGCAGACTGACAGTACTATGGCTCTATGATCTTTGACTATGGCCACACGCACTACAGGCTTCCGCTTTGAAGAACATTGTTTTGCGGGTGTCAAGTTTCCGTCAACTGCGCCGAATGCGCGCACTCTGGTCTGTGAATGGGGCCGGTTTCACCATCGCTGCGCATTAAATCAGGGTTGTAGCAGATTACACCCTAAACTGCCGAGACTCGGCACCAGATATAAGAACACTTACACTTATTACCTGAAGTGTTGAAAATGCTTCCTGTCAGAAACAAAAGTATTTATTTTCCCTGATCGGTTTCGTCGTGTTCACACGTTGGAGGAAGCCTCGCTGATACACAGGTTGTGCCGCTGGTGGACCGAACAAACTTATGAACACTTTCGCATCTGTTTCACATTCAGCGACGCGGAATATGAAAGCGATGTCTGGGCGGCACTAACCGATCGAGGATCTCAGCAAAGCTCACGTGTACCCCCGAACCTGCCAGCTTTAGTTCTCATCGACATACTTAGTTTTTAAAGGTAATACAGTTTGACATGCAGCACTATTTGATCTGACTAGGAGACTGTCTTCCGTTAAAGCTGGACTCTTCTCGTTCAAATGGGCTGTTTAAAAGGCCTTTATCTACAACGTGACACGATATAAGCGTGGTTTAATTACTGGGTAGTGATCGAACAGAGAGGAGTCGTTTTTTGCACCGCTAGAATATATCTTGAAAATCAATCGAGCTTCCCTATTACTGTACACAGCTGGTACAGTAATGCTCTTTGCTGAGAATTGATTGATTGCAGCAAGGTACTTTAAAATAGAGGGGGGTGGGGAAGAAAACACAGCGGCAAGAGAATGAAATGAGGTCAAAGTAATTTACCTGCTCAGGGGGTAGGGATGAAATACAACACGGAGATAACAAAACAAAAAATCAATTTGCATTCAACCTAGTTCAGAGCAAAGGTTCAGAGTAAATTAAAGGACTTCATCTTGAATGCGTGGCCAGATTTATTTGGGTAAACTCAAAAGGAATAGGATAGATGAAATAATTTCTGCTCGCCTGGCGCTGTAGTGCTGGGGTGACACGGTTCTATGGTGGTTCCAATAAAGAATGATGTTGTTGAGATGGAGGTTGTTAAGGAACGGGCGCTTTGGGTTTTTTTAGGAGTTAAGAAAGAGGTGGATTGTTGATTGTAGTCTGCGAGGAATTGAGCAATGTTTTTTATAAGATCCACATGGCGGTCTGGTCAACAGAGTAGAGCCAACGATTCAAGGGCGATTAGCATGGTGGGTGGAAAACAATGCTTGATAATTACTGTGACTGGTTCTAACTAGTGCTCCAAACGTTCAGTACTCGGCTATTTGCTTGTTGCAACGTGCATCAGTGATTTAAATCCAAATGTTGGGGCATCATCAATAAGTTTATAAGTAATACAGTTTAGTTAAAAGCGAGGAAGGTAGGTGTGCGCTGCAGGAGAGTTGATCCGGAGATTTAGGCAGAAAAGTGGAAACTTTTATTTAATCCCGAGGGAGACGAGAGGATGTTGTAGGAACAGCGGACCTGGGCCTCTCACAAAATATAAGTATCTAGAAGAGTAATTGAATCGCCAATGCATAAGGCTACAGATCAAATACTTTAACTCGAATTCGTATAGATAAGTAATTGATGATCAGCATTGACATAATGGGCCGAAGGGCACATTTCTATGTTGTATGACTCCACGTTCCTATCTACAAAACGAATAGGCGAGGTTTTGGCTCGACCTGAAATGTCACCTGTTCATTTTCTCCAGAGATGCTACCTGACCCGCTGAGTTACTCAAGCTTTTTGTGTTTATGTTCGGTGTAAACCAGCATATGCAGTTCCTTTCTACACATTCTATGTACAATACAGGCTTAATAGTGCAGAATCTAATAGCTGGGAAGTTATGCGAGAACTTTGTTAGAACTTCTGTCCGAAGTCCGTATGTAACTTTCACAAGCAAACATAAGATGTCGCTGGAAGGAATGTCCTTCCAATAATTCCCTCACGTGAGACATATCCTTTTTTTCAAGCTGTTGTTAAGATTTTGTGCACCGATTAATACTTCTCTCAGCATTATACTCATCACATGAATATCTACAAAGTGACGCTATCGGAAATACTAACTACTGCAAAGTTAGTTCGGATGTCTCTGGCTGAGAAATTTTGGCTGGGTCGGAATCATGATGTAATGTTGTGAATCTTCATTAAATAGAAATCGTCTAAAATGGAATTTCCTGTGTGCAACGTGAGACTCCAGTTGTACACGGCAGCGTGGTTCATTGCTGAATGTTGCATGGCCGGCGACCTCTTCTCTCCTACTGCCAGCGTCTCTGGATACAAGGAAAAGTCTCTGAACTTTCGCTCTGCCTCACCTCTCTCCTGCATTCAAAAGAGAGTTAGATAGAGCTCTTAGGGCGAGCGGAATTAAGGGATATGGGGAGAAGGGAGGAACGGGGTACTGATTGTGGATGATCAGCCATGATTACACTGAATGGCGGTGCTGGCTCGAAGGACCGAATGGCCTACTCCTGCACCTATTGTCTATGTATCTATGTAATCTGGTTTTCTAACATTTTCTGTTCTTATTTCGGACTTGCAGCATCTGGAAACACATTGGTTTCTTCCGGGGATAAAATGGTTTCTTCTCAATTACCACAATTAGTCACTGATACAGATGTATGCGGACACAGTTCCGCGTTCAGTTAATGACCTTCGATCTAAAAAGGAAAGTTTTATTGAACCTGACAGTAACTGTCGTGTCATCAGCTGCGCTGAAATGTCACACATCTGTCACATTAGCTCTCTCTCCGCAGATGCTGGCCGGCCAGAGCAGTTGCAGAATTTTCTGTTTTCACTGGTCCTCTCGGTTACATGCAGTCTCGCTGTCCAGGAAGGCCCGTACTGTTGCACGCCGGCTGCGCTGCCTGTCTCGGTGAGGGCCGATCGCGGTTTGGGCAGAATTTCAATCCGATCGCTTCTTGAGAGCGGATTAAACATTTACGATTTGGGAATGCAGCACTGTGGATAGAGGCCGTTCGATCCATCGTTTCCATGCCTACTTATGTCAATCCCACTTCCCAGCGCTCAGAATGCTATGGGGCTTCTATGCTCTGGTATATTTTTATTCCACACCGCGCCCATCCCTCAGCGATGGGAATGCGTCATACACCCACAACACGGAAACATGTCCTTTCGGTTCATCGCGTCCATACCGACCAAATTGCCTCATAGCCCAATGAGTTAGACTCATTGTGTACGCGTGGCCCATATCCCTCTAAACCTTTCCTATCTCCTCTCTATTCATAAATGTATGTCATAGGAGCAGAATTGGACCATTCGGCTCATCGATCTTCTCCGCGATTCAATCGTGGCTGATGTATCCCTCTCAACCCCATTGCCATGCGCACTGATTATTCGGCAATAACCAATCCAACTGAACCATTCTATCTACTACAGAGCAGTCCTACGCTACCATCTACATCTGACTATCTTTGATCGGACATTACTTTATCTTGCACTACGAGATATTACGTTATTCCCTTTATCATGTATCTGTACACTGTGGATGACTCGATTGTAGTCCTGTATAGTCTTTCCACTGATTGGTTAGCACGCAACAAAAGCTTTTCACTGTACGTCGGCACAAGCGACATCGAACTAAACTCAAACTCAAGCTGAGTACCCCGCCCACCGCCATTCGACCCGGGACGTTGAGATTCACTGACAGTTGGAACCGCGTTGTCTGAACATCTTTCCAGCGAGGTAAAGGTGAAAAAGAGGTAGACGATAGGAAGATTTGTCCAAGTTGTATACTTTAATTATTCCACATATGTTTTTACATTAGAGTCTGAAGAAGGGGCTCGACCCGAAACGTCACCCATTCCTTCTCTCCAGAGATGCTGTCTGTCCCGCTGAGTTACTCCAGCATTTTGTGTCTATACATTTTTACATTTGGAGCTAATATATGATTTTTTTTGCCCAAATTGCTTAGCCTGTTTAGTGGCAAATTTGTAGTTGGCATTGGGAGCTGTGCTTATCCACACAGTCATGGGTGTAAAGTGAGCAGAACAGGGAATATGTGCACAGCCTTGAGGTGTAGTTTTCTTGATGGTCATTTAGGAGTCGACGTTGTTACCAATCCGCATTGACTGTGGTCTGCTAATGAGGAAGCCAAGATCCAGTTGCAAACTGAGGTACAAAGGCCCAGGTCTTGGAGCTTGGATTTGAGTTTGGAGGAAATGATTATGTTGATCGCTGAGATGTTATAGTCAGACTGCAGCCTGACGTGCCAAGATGGTCCAGGGCAGTGTGGAAAGCCAATGAGGTAGCACCTGCTGTTGACCTGTTATGGCGATTGGCAAGTGAATCCAGCTAATTTTGTGGCAAGAGTTCATTGGTGCCATGATCAGCCCCATCCAACCACCTCATTATGGTGGATGTAACAGCGACCATACCGTACTCATTGTAGCAGGTCACTGCTCTTCCTGGCACCAGTACAATAGTTGCTCCTTTGAAGCAGGTGGTACCTTGGGCCATAGAAGCGCGAGGTTGAAGATGTTTAAGGGCGGCACAGTGGCGGTAGAGTTGCTGCTCTTCAACGCCGTAGACCCAGGTTCGAACCTGACCTCCGGAGCTGCCTGTATGGAGTTTGTATGTTCCCCCTCTGACTGCATGGGCTTTCTCTGGGTGCTCAGGATTTCTCTGATACTCCAAACATGTACACGTTTTTAGGTTAATTGGCTTCGGTAAAAAATTGTAAATTGTTCCTAGTCTGTAGGATAGTGCCAGTGTACGGGGTGATCGTTGGTCGGCGTGGACCCAATGGGCCGAAGGGCCTGTTTCCCTATTGTATCTCTAAACTAAACTAAAATGTTCTTGAATGCTCCAGCCAGTCAGTGCGCAAAAATCTTCAGCACTGGGCCAGATATGCCGAATGGGCCAGACACCTAAAGCAAAGTATGATCTGACATTGGGCTCAGAGACAGATTAGAGGGTTGTCGGTGACTTTGAGGGGGTGCAGCCAGTCAGTACGCACAGATTAGCACTGCCAGACACCCCAAATGGACCGGGTGATTTTCATGGATGTTCTGACAACTTTGGAATCCATCATCAGAATTAACCAGATCTGTTAGAGATTCATGTTCTATATATTTGACCTCTCTAGCACCAAGGAATAAAAAATGCCCACTCCTTATTGAATATATTTAATGATTTGGTTCCTATACTTCCTGGAGCAGATAATTCCGTTAGTTGACCACTCTGGGAGAGGAGATTTCTCCTCATCCGACTCTTCCTCAGCTTACTCTTCATCCCTGGACAGTGAGCCCTGGTCCTGGCAGCCTCGGCCATGGGAACAACTTTATAATGGGAGGTATGATATCTAATAGCGATAGGAGGGGTAGGTTTGCAACGGAGCACATTAAGCCTCGTCAACCCCTCCACTCACTCAGTTTCATATCACCTAAAAACGTTTTATTAAAGGTAATGACTTCTCCATTAATATAGATCTAGAATAGGAGGATCGCAGCACTGATCCCCTGGCACTCCAGTAGTTACAGCCTGGCCCAAACAAAAACATGTTGATTCCAATTCTCTATCTCCTGTCATTCTCTGGCATTATAAGACCCCCACCCCCACCCCCCACCCCCCAGAGTCTCAAGACCTTTGCTGTGGAATAAATATTGGGTCTTTTTCAATTAAGGACCATGGGAACTTTTATATCCCCCATGAGAGAGCA
>CM075983.1:40115581-40170188 GCA_038087875.1 Malacoraja senta
AGCCATGAGCCATGAGCCATGAGCCAAGCCATGGATACAGAGTGTAAGTCGCCGGTTGTAATCGTAACCTATAGTGCAGCATACAGATTGCGGATAAATTGGGAGATCCAGAAGTGAACAAATAGATCAATAGGCCAATATATAGATCAATAATCGTACACGTATATAGGACTACTCAGGAGGCCGGGCAGCAGCTGTGGAAGAGGCATGGCGTTCTCATAGAAATCATGAAAAAGGTTTACTATTGTAAGCGTTGGGGGGGGGGGGGGGTTGTACTCGCGTAATAATGCAGGAAATTCGGCAGATAATCTACTCACTGCAAGATTCCACAAATGATGACACCAGGAACTGCAGATGCTGGAATCTTGAGCAGAACACAAAGTGCCGGAGCAACTCGGCAGCATCTGTGGAGGGAATGGGCAGCCTCGCTGAGACCCCCCCCCCCAAGGTTCCACAACTAACGACGTGATGAAGAGAGAGGCTTGTTTTGTAATGTGGACAGAGGGGCAACTGTAGGCGAGTTCCCCCTTACCCTTCACAAAGTCTTGGAGGAACCCAGCGGGTCAGACAGCATCTGTAGTGAGCTTGGATAGACGCGCTGAGTCCCTCCAGCACATTGTGTCTTGCTTACATATGCTTCCAACATATGCGCTTCCTTGACCCCCCCCCCCCTCCCCTTACAGACTGTACCGAGCGTTGATGCCCTAGAGCACCGGGTAGCGCAGGAGCGGAGCAGGCTGATGGCTCCCACCTTTAGTGTTTAAAGCCAGTACTGTATTTGAGGCTGGTAGCTGGGGCTGGCCTGGCAGGGCGACGGCCACTGCAGCCTCACACAAATGCCTTCAAGTGTTCCTTCACTGGCCTTGCTTCTCCGGCGCAGGCACGCAGAAAGAGGTCAATAAAAGTATGCGGACAACAAAAGAGCAAAACACAATAGAACCACCCTCCGGGTCACAGGTCAGCATCATTACTGATTGAGATATTTACAACTCTTCTTAACTGCAAAAGGTAATCGTACAATAATGCTGCACTCGGTGAAATAACGCCTTCTATTACTCGGCCCCGTCTGATGCTTTAATGCAATTAGGAACGATATTGTTTTATTGATGGATTCGGCACATTTGATTTATGCAGCAGAGGGCGAGATTTACGATGTTTTAAGCTTGTTGATGGTCTATTTGGTTAAGGTTCCCCTGAACACCAATAAAGACCATTATTCTTGTCACCATTTCTTTAACGTAACGTGCATAAATAATTTCCTACAGGATGGTGCATCGGTTATCGATTGATTGGGGCCATAACAGAGGACAATTGAAGATTTGTTTGTTGGTCTCATCCTTAAACAAAGTTTTATAATTGACACAAATGCAATTTTGAGTCTCACCGCAGCTCCTCGATTATAATATTGTTTTGTCATTGAGATCCCGACTTATATTTAGATTTAGCGCGGGAATTTAGGAATGACAAGACATCATTCAAAAATGTCAATTGTATGACACTCGATATAAAAAGGTGCACAAATATATATATAGAAAACGGAGGAGTTTGAAAATCATATTTTATTACACCCATCTCCCCAGCGCAACCAGAGAATTCACCGTTTTCTGTCACACCCAGTCAATACTTATTTTCCAACCATTCTCAAAATAAATAAAAATCGACGAGATTTTTTATTTTGACAAAGTTGCATGCCGCCAAATTTGAAATGTATGTTTGTTGTGTTATTAAAGCAAACGAAACGTTTAGTAACCGAAATTCTAGTTACGTTGGAAAGAGAGAGAGGGAGAGAATTTTGACACTTGTGAGATTTGTACATCCCACGTCTGACACTGACTATGTCGGTGGTGACAGTGTATCCTCGAAGGATGTGCATTCTGAACAAACACAATTATTTGCTTCCTCTCACATTTCAAACATATTTGTAGTTTGTTTTATAGCTGACACCACACTGCGCTACAACACTGTTGGATATTCACAGCGATTTTATATAAATATGTTTTATTTGGATAAAAGATCAGACTCGTGACGGTAGTAAGATGTGTAAATGACAAATGATTCGTCGGAATATTTACGCCAAAGTCCGTGTTATTTGATGAAAGAATTTGAGCGATCTGTTTATGATAATTTAAGTAAAATATGAAATGACATGTGTACTTTTACATAAATGTGTAACTCTACAACGCAACGACAGATCTGATCAAATACACTGAGTGGGTCATTGATCGCCTATTTTTCTGAATGTTAGGTGTTGCGATGTTACAATTTCCCTCTAAACTGGTAGCAGTTATTTTCGCAGTGAAAGGCCATTTGAGATAAATTGAAAACGCTAGGATCCGGGTGAAATTGTCCATATTTACTTATTTCAGACACGTAAATAAAACAAAGTAACAGTTTAGTAAATTCTGAATTAAGCTCCTACTATGTCGAGAACAGCGCCTTCTTTGCATGTTTACCAAAGAGAGCGACTTTAATTGAAAATAGTTTTTGTAATATGTTCCATTCTAATTGCTTGAAGTTATTGGTGGTTATAATTATAATATAGTTAGATATATGCCACGGACGAAGGCGATCAATAATATTACAGGTCGTAATTTGCCGGATATTCTAGGCAGGAGAGAAAATGAAATAAATAGGTTTGGAAATTCAATCCACGGAATTCTATTTTTAACTGAATACTGTGGCAGTTTTACAAAATAAATACAAGGTGAGTAGAATCGGTTTATTACACCAAATAATTCAGAAAAAAACAGTTAATTGAATGGCCTCTCTGGTATCATAAGGCATTTACCTCAACGGAAAATGTTACATCTCCCGGCTAATTAAGTGATCAGAAAACATAACTCATTATGAAAAGACAAAGATGACAGGTAATTAAAAACCCAACATACTTGGGTTAATCTAGACTGATTCATCCACGCACCAGAAACAATATTTATGCTTATTTCCACAAGAGAATACTTCACCCGCACGTTTCATTATCATAGCATTAATCAACCACACAGGCCTTTGTTTGCAGGGCTCTAAATAAGAAGAGCGCTTCTTTAAATTACGCCGCGTTACAGGGTTCACTTTCAAAAGTTACTGATGCTACATAATGCAAGTTCTCAAGCAGCCGAAGTACAACCGGGCAGCGTTATGTACATATCGGTATTATTATATTTTAACCGCTAAGACCTACTGAATGCAGCTGACTTTGTGGTGGATTTGAGCATCCGAGAGAGCTGAGGGGGGAGTACCATTAACAACTCAACTATCCAAAAAAGCTAACTTTTTTCAATTAATTGTATCGCCTTGGTAAATCAGGTTCCATGCGTATGAACTGATTGGAACAAATATGTGCAATATATTAAATATTATACCATAGCTCCTAAACGATGTACGTGTGCTATATTAGCCGCGTTTAGTCGGCTTTTGGTTGTAAACTATTAGTGGAGAAAAGCAGCGGCTAGCGAGTCCATCTACCCGCCAATTAAATGGTAACTCTGAGCCTGCCTCGAGTTCGCTGTGTTAAAAGGTTTATATTGAAGTTAAGCTCTGCCCTGCAACTCTCCGCTCGGCACGGGCGGGCTTTGTGTAGGGCCGGCCGAGGTGCGAGGATCATTTGGAAATTCAAGTGTAG
Source organism: Malacoraja senta (assembly GCA_038087875.1). NCBI lineage: Eukaryota > Metazoa > Chordata > Chondrichthyes > Rajiformes > Rajidae > Malacoraja > Malacoraja senta. Next base: position 40,119,201 of record CM075983.1, read on the forward strand.
ACAGAATCAGGAGCGGGTCCCAAGGTGCGATGATGCGCTCTCTACTTTGTTCCGAATGTAACAGTTGGCTCAAATTATTTTAACGGCAGCATCACAGGGCTACACATGTGGCAGGCTACAAGTCAGAGGTCAAAGAGCCTGCCTTGGCCGAGTCGGCGACATCAGAAGGCCGATACAACGGGACAGCCAGTTGATGACCTAATTGAATTACGTGTTTTTGTTACCAGAGAAAACGGAGCACGTGCGTCTTGTCATTAATTATCTCACAGCCTTGGCGACTCGGGCCTGCATTGAACATTTAAACTTCCCATTCCCCCGAAACTAATGAAACCGGGCTAGGTTGGAGGTCGCTTTTCACAACAGCGACGAAATAATTTTCAGCAAATCTTACAACTTTTGGAGTAACTTGGAAACCCGTTCATCTCAGAGTCATCAGTGGAAATTCACGAAGAAGCTTTGCCAGGCCAGTTGTAAACAAATCATTGCGATTTTTTTTTTGTAAAATTACAAATTACAAATAAAAACATAACGGATTCAAGCCGCAGGCGGCGGTTCCTGTTTATTCTCCATAATTCACGCGTTCTGGGTCACTAAAACCGACAACGATCACATCCATCTACAAACACAACCAATACACAACTCGTTCAACTTACTAAACTGGTCACCTTTACAACGCAAATCGTTTGAGGAATGAATAGCAAAAACAAGTTTTTTTGAAAATCCGGTGGGCCGCCGGCGTTAAGGAAATATTGCTAAATTATGCATGTTTTCTCTCTAAAACATGTTTAATAAAGGAATATAATTATTTACCATTGGAAAGGACTCACCTCGTGGCTGTTTTCGCCTGTAAACCCGGTGACTGAGTGTACTGGGAGAACATGGGCTGGGGAACTGTGTGCAGCTACACTGAACACTCAACTCTTTACAAAACTAAAAAAAAGGAAGTGAAGTTTTTTCCAAAGCACTGTTTGGGGATAAGAGCCGTCAAAGAAGCGAGTTATAAAGCTCGGCATGAAGCAGACTCTCTATGCATCTCTGAACTTGATCAGATTGTATGTTTCCTGCAGCGCGGCGCGGCTGTTCTGTGGAGACGGCTCAATAGCCAGCCTTTGCCTGGAAGAATCCCAGGGTATAGCAAGCCCACATCTTTCGCAGCCCTCCTTCCAAACACAGCTTATACCTTTTTTTTGTATGTAGAATCGACACGGTAGAAATTGCGCCATAAATATTGTTACTGAAATGGAGTTTCGGCAAAGGGGTTTTGATTATTTACAAGGGGCGATTCAACAAAACCAATAATCACATCAGAAAGGCAGATGTTTTTCTTGTGATAACGGGCCAGGTGGAAAAATGTTGTGTTACACTGTCAAAAAAAAATATGCGTAACGAGTGTTATAAATAATAGTTAATTTCTAAACGCTCGTGTGAACAGAAACATCCCGTGGAATCGGTGTGAACAAGCCGGCTCATAGGCTTTCGAATTTTCACGTGTATTGTCGCTGAGATTCCCAAAACATTATTTGAAATGTAAAGGGGGTTCTTATTTTAATGTTTCACTCGGGGGGAGGGGGTGCAGCCAACACATGGAAATATGGGGGGGGGGGGGGGTATAACCCAGATTCAATATCTGCGATCGTCACTGATACATCGGGGTATCTCCTCGACTGCTCTCCACGCTAACTGTGGTGTGTGGGTTTGATTGACGCAAGGGCTGTGCATTTGCCGACCTTTCCCAGCGTACAGATGGTCGGGGCGCACAAAGAGCGGATCGGCAGTGCCACCAGTTGCGCGCAATTAAGTCCAAATATACAGCACATTTTAACCGCTGTTTCTGAAATTAAATGGAAGAGTAAGATGCAAATCGGGCTGAACTAGGCACAATTAATCAAGGGTGAGAACACGGAGGTGCCATACCTGTAAATAACCCTCCAGAATCAGCCAATCCTCGTCAAGAAGCTGTGCGCCTCTTGCATTTTTAATAGCAATTTGTGCCAGTCAACCGGGCCTCTTCCAATCCACACGCGGCGTGAGGCCCATGTGACGGCGAGGCTCTCTGCCTGCGATTGGCTTGTACTGGGTTGCCTCTTGAGTTGGGTAGTGTGCTGGCGATTGAGTGATTGACTATCAGTGTGGGAACACCAGCCTATTGAACGGGAGGTGTCTGACTGTGAGCAACAATCACTCCTGGAGTTTTTTTTTCCAACAGACCGAGGCCATCAAAAGGCGTTTCTAATGCAAAAGGACTGAGCCGAGACATTCTGCGAAGTTGCGGGTCCGTCGCGACCCCCCTCCCTCGCCACCTGCCTGCACACCTCCCGGCAGCCGGCGCGTATTGGGGAGATGGCGATGCTGCTCGACGGTGGAGCCCAGTTCCCCACCCTGGGGGTGGGTGCTTTCGGCAGCCCCCGGCATCATGACATGTCGAGCCGGGAGCCGACTCTGGGGCTCGGCGGCTTCTGCGACTCGCCGCACCCCGGAGCGTTCAAACTCAACCCGGGGGCTCACGAGATCTCGGCTGGACAGACTTCGGCTTTCACCCCTCAGGCATCAGGCTACGCTGCCGCCTTGGCTCCTCACGCCGGCCAGGTTTGTTCCTACGGCGGGACGCCGTTCAACTCCAGCCGGGAGTTCCTGTTCCGCAACCGAAGCGGCGCGATCGGGGAGTCCGGTCCCGCCGCCTCCCAGCACGGCCTTTTTGCATCGGCGTCCGCAGCGATGCACGGACCCCCGGGCATGGTCGATCCCCCGGGACACCTACTATTCCCTGGACTACACGAGCAACCCTCCAGCCACTCGTCGCCCGCTGGACACGTCGTGAACGGCCCGATGCGGCTCGGCTTGCAAGGCGACCTGTTCGGGAGAGCTGACCCGTACCGAGGCGTGGGCAGCCCGCGGAACGAACCCTACTCGGCCGCTCCGCTCCACAACTACAGCCCGATGAACATGACGGTGGGAATGAACGTGGCGGGGCACCAGGGGCCCGGGGCTTTCTTCCGCTACATGCGGCAGCCCATCAAGCAGGAACTGCCCTGCAAGTGGGTGGAAGATGTTCAGGCCAGTCGCGGCAAAAGCGCTTGCGAGCGGACTTTCGGCAGCATTCACGAACTGGTGGCCCATCTCGCCGTGGAACATGTCGGCGGCCCCGAGCACTCTCACCACATCTGCCACTGGGAGCACTGCCCCAGAGCGGGCAAGTCCTTTAAGGCCAAATACAAACTCATCAACCACATCCGTGTGCACACGGGCGAGAAACCCTTCCCCTGCCCCTTCCCCGGCTGTGGGAAAGTGTTCGCCAGGTCGGAAAACCTGAAGATCCATAAACGGACGCATACAGGTAAGGGGGGGAAAAAGCTGCGAGCGTTGGCAGCGCCCGTTGCTAGTGTCCGACATCCCCAAGGTGCAGCAGTCGGCTCTGTTCCCCTTCAATGCTTCGCCTAGAAACACTTAGATTTTACTCTCAGTTTCCCCAGTTAGTTGGCTTAATGTCTTTACAAAACTTGTTCGAAAAACATTCATTTTCACGGTGGAAAAAAATACGGGAGTTTCTCACTGACTGCCGGCGCCGCTAGGTTTTCCGAAGACAATTCTAAAGATGCGCGCGTTTGTCTTTTATTACCGCTGCTGCAATAAAAGAGGCCACTTTTATTCCATTTATCGAGGATTAGAGAGAACCGTTCATTCTTCTCCCGGCTTCTGCCGCGCTCAGTAGGCTCCGCGCCGCTTGAAACAAGTAGAGTACTGTAGAGTACTCGAGGCTATTCCGTTTTGTTTTTGAGCGAAGGAAAAAGATCAAATAGCCGACGTCTTTATGCGAGTAACTACAATTTACCGAGAGATTGCACGCCATTTTCCAAGTCCTTTCCGCCTAAATTTGGGACAAACGCGAAGGTTTCAAACTTCAGTTTGTCTCGTAAACAAACTAACTCAAAGCTTTGTTAAAACTTAGCCTCACTGAGATTTATGCGCAAGATTATATTAAATTATTAATTTAAGTGAAAAAATTATTTGCAGAATAAAGGGGGTTATTAAACTGGAGTGGTTATTTCGTTGTTTAGACTTTGCTGGATTTCGTTGCTTGATGTTTTTGGTAAACTTTACAATCTTGGTCTAGATAGTCAACGGACTGGAACAACAACTTCACCAGTACACAATGTCGGCAGTTGCAGCCTCAACACAAGTCGACAGAAATTGCAGGCAATTCTTGACGGATACTTTTGTTGTTAATTCCACGCAGGTGAAAAGCCGTTTAAGTGCGAGTTCGAGGGCTGCGACCGGCGATTCGCCAACAGTAGCGACCGCAAGAAGCACATGCATGTGCACACTTCGGACAAGCCGTACATCTGCAAGATGTGTGACAAGTCGTATACCCACCCCAGCTCCCTCCGCAAGCACATGAAGGTAACCGCCTGGACGTGGTTTCGCCCCAGTCACCCGACCATCTGCGCCACAATGTAAACGCATGGAACTGCACATAGACAGAAAAAGATTGAGTAACTCAACGGGTCAGGCAGCATTTCTGGAGAAAAGATGCTGGTTTACAACAACAAAAATCACAAAGTGCAGGAGTAACAAATGCTGCCTGACCCGCTGTTATTCCAGCACTGTTTTTTTTTACTGTAAACCAGTATATTTTTCCCAGAGATGCTGCCAGACCCGCTGAGTTACTCCAGCACTGTGTGTCCTTTTTTTCTCCATACTACAATGCACTCAGGCAACTCCCCGGAGTGTTTCTTTAAAAAAAATGCAGATCGGTTCAAAGAGTCCAACTTCTGCCGGAGGGACTGGGGGAACACGCGCGCCAGGAATTGTTTGGGAAATCCACTCAGCCGCCTTTCTGTTTTGTCGTTTCAGGTCCACGAATCTCAGGGTTCGGACTCGTCGCCTGCGCCGAGCTCCGGGTATGAGTCATCCACTCCCCCGGCCCTGCTCTCATCCAACAGCGAAGACCCCAGGAAGAGCGGGGCACCGGGCGCTCAGCACAACCCCATCCACAACCCGCCGCTACCCCCCAATTTTAACGAGTGGTACGTGTGATGGCCGGGGGCTGGGGAGGTGGGTGCCGGCGCCTCGCCAACTCGGACCTGTTGAAGCTTTGCCCGGCAGAAAGCTGCCGGTGGCAAGCGGCTGCGGTTGGCTCCGTTTTCTAGGCGAAATTTTGTGCCGATCGCCACCGAGAGCACATTCAGGATTTCAACCGATTGCATCGGCGCTTCAGAGGTGACGAATTTTGTTTGGTTGACTTACCGGATATTTGTTGGTGGGGTGGGACGCTGTGAATTCATGGCGTCTGCGAGGTAAAATCCAGACAGTCTTAAAAGAAAGTGCCAAAGTCCTGTTATGTCTTGAAGTTAAAACAATCCTTGTGAATGTATTTCCTGTCTGACTGGGTCAAAGTTGTAGTTGTGCCATGCTTATCGCGGGTCGCGCCGCCGTGTTACCCGCGCACATTGTGACAATTGAACGTTGCCTTTTTTTGTAACAACTACTTTCTGTAAATATACATATTCATGATGTCATATTTATCACTTTGTAATTTAATTGTCGATATTTACGTGACATGCTGAAACGATATTTATGAAGAATTGTTTTCTAACAAACCCTATGTACATTTTTTTTTGGAAAAGGAATTATAACAAAGTTAACATTAAACAATTTTCATTTACAAACGAAGGTTATTGTCTATCCGATATTCAGCTACTCGGAGTCATTAAAACGAATCGGGTAATGTTGGAGGGATTTAACGCCCAAATACTTGAGAAATTGGATTTTAAACCGTTCAGGAAATTAATTCGTAATTAACATAAAACCACAGAACGTAAATCAGGGCTTTTAAAGCAAATTTAAAATGGCCAGTGATATCAATTAGATGGCGGTCGAATTAATGATGTTGGCGAGTGTGTGTGAATGAGGCTGATAGTGTAGGGGGAAGGGGCTCAGACGGAGATAATGTTATGTTTCATCCTAAAAATCTTACTTTGTAATGTTAGGTCAATGTTTAATTAGTCCTATAGTAGTGCCTTACAATTCGCGGCGGCTGCGTAAATCAGAGATCACCAATAAATCTCCGGTGACCCCTGTTTACTTGTAAGATTTCAACTTGACGTTTTTCCCTCTGAAGAGGGATGTATATCCAGGGCAAACATTTGTACGGCGAGAGACCACCGCCCGCCGCAGATTGTCACGTTTCCAGACGGATCACATTTGCCTGAAACTTCAATTGGTAAATGTAACTCCTACGCCTGTAAATGGAATAGTTTGCGGCCGGCAGACCCTACACGTGTTTAGTGTTAAAACGTCAATCTTCAGACAGGCGAGGGCACAGATAATTTACGTTTCAAAAGAATTTAGTTGTATATGCAGAAGTGTTGGGATTTATAGCGTTTAACATCTACCCGTGCACGCTGCCGCTGAATCGGAAGAGTGCAGGCCTAACTAATCCCTTTCACTGGAGACCAGCGATCGCCAATTCCACCGAGTGCCCTTCCTCCAACCTTCCTAATCGATAGTTACTATCATAATAATAACGCGTACGTAGATAATATATTTAAAGTTCGTCAAGGCGTGCGAGTGAATAATATAACGGTAGCTGTAGGCTTTAGAGTTTCTGAAGCAGGACATGGCTCTGTCGTCTATTAATTAAGATCGAGTACAAGATCACGTGGGACAGGTCTAACTGGCAGGAGAGATTAACTTTAATATCGTGTTGACCTTGGGTGATTCCCGTGTTTTTAATTTAAATTATAAAATCCCCACTTCGCGGTCGGCAAACGTCTGCAGGGATTTTCTAAACTAAACCCATTGACTACAATATAAATAGCTCGTTCATTTCTTTGACAGTCGCTTAATTTGGGAAGTCAAGTGCTTGCCATGTACCAACTGGATGAGTATGCTTCAACCAATAGCTGACAATCACTAAATTCACATTCTGGCGTTAGAATATCTTGAGTTGTTTCGGCGTTTGTGGTTCTGACAGTGTGTTCTTGCAGCCAATTCCTGCTCCATGATTCAACGCTGCTGTAATCGACATGTTTATTGTCTCTCTTTAGACATTTCTGCTTCCCTCGCTTCAATATTATGCTGAATTATTGAATTGTGCAGGCTATTGCCAACATTTTTAAAACGTTTCCATGTCCTTGGATTATTCGATCCAGATATGGAGATAACGCGAATACATTTGCCAGTGTTTTTCAGAGAGAGAGATGTCCCGTGGACTAACGCTGGGAAGACTTCCATTAAAAAAATCTGAACGAATTATTTTATTTATTTTTAATCCAAAATTAAGTATTTAAAGTTTCGTGTTTTTTTAAAAAATCGTTATTATTTAACATAATGGAGCGTCTGTAAATTTATAACAAGAAGTAAACGTACATTTAAACGGTAATTACATTTAAACAGTAATTTCGGACGAATAAGAATGTAAAACATATTTAAGTTTAAAAGCCTAAGCATAGGCAGCATTCACTGGTGTTATAACTAATCTAGGCTAGTCTGTGGGGCCACGAGATGTGCGCGAGTGCCTGCCTGTGAGTATATATATATATATATATATATATATATATATGTATGTTTGTTACAGAGAGCTGGTACATCTGTAAATGAGCAGATACGAATGCTGGTGAGTAAATTGTTTCTGAATTCGTGTTTGCATTCACACACACATTATATCGGCGTGACTCCGTGTAGATGGAAATAATTGTGGAAATATGTGTTTTCTATGTGCGCAGTGTGAGTGTGCGCGCGGATGTGTTTATGTACACGGTTTCGGTGGAATGTGAATATTTGGACCCCGAATGTGAATATTTGAGTTGTGGAGCAGGATCTGAAGAAGGGTCTCGACCCGAAACGTCACCTATTCCTTCTCTCCAGAGATGCTGACTGTCCCGCTGGGTTACTCCAGCATTTTGGGTCGAATGAATATTTTAGTGCAGGAATGAATGAATATGTGTGTCTGCATGTATGTCTGTGTGAATTTCGGTGAGTGTGTGTTTGGTGGTGTCCGCGTTTGCGAGTGTCTCTATGCCTGTGTGTGTGTCTGGAAGCGTCTGTGTGTATGTGCGTCCGTATGTGTGTCTGGGTGCGTGCGCGTGTGTGTGTTTGGTTCTGTGTATGTCTGTGTGTGTGTTTACGGTTGTCTGTGTGTGTGTGTGTGTGTGTGTGTGTGTGTGCGTGCTGGTCTACTTTGTGAGTGTGACTGAGAGTGAGAGTGAGTGTTGAGTGTGTGGGGGTCAGTACATACAATACTGGAACCTACAGTGTCTGAACTTGACAATGAGCAGCCTCGAGGAGCCGCACTGTCCGTAATCGATGCGTTTACACCCGCACTGCTGCCGCCGCCGACCTTGCAGGGAGGAGCGACATGAGCCGCGGGTCTGTGGCCCAGTGACCCGCTTCCCGGCTCCCAGTGACCCGCTTCCCGTCAACACACCACATCATCCTTAAAATATCAGCCAAGTAATCACAGTTTAAAAAATAATACGATTTTGTGTCAGACTGTTTTCACAAATGAAATCAATTAAAAGTTGCAAAAGTAGTTAATCCACACGACGCCAGAAAGTAAAGATAAAACTTTGAGGCAATGATCTTAGCAGTCGATTATAAACAGTGTGAAGGGTCCCGACCCCAACCGTCCATTCCCTCCACAGATGCTGCCGGACTCACTGAAGTCCTCAGCACTTTGTGTTTTGTTGAAGATTGCAGCATCTGCAGTTAATTGCGTCTCCATTATAAATGGTCAAATTGCGTAAGCATTGCGGCTCAAGACTGGAAGCTGTCATTAGATGGGGAATGCTGAAATTCACACCGCAGGGTTACCAGCCGAGTGACAGACTGGAGCTCAGGGTCTGGGCTTGAACCAGCCGGCGCGCTCCGCACCGCGGGGACGTGCAGCGCCCGGGCATTAAAGCAGCCTCGTGCAAAGTTTTGCAATGAGGTATGTTTAGAAATACCGTGCATACAGGGGAAAACATTGTGGCCAATTCATATTTATTATACACAGTTACATTTCATTTCTGCACAGCTCAATGTTGAAAATCTCCTCGTCAACTAAAAGCGTTTAAACTGTTTTTGAATGACCTTAGGACTTTAATAGGCAATAGTTTACAGTAACCACCTCTGCCTCATAACCTTTGTCTGTCAGAAAAGGTTGGGCGGCTCACAGAGCAGGGCCCTTCCACATCTGTCAAGTTCATATTTGACAGTAAATCTTTCCAAGAAGTCCCATTATTTCTGGAACAGTTTATACGGGTCGCGGAACAATTGAAACGCTTAAAAATATCAACGCGTTTTCAAACATTTATGCCGAAGTACTTTTCACCACTTTTGTGACGCTTCACTTGTTACGGTCTCTCCGTTCAAAAAGTGTGTGTGTGTGTGTGTGTGTGTGTGTGACTGACAAACATTCGTATTCTTCATCCAAGCCACTGTTGAATTTACAATGGACCAGTGACAGTATACAGTATATATTGTGAAATGCAACGTTTATTTCCAAACACATAGCTGTGTTTATATATGATTTAATAACTGAACTAATTTTAACAACTTATTTTTCACGAGTTGCCTTGCACTATTAAAAACTGAAGCAGCAGACCAAGGTTTAGCCTCCAAGGAGACAAGCGAGCTGTTGGCCAGCCCGCCGCCGCTGCATGTGTACTGCACAGACTGTACACATTATGTGTCTACAGTAACGGTGGACACAGGTCACTGAGTTTGTACACATCGTGAGTTGTATCGCTCACCCTTTGTGTATTTCACTGCTTGCAAATAATCACCGCTTCCCTCTCACTCCGTGTTCGCTCCTGAAATCTGAAGATGGAAGTCGACCTGAAATAGATGTTGCCTGGCCCGCTGAGTTCTTACAGCAAAATTTTACTCAAGATTGCAGCATCTGCAGCTCCGTATGTCTCACTCTGTGTTTATAAGAGAGTCAAGAGTATTTTATTATCATATGTCCTGAAATCGGAACAATGAAATGCTTACTTGCAGCAGCACCATATATATAGTTTGCCGAGTACTATGTTTACATATCTGTAGAGCTGCTGCAAGTAAGAATTTAATTGTTCCGATTTCAGGACATATGACAATAAAATACTATATATATATATATAGTATTTTATTGTCATATAATCCAATCATAATCACAATAATACTTTATTAGCCAAGTATGTTTTGCAACACAGGAGGAATTTCATTTGCCAAGTCAGTCATACAAATAAAAAGCAACGGAACACACAAAACACATGTTAACATAAACATCCACCACAGTGACTCCTCCACATTCCTCACTGTGATGGAAGGCGAAACAAAATTCAAATCTCTTCCCTTAGCTCTCCCGCGGTCGGGGGTCTCGAGCCCTCCATTGACTGGACGATCTTGACTCTCGTAGTCGGCGGCGTTTGGGCCCTCCGCATCGGGGCGATCAGCTCCTGCATCGGGGGGATGTCAGCTCCCCTGCGCCGGCGTTGGAGTTCCCGACTAGGCCTCTCCCGAGACTGCGAGCTCGCGATGCTAAAGTCTGCATGGAGCGAGTTGGAGCGATTCCAGGCAAGGGATCGACTCCGATGTTAAGTCCACGCCCGCGGTGGGGCTCAAGGTATATATATATATAATTGTCATTGTCCTGAAAACTATATATATATATTTATATATATATTTCGTTTATGTGTATATACATATATATAAAAACAAACAATTATAGTGTAAAGCCAAAAATAATACCCCCAAGTAGATATAATTTGGAACATATTTGGTTCAGAGATTGATGATTGTGGAGGAAAAGCTGCTCCTGAACCTAGACGTCATCACGGTTTTCAGGTCCTATGCCTTCTGCACCGTGCCAGGAGTGAAATGAAAGCATGGTCGCGGTGGTATCGGTCTCCGATGCTGGCCGCCTTTTTGAAGCAGCGACTCCTGTAGATTTCTTTCGATTGTGGGGAGGTCAGTACCCGTGATGGGTTGGGCAGTGTTCATTACTTTTGCAATCTTCTTCATTCTTGTGCATTCGAGTTGCTGAACCAGGCCATTGTGATATGTTAGGTCATGATGCAACCAGTCAATTTGTTTTCGTCAGTACACTTGTAGAAATTCAAGAGACCATTCGTTGACATTCTGAATCCCCTCAATCATCTAAGAAAATAGAGACATTGATGGGCGTACTTTATGATTGCATCAATGTGCTGGGCCCAGGACAGATCTTCACTTTGGTGGCAAAAACAGGAAAGTAGACTATTATCTAAATGGTGGCCGATTAGGAAAAGGGGAGATGCAACGAGACCTGGGTGTCATGGTACACCAGTCATTAAAAGTAGGCATGCAGGTGCAGCAGGCAGTGAAGAAGGCGAATGGTATGTTAGCATTCATAGCAAAAGGATTTGAGTATAGGAGCAGGGAGGTTCTACTGCAGTTGTACAGGGTCTTGGTGAGACCACACCTGGAGTATTGCCTACAGTTTTGGTCTCCTAATCTGAGGAAAGACATTCTTGCCATAGAGGGAGTACAGAGAAGGTTCACCAGACTGATTCCTGGGATGTCAGGACTTTATTATGAAGAAAGACTGGATAGACTCGGTTTGTACTCGCTAGAATTTAGAAGATTGAGGGGGGATCTTATAGAAACGTACAAAATTCTTAAGGGGTTGGACAGGCTAGATGCAGGAAGATTGTTCCCGATGTTGGCAAAGTCCAGAACAAGGGGTCACAGTTTAAGGATCAGGGGGAAATCTTTTAGGACCGAGATGAGGAAAACATTTTTCACACAGAGAGTGGTGAACGTCTGGAATTCTCTGCCACAGAAGGTAGTTGAGGCCAGTTCATTGGCTATATTTAAGAGGGAGTTAGATGTGGCCCTTGTGGCTAAAGGGATCAGGGGGTATGGAGAGAAGGCAGGTACAGGATACTGAGTTGGATGATCAGCCATGATCATATTGAATGGCGGTGCAGGCTCGAAGGGCCGAATGGCCTACTCCTGCACCTATTTTCTATGTTTCTATGTTTCAGAGATATGCACGTCCAGGAATTTTAAGTTTTTGACTATCTCCACCACCGTCCTGTTGATGAAGACAGGTTTGTGCATTTCACTGCTTCACACACCACACTAAATTGTACATCAACCTTCAAAGTAGATGTGTCCATTTTGTACATGGAACTACCTGCACACATATTCACCACACAGGTCCATGGTTCTGTGTTTGTTCACATTGCTGTCATTGTACATTTAACAACATCGGGATATGCTTGCTACTACTATTGTCTATTCCGCACTACTCATGTCTATTTATTTGTTTGTTTTTCTTATATATACTGAATTGTTGTGTTGATTATTATGGGTTTTATTGAGTAATATGTTTACATATGTGTTGTGCTGCTGCAAGTATGAGTCATTGTTTCATTTCGGGGCATATGACAATAAAATATTCTTGACTCTCGACTTGCTCGTACATACTGGCACCGTTGGAGTACATTTCTCTATGCACCTCCATTTTCTGAGTGAGTTGTAAAGGTGATTACACATCAGCACATGCCACAGACCAGCTCTGGGATTCTGCAAGGGCATGTCAGGCTGGAGGGATGGATTCATGCTCCAATCGACTGTAAACAAGGCCATCTTCTCTCCTTCCCCAGTGTTGATTATATATTATACAAGGACATCTTACAGCTGAAATCATAGACTCTAGACCCCAGGAAGTCTTGTGGCAACATTACTTATTACCATATCAATGTTCATTGTTCAATATCAACCTAAGCTAAATAACTGAACTAAACCAGGACAAAGCTGAGTTACTCCAGCATTTTGTGTCTATCTTTGGTATAAACCAGCATCTGCAGTTCCTTCCAACACAGGATAAAGCTGGCCATCCATTATGGGCCATTGACAGCAGAATTATATATTACCACAGATTGTCACTTTGTGGCTTAACATATCGCTCAGTTTATCATTACCAAGCCCAGATACGGACTTTGGTTCAATGAGAAGGATGAGCTCAGAGCAGATATACCTTAGAATGAGGTGCCAATCCATAGAACAGACAATGTGCAATGGATACCTCTGAACTGTCACACCGCCACAGGTTCCATTGACGCTCTAGGGTAAGTTCATATCATGAAGGCAATCCACAAATATTCTGATCCTTAACTATGCCACAGTACAGTCTAGACTGCTGAGTGATTGATTCATTTCACTGTTCCCATAGGTTTGCCACCCCCACAAAGCCAGTACTTGGCCACTTCCATCCACTCCATGTGGCCAATAAATAGCAGAGGACACTGGATATAGAAAGGGTGGTGCCATCAGCGACGGCAACCTCGCCAACAGTCTGTCTGTCTTCTTGTTATTATTGTTATTTTTAGTGTCTTTTAAAAAGTATGTGTTAATGTTCTCTGCTTTTTTTATGTGGGCGGTGGGGGTCGGGGGAAACCTTTTTTTCAATCTCTTACCTTGCCGGAGATGTGATTGTTTTCCGGATCGTATCTCCAGTCACTCTGAGGCCTAACATCATGGAGCTGGCGGCCTTGTTCGAGACTGACTTTGAGCCCCACGCGGGGCCGTGGACTTACCATCGGAGCCTGCGATCCCTTGCCCCAGATCGACGCTCCGACTGCGGATTCCAACATCGAGGAGCTCGCAGTCTTGGGTTGAGACTGATGTCGGAAAGCTCCAAAGTCGCAAGAGGTTCGACTAGCCCCGACCCGGGGTCCGATCACCCAGTACGGGGGAAGCTGAGATCCCCCCCCCCCCCTGATGCGGGAGCCAAGATTGTCCGGTTAACGGAAGGTTCGAGGTCTCTTACCATGGAAGAACAAAGAAGGGAAGCGATTGAACTTGTTTGTTGCCTTCCATCATGGTGAGGAATGTGGAGGAGTCACTGTGGTGGATGTTTATGTTAAAATATATTTTGTGTGTCTTGTTGCTTTTTATTGGTATGAATGTATGGCAAATCAAATTCATCCTATGTTGCAAAACATACTTGGCTAATAAAGTATGATTATGATTATGATGTGGGACCAAATTACATCCCAGCTGCAATCCTGCATGATCATCAGGCATGTCAGGAGTGGGATTTAACTTTGCACGTTTCGATATGTGCCATCAAACAACACCCAAGAAGCTCACACCATCCACAAAGGTGCCATTTGACTGGTATCCATTAATTTCCTCTGTAATGTTTGGGCTAAAACAGACTTCTCAGCAAAAATTGAACAGTCCGTATGTCGACTGCCGGATCAAGGACTGAGTTCCCCTGGTCATCGCCTTTACCCCACCAGCCTCCACATCCAACACATCACACTCTGATATTTACATCACGTCCAACGTAGTCCTACTTCTAGTTACATGTTCCCATCTCCACCCTTTTCCATCTTCCGCAGAGACGGCTCCTTATGTAATTCCTTGATTCACTCACCCCTTCCCACCCAAACCACCCTCTCCCCAGGTACTTTCCCCAGCAACTGTAGGAGATGTAAAATCTGTCACCATACCTCCTCCCTCGCCTCATCCAGAGACCCAACGGTCTTTCCAGGTGAAACAGATGTTCACATGCATCTTCTCTAACCTCATCTACTGCACTGCACACTAATCTTTCAGTCCTGGGTATCCAATTGCCAGAGTGAGGTCACACACAAACTGGAGGAACAGCACCTTATAGTCTGCTTGGGTAGCTTACAACCCGATGGTATGAATGTTGAATTCTTCAATTTTAGGTAACTTCTAATCAATCCCCATCTCTTTTCTTCCCCATATCCACCCTTTCTTTCCCCCCTTCCCTCCCCTGGGCCCCACCTGAACACCCATCTATTTCTCCCCTCCCCCGCAACCCCCCCCCCCCCCCCATCCGCGACTTTCTTTCCCCTGGCTTCACAATTGCAACTCTTCAAAACTGCCTCTTACCTACTGTTCTTATCTCTGGCATTGGTTCCGACCAACTGCCTGTCAAAAATTCCCCTTCGCCTGCATCGACCTAAGACCTGCCATGCTTTGTTCTTTCTCTCCCCTTTTCCAGCTTTCTTCCCACCCCCCCCCCAACAATCAGTCTGAAGAAGGGTCTCAACCCCAAACGTTATCTATCCATGTTCTCCAGAGATGCTGCCTTACCTGCTGAGTTACTCCAGCACTTTGTGTCTTTTAGTGTATTAACCAGCAGTTCTTTGTTTCTACATCTTTAATAAACTTAATTTATTGGTAACCTTGAAGTGTTCATTCTCCATCATTGATCTGAATCCTCAAAACATTGTACCATAACAACCCCAAACATTCATTGCCTTCACAGAGTCATACAGCACGGAATTTGGCCCTTCAGCCCAACTTGTCCATGCCGAACAAGATACCCTATCTAAGCTAATTCCATTTGCCTGCATTTGGCCCATATCCTTCTAAATCTTCCTGTCTAAGTGTGGTTTTAATGTTGTTATATACCTGCCTCAACAATTTCTTTGGTAGGTTGACACAAAATGTTGGAGTAATTGAGCAGGACAGGCAGCATCTCTGGAGAAAAGGAATGGGTGACATTTCAGGACGAGACTCTTCTTCAGACTGATGTCAGGGGAGTGGGCGGAGATAGGATGTAGTCGGAGACAGTAAGACTGGTGGGAGAACTGGGAAGGGGGAGGGGATGGCGAGAGAGGGAAAGCAAGGGCTATTTGATATTAGAGGTCAATGTTCATACCGCTGGGATATAAGCTACCCAAGCGAAATATGAGGCGCTGTTCCTCCAATTTGCGCTGGGCCTCACTCTGACAATGGAGGAGGCCCAGGACAGAAAGGTCAGTTTTGGAATGGGAGGGGGAGTTAAAGTGCTGAGCAACCGGGAGACCAGGTAGGTTAAGGCGGACTGAGCGGAGGTGTTCAGCGAAACGATTGCTGAGCCTGCGCTTGGTCTCGCCGATATACAGAAGTTGACACCTGGAACAGCGGATACAGTGGATGAGGTTGGAGTAGATGCAAGTGAATATCTGCCTCACCTGAAAAGACTGTTGGGGTCCTTGGATGGGGTCGAGGGGGGAGGTAAAGGGACAGGTGTTGCATTGCCTGCAGTTGCTGGGGAAAGTACCTAGGGAGGGGGTGGTTTAGGTGGGAAGGGACAAGTTGACCATGGAGTTGCGGAGGGAACGGTCTCTGCGGAAAGCAAAAAGGGGTGGAGATGGGAAGAGGTGGCCAGTAGTGGGATCCCATTGGAGGTGCAGAAAATGTGGGAGGATTATATGCTGTATGCGATGGCTGATGGGGTGGAAGGTGAGGACAAGGGGGACTCTGTCCTTGTTACGAATGGGGGGAGGGGGAGTAAGAGCGGAAATGTATTTGGCAGCCTGTTCTCTATAGCCAACAACCTCTGAATTCACTACCGTTAAATACTACTGTAGCAATAACAGCATTCAACAAATCTAGTCCCTGGTTTAGAAACATCAGACTCTGAATTCTGCTGGTAATGTGCCCCCCTCCACTGGAACAGCACAGAGAGCTTTGTTAAATCTTTGACAGCTTAAGATTGAAATAGAGTGCAACACTTTTGTATACAAAGACTATCCACAGTCAACCCAGCAATGCATCACCACTTGACGTTGCATGGCATGTTGCATGGCATGCATCGTGCCCCAGCAAAGTGCCCAGACTCAGCTGCACGATAGCACTATACATGTGCACAGAGACCGGCCCACTGAGGTGGGGTACACGAGGGCGCGCAAGTAGTTCCGGGCTTTGCTCACTTTCATTGCCAGGAGGGTGGGCTCCTGGGGAAAGATGCGACCAATGGGAGAGGCGCATGCAACAGGCTGAGGATGCATTCAGTTTGTCTCTGTGTTTTGGATCCAGATTGCAGTACAACAGTGCAGTGTAACAGTGCATGCTTATGGATCCATTGTATGCAAGTTACCGGATTCATATCTTACCCCAAATTGTTATTTGTTGAAAAATATCACTTTGCACAAACGGTCATTAATACTAAAAATTCTGCATTAGATGCAACTTTCTCCTTTGGAGAAATGCATATAAACAGGCAATAAAAGGCAGTCGGCGAATCTTTGGTCCGGACTGGATTTGTCTGAATCTAAAAATAGTTGCGGTTGACGCCGCCTCGCTTTGCAGCGCGCCCCTGCTGCTCGGGAGAAGCGCAAGCGTAAGTGGGACAAGCGGTGTGTCAGAGCATGAAGCTGCAAACGTGCAATTAGAGCTGGTGTCTCTGCCAGAGGATTCTGCAAAGTAAAGCGGCAGCTCTGCACAATGCAAATCAACAGCAGTGTTTTGATTTCATTTGTGTCTCAAATTATATTTGCACCTTAATAAGAAAAATATTAACACTACCTATTTACAGAGCACTGTCAGAGATTTGCTATTGGGGCCGCTTCCGCTTGGGATTGAGGGCATTCCCTTGGAAGCGAACCTGGGAGTAAATCACAGTGGGCACCAAAGATCATATAGCGGAGCTCCTCTAGTATCATTGGTGGGCACCGTGGTGGGGGGTAGTGATTGGCTTGTGCAGTGCTGCTCGGTGGCGAGGAGCCGTGGCTGATGTTCTTTGTGGAACCGGGCAGTTGTGGGCTCACCATTTTTCACAACCTCAACGATCCCAAAAATGCTTTGCAGCTCATGAAATGTGATCCATGATGTGATGTCTGATGTGGTGTTACAGTACTCGAGGGCTTGAGTTATAGGGCAGGCTAGGTCTTTATTCCATGGAGCCCAGGAGGCTGAGGGGTGATCTTATAGAGGTGTATAAAATCGTGAGGAATAAATAAGGTGAATGCACAGTTTTTAACCCAGAGAGTAGGGGAATCGTGAACCAGAGGGCATAGGTTTAAGGTGAGAGTGGAAATAACTAATACGAACCTGAGGGTCATTCTTTTTCCCCACACAGAGTGTGGCGGGTATATGGAACAAGCTGCCCGAGGACATATTTCCTATCCATAAATATTTCCTACCATAACATTGAAAATATATTTGGACAGGTACATGGATAGGAAATATTTAGAGGGATATGGGCCAAATAGAGGCAGGTGGGATTAACGTAGATGAAGTGTCGGCATGGGCAAGTTGGGCCGAAGGGCCTGTTTCTGCGCTGTATATCTCTAGCTCCCTATAACACACAGCAGGGTCCCACAGAGTGTCGAGCCGAGTTGAGATTATTATTATATGCACATGTACAGGTACGATGATAATTTTACAGTTTAAAAAAAAAAGTACAGGAGTAGGCCATTCGGCCCTTCGAGCCTGCACCGCCATTCAATATGATCATGGCTGATCATCCAACTCAGTATACTGTACCTGCCTTCTCTCCATACCCCCTGATCCCTTGAGCCACAAGGGCCACATCTAACTCCCTCTTAAATATAGCCAATGAACTGGCCTCAACTACCTTCTGTGGCAGAGAATTCCACAGATTCACCACTCTCTGTGTAAAAAATGATTTTCTTATCTCGGTCCTAAAAGACTTCCCCCTTATCCTTAAACTGTGACCCCTTGTTTTGGACTTCCCCAACATTGGGAATAATCTTCCTGAATCTAGCCTGTCCAACCCCTTAAGAATTTTGTAAGTTTCTATAAGATCCCCCCTCAATCTTCTAAATTCTAGCGAGTACAAGCCGAGTCTATCCAGTCTTTCTTCATATGAAAGTCCTACAATCCCAGGAATCAGTCTGGTGAACCTTCTCTGTACTCCCTCTATGGCAAGAATGTCTTTCCTCAGATTAGGAGACCAAAACTGTACGCAATACTCCAGGTGTGGTCTCACCAAGACCCTGTACAACTGCAGTAGAACCTCCCTGCTCTTATACTCAAATCCTTTTGCTATGAATGAAACATACCATTCGCTTTCTTCACTGCCTGCTGCACCTGCATGCCTACTTTCAATGACTGGTGTACCATGACACCCAGGTCTCGTTGCATCTCCCCTTTTCCTAATCGGCCACCATTCAGATAATAGTCTACTTTCCTGTTTTGCCACCAAAGTGGATAACCTCACATTTATCCACATTATACTGCATCTGCCATGCATTTGCCCACTCACCCAACCTATCCAAGTCACCTTGCAGCCTCCTAGCATCCTCCTCACAGCTAACACTGCCCCCCAGCTTAGTGTCATCCGCAAACTTGGAGATGTTGCATTCAATTCCCTCATCCAGATCATTAATATATATTGTAAATAGCTGGGGTCCCAGCACTGAGCCTTGCGGTACCCCACTAGTCACTGCCTGCCATTCTGAAAAGGACCCGTTTACTCCTACTCTTTGCTTCCTGTCTGCCAGCCAGTTCTCTATCCACATCAATACTGAATACCGTGTGCTTTAAGTTTGCTTACTAATCTCTTATGTGGGACCTTGTCGAAAGCCTTCTGAAAGTCCAGATATAACACATCCACTGGTTCTCCCTTATCCACTCTACTAGTTACATCCTCAAAAAATTCTATAAGATTCGTCAGACATGATTTACCTTTCATAAATCCATGCTGACTTTGTCCAATGAATTCACCACTTTCCAAATGTGCTGCTATCCCAGTTGCAGCAGCATAACAGCTCAGGCCACACACAAAACAAATTATTCATAAATTACACATAATATATCTAAAAGACAGAAGTCTGCATAAAAAAAACATGTCCACAAAGATAATGATTACAAAACCAAGTCCACTGTAGTGCAAAAGGCATTTATCGATAACTTCAAAGGGCAATGGAGAGCCAACCGTGTTGGTGTGGACTGTGGTCAGATCATGCTGGGCAAGGTTGGCTGATCTCCTTCCCTACAGGACTGTCGAGTGCCTGTTGGGTTACTCTATGACTGGAAGCTTCATGGACACTTTCATCGAAATCAGACTATACTACGGGCATCTTACACTGCGGTCAGATTCCCAGCATGTTGATGCATTCATAAAGCAAGCCCATCAATGCCTCTCCTTCCATAGAAGTATGTTAACGAACGCTCTCATAAACTTCTACACCTGTAGAATAGAGAGCATGTTGACTGGTTGCATGACAGCCTGGTTCGGCAACTCGAATGCCCAGGAACGAAGAAACATTGCAATAAGTGGTGAACACTGCTCAGTCCATCAATGGTACTGACCTCCCCACCATCGTAGGGATCTACAGGAGTCGCTGCCTGAAGGAGGCAGCCAGCATCGTCAGAGACCCACACCACCCTTGCCATGTTCTCATTTCACTCTTGCCATCAAGAAGAAGGTATAGGAGCCTGAAAACTGTAACATCCAGGTTCAGTAGCAAAAATAAATTCTTCCCTGCACCCAACATGATATTAAACCCTACCACCTCCAAATAGGCTCTGAACTATACAGACTTGGGGGCATTAGGCTTGACTTTGCACTATTATTGTTTGTTTATTTGTCTTTTTTTGTACATATATATAACAATATATGTGGTTTATCATGAGTTTTACAGATTACTATATTTACATTCTGTATCTGTTGTGCTGCTGCAAGTAAGAATCCCATTGTTCCGTTTTGAGACATATGACAATGAAACACTCTTGTCTCTTAACTCTTGATATCTGCATTATTGGTCCAGGCCTCTGAATGCTAGATTTGTTACAACACATCTGTAGCAGTCTGTGGAACAAGCTTCAACACAATCCAGAGTACTCTACATCTTGAGAAGGACAAAAGCTGGAACAACCTTCTCTTATACAGAAGCTTGATGAGGACGGATCTCATTGAAACTTACCGAGTAGTGAATGTCCTAGAGTGGATATGGAGAGGTTGTTTCCACTAGTGAGAGAGTCTAGGACTAGTGGGCATAGCCTCAGAATTTAAGTTTGTATCTTTAGAAAGGAAATGAGGAAGATTTTTTTTTTGACAGCAGTTGGTGAATCTGCGGAATTAATTGCAACAGACACCAAGTCATTGGGTATTTTTAAATGGGCCAAACACAGGCAGGTTGGACTAGCGCAGAAGAGACATGTTGGTTGGCATGGGCGTTGGGCCAAAGGGCCTGTTTCCATGCTGTATGACTGTGACTCTAGCCAGGAAGCTGGCAGCTGGTAAGGATTGCAGGCATTGCGGCCCCGCATCTGCCTCCTGGTACCCAAACTGCAGATCACAGCACATGGTAAATGCTGCAGCTTGCATCCAACAGCCCCAGCAAGACAGTGACCGAGTTATACTCCTGTTAACACCACATACTATTGTGCTGGCTCTGCTTGTCTCTTTAGATATTTCTGACAGAGTAGAGGCGCATATAATTGGTAATTTTCTTTGGCAAGAATCGTTCCTCTTCAATTTGACACAACAGATGAGCTGTTAAAACAGCATCAAATTTACAGTGGCTTAAGTTGCAATACCTTAAGTGAGGGTTGTGAGGTGAAAGCTCATATCCTATCAGCTGCTTTAGGAGTCCTGGCAATGTGATAGGGTGCTACGTAAATTCAAACTCCTATTTGAGGATGTGAAGCAGGCTGATGCATTGAGCAGAACATCATGGGAATTATCAGAGGAAGCTGTTTTGGGGGGCAGTAAATTCAAGACCAGCGCAGATGAACACAACAAATCTTAGAGCATAGAACAGTACAGAACAGGATCAGGCTCTTCAGCCCACAATGTCAACGCCGAACATGATGCCGAGACCAACCCTTATCTGCCGCACATAATCCATATCCTTCCATTCCTTGCATATCCATGTGCCTATTCAAAAGTCTCTTAAACACTACTGTCAAATTTTCCTCCATCACCACCCCTGGCAGCGCATTCCAGGCACCCACCACCCTATGTGTAGAAAACATGCCCTGCATATCTCCTTTAAACGTTGCCGTTCTCACCTTAATGCTCCGCTCTCTAATATATGATTTTTTCATGTTATGAAAAAGTTCTGACTGTCTACCCTATCTAGGCCTCTCATAATTTTATATCGTTTTTCAGCTCTTCCTGCAACCTCCAGTGTTCCAGATAACCCTGTGCCATTCAGGTGAACAGCAGAGTCCTCCACGCTGGCTGCTCCTGGAGTGATCCAATAGTCAGCTTCATGTCAAGGATGCCAAGTGGGCAATTTGTCTTATTTATACCTCGTGGGATCTTGCTGTGTACGCCTTGTCATATGTTTACATAACTCTGGCTTGTGGACTTTGGAAAAAGATATTCTGTTAAACACGGAGCACACTCAATTATTCAGAGCATTTAATGATGTATGAACATCAGCCTGTTCTTTGCAGAGGTCTATAAGAAGTCCAGATACGACCATGACCTCTTTGGCCATCAAAAAGGCCAAAAGGGATTTCTGCTCTAAGCTGGAGGATGAGACGGATTGTTCGGCAACTGTGGCAGGGCTGAATGCCATCACCTCCTACAAGGCGAAATCAGGAGGCAGCTCAAACGACAGCGAAGCATCACTCCCTGACGAGCTCAATGCGCTCTAACCATATATATAACCATATAACCATAACAGCACGGAAACAGGCCATCTCGGCCCTACAAGTCCGTGCCGAACATTAAATTTTTTTTTTTTTTTTTTTAAATTAAAAATAAATACTTCCCCCTAGTCCCATCTACCTGCACTCAGACCATAACCCTCCATTCCTTTCCCGTCCATATACCCATCCAATCTATTTTTAAAGGATAACATCGAACCTGCCTCCACCACTTCCACTGGAAGCTCATTCCACACAGCTACCACTCTCTGAGTAAAGAAGTTCCCCCTAATGTTCCCCCTAAACTTCTGTCCCTTAATTCTCAAGTCATGTCCCCTTGTTTGAATCTTCCCTACTCTCAATGGGAAAAGCTTATCCACGTCCACTCTGTCTAACCCGCTCATAATTTTAAAGACCTCTATCAAGTCCCCTCTTAACCTTCTGCGCTCCAAAGAATAAAGACCTAACTTGTTCAACCTTTCTCTGTAACTTAGTTGCTGAAACCCAGGCAACATTCTAGTAAATCTCCTCTGTACTTGCTCTATTTTGTTGACATCCTTCCTATAATTAGGCGACCAAAATTGTACTCCATACTCCAGAATTGGCCTCACCAATGCCTTGTACAATTTTAACATTACATCCCAACTTCTATATTCAATGCTCTGATTTATAAAGGCCAGCACACCAAAAGCTTTCTTTACCACCCTATCTACATGAGATTCCACCTTCAGGGAACTATGCACAGTTATTCCTAGATCCCTCTGTTCAACTGCATTCCTCAATTCGCTACCATTTACCGTGTATGTCCTATTTTGATTTGTCCTGCCGAGATGTAGCACCTCACATTTGTCAGCATTAAACTCCATCTGCCATCTTTCAGCCCACTCTTCCAAATGGCCTAAATCTCTCTGTAGACTTTGAAAATCTACTTCATTATCCACAACACCACCTATCTTAGTATCAGCTGCATACTTACTAATCCAATTTTCCACACCTTCATCCAGATCATTGATGTACATGACAAACAACAGTGGACCCAACACAGACCCCTGAGGCACCCCACTAGTCACCGGCCTCCAACCTGACAAACAGCCATCCACCATTACTCTCTGGCATCTCCCATTCAGCCACTGTTGAATCCATCTTGCTACTCCACCATTAATACCCAACAATTGAATCTTCTTAACCAACCTTCCATGAGGAACCTTGTCAAAGGCCTTACTGAAGTCCATATAGACAACATCCACTGCTTTACCCTATTCAATTTCCCTAGTAACCTCTTCGAAAAATTCAAGAAGATTAGTCAAGCATGACGCACGGTTTGATAGGGAGAACACTGATGTGCCTTCCCGAGCCCCTATTCGCCCTGATGGTGTTACAGTCATAGTCACAGAGGCCGACGTCAGAAGATCTTTCAGGGGGGTGAACCCTCGGAAAGCGCCTTGACCTGATGGTATACCCGGTCGAGTTCTCAAGACCTGTGCAGACCAACTGGCGGGAGTTTTTGCAGACATTTTCAACCTTTCACTTCTGAGGTCTGAGGTTCCCACATGCTTTAAGAGGGCATCAATAATACCGGTGCCCAAGTAGAGTAAGGTGACGTGCCTCAATGACTATCGACCAGTGACACTAACGTCTGTGGTGATGAAGTGCTTTGAGAGGTTGGTTTTGGTGCATATCAACTCCCATCTCGACAAGAACCTCGACCAACAACAGTTTGCATACCGCCACAACAGGTCAACGGAGGATGCTATTTCACTGTCTCTCCACTCCGCACTGGACCACTTGGACAGTAAAAACACCTACGTCAGGCTGTTGTTTATAGACTACAGCTCGGCGTTTAATACCATCATCCAAGCTGGTTACCAAGCTCACGGAACTGGGCCTCTGCGCAACCCTCTGCAATTGGATCCTCAACTTCCTCATCCACAGACCACAGTCTGTTCGGATTGGAGGAACCACTTCATCCTCAGTAACAATTCGTACGGGAGCACCTCAAGGCTGCGTGCTCAGCCCCCTGCTTTACTCACTCTATACCCATGACTGCGTAGCCGGTCATAGTGCGAACTCCATCATCAAGTTTGCCGATGACACCACTGTTGTGGGACGAATCACAGATGGGGATGTGTCAGAGGATAGAAGTGAGATCGACCGACTGACCAAATGGTGCCAGCACAACAACCTGGCTCTCAACATCAGTAAGACCAAGTAACTGATTGTTGACTTTAGTAGGGGAAGGATGAGGACCCACAATCCTGTTTATATCAACGGGACGATGGTGGAGAGGGTCAATAACTTCAAATTCCTGGGCATGCATATATCAGAAGATCTTTCCTGGACCCAGCACACCGATGCAATTGTAAAGAAGGCACATCAGCGACTCTAATTCCTGAGAAGATTACAGAGATTCGGCATGTCGAAGAGGATTCTCCTAAACTTCTACAGGTGCATGGTAGAGAGCATTCTGACTGGTTGCATTGTGGCCTGGTTCGGCAACTTGAAGGTCCAGGAGCGAAAAAGACTACAAAAAGTTGTGACCACTGTCCAGTCCATCACCGGCTTTCACCTCCCCACCGTCGAAGGGATCTATCACAGTCGCTGCCTCAAAAAGGCAGCCAAAATCATCAAGGACCCACACCATCC
The DNA here is from genome assembly GCA_038087875.1 of Malacoraja senta. Taxonomy (NCBI): domain Eukaryota; kingdom Metazoa; phylum Chordata; class Chondrichthyes; order Rajiformes; family Rajidae; genus Malacoraja; species Malacoraja senta. The sequence continues at coordinate 40,144,167 of CM075983.1, forward strand.
TGACTGCACACTTATCTCACCACTGCCATCAGGAAGAAAGTACAGGAGCCTGAAGACTAACGTCCAGGTTCAGGAACAGCCGCTTCCCCACAGCCATCAGGCTATTAAACACAACGAATAAGCTATGAGTTAAAGAATTGTTAAAGAAGGAACTGCAGATGCTGGAAAATCGAAGGTACACAAAAATGCTGGAGAAACTCAGCGGGTGCAGCAGCATCTATGGAGCGAAGGAAATAGGCAACGTTTCGGGCCGAAACCCTTCTTCAGACTAAGCTATGACTAAGCTATTCTTTAGAATAAGCTATGAGCTCTGAACTGCAAAGACTATATTATTATTTGTTATTTGCACTATATTTGTTATTTATTGAACTTTTTCTTTTTTTCCCCATTAGATACAATGTTTACATATTCACATATTCTGTTGTGCTGCAGCAAGTAAGAATTTCATTGTCCCATCCGGGACATAAGACAATAAAACACTCTTGACTTGACCATTATGACTTTGATGTTGTAAGGGTTCACTAATGACAATGAAGACATTTCTATATCAGTGAGCTGTGCTGTATTTCGCTGTTCAACCTCTCACAGTGGATCCAGCAATTGGCCCGTGATGGCTGATGAAGCAGAACACTTCCCAACTTGGAAAGGAAGAAGGAAGATGTTTCCATCAGCCTGTTTGCAGCCTCTGCAGCTAATTTACTGGGTATTTTTGAAATGTAGTAATTGTTGTAGGTAGAAAGCATGGAGTCAGCTGTGCACAACAAGATCCCACAAACAGCAATGTTATTTTGATACGGAGGGAAAGTCTCTCTTGAAAATAGAACAACATGGCTGCCAACCTCTACTTGAGAGGGCAGTCATATCTTACTCAATGTCCAATCCAAAAGACGGTGCCTATAACCCGGTGGCACAGCCTCAGACTTGCACAGGCTTTAACAGACTAGATATTGGCATCTGTCTCTGGAGTGGGTCTACTTCAATGCCAATTGTATTTGAAGGAGCAGTGGTACAAACAGAGTAGTACTGAGGGAACACCACATTATTGGAGGGTTGGTATTAAGAGAGTGCCACATTGGAGGAGCAGTACTGGGGGAGTGCCACACTGTTGATGGACAGTACTGGGGGAGTGCCAAACTGTCGGAGGGCTGATACTGAGGGAGTGTCATGTTGGAGGGCAGTATTGAGGAGTGGCATATTGTTGGAGGGCCAGTACCGAAGAGTGCCATGTTGATGGAGCGCAGTATTGAGGGGGTGATGGATGGTTGGGAGTGTGGTAGTGAAGGAGTATCACAGCATTGGAGGAACAGTCCTAAAGAAGGTGCTGCACTGTAGGAGTTGATATACTGGCAGAGGTTGGTACTGGAGGAAGAGTCATCCTGAGGATGTATTGCAGAGTCAGTACTCAGTAATCTTGTGTAGTCAGAACAGCATGGGGATTAAAGTTGGATGGCCAGCTTAGGTAGTGTAGAAGATCCAATGGATGTAACCACTGCATGGCAGCCCACTGTTTGCCTGGTTTTATCTGTAACTAATACGTCTGAAGAACGGTCTCAGCCCGAATCGTCATTCATTCCTTCTATCCAGAGATGCTGCCCGAGTTACTCCAGCATTTTGTGTCTATCTAGAATAAATATTTTCCTTGCAGTTTTTGAGATGTCACTGGGCAAAACTTTGCCATTCTGTTGCCTTCAACATTGAACTCCACTCTGGGCTTTTTATGCATAGATACATAGAATATAGAAATAGGTGCAGGAGTAGGCCATTCAGCACTCCGAGCCATTCAATGTGATCATGGCTGATCATCCACAATCAGTATCCCTTCCCTGCCTTCTCTCCGTATCCCTTGATTCCGCTAGCCCTGAGCTCTATCTAACTCTCTTTTGAATTAATCCAGTGAATTCCACAAATTCACAACTCTCTGGATGAAAATGTTTTTCCTCATCTCAGTTCTAAATGGCCTGCCCCTTATTCTTAAACTGTGGCCCATGGTTCTGGACTCTCCCAACATCAGGAACATGTTTCCTGCATCTAGCATGCCCAATCCCTTAATAATTTTATATGTTTCTATAAGATTCCCTCTCTTCCTTCTAAATTCCAGTGCATACAAGCCCAGTCGTTCCATTCTTTCATTATATGACAGACCTGCCATCCTGGGAATTAACCTCATGAACCTACGGTGCACTCCCTCAATAGTAAGAATGTCCTTCCTCAAATTAGGAGGAACTGCACACAATACTCCAGATGTGGTCTCACCAGGGCCCTGTACAACTACAGAAGGACCTCTTTGCTCCTATACTCAAATCCTCTCATTATGAAGGCGAACATGCCATCCACTTTCTTCACTGCCTGCTCGACCTGCATGCTTACTTTCAGTGAATGATGTACAAGGACACCCGGGTCACATTGCACTTCTCCTTTTCCTAATCTGAGACCATTCAGATAATAATCTGCCTTCTTGCCACCAAAGTGGATAACCTCACATTTATCTACATTATAGTGCATCTGCCATGCATCTGCCCACTCACCCAACCTATCCAAGCCACCCAGCTTTGTGTCATCTGCAAATAAGCTAATGTTACTTTTAATTCCTTCATCTAAATCATTAATATATATTGTGAATAGTTGCGGCCCCAACACCGAGCCTTGCGGTAGCCCACTTGTCACTATCTGTCATTCTGAAGGGGAATCGTTCCCTACTCTTTGTTTCCTCTCTGCCAACCAATTTTCTATCCATGTCAATGTCCTACACCCTATACCACGTGGTCTAATTTTGCCCACTAAATCCATGCTGACTTGGACCGATCCTGTTACTGCTATCCAAATACATCTTTAATAAATGACTCCAGCATCTTCCCCACCACCGATGTCAGGCAAACTGGTCTATAATTCCCTGCTTTCTCTCTCCCTCCTTTCTTAAAAAGTGGGCAAACATTACCTACCCTCCAATCCACAGGAACTGATCCAGAATCTATAGAACATTGGAAAATGATCACCAAAGTGCTTTATGATCTTAGACTCTGTGGGGTGTGTTACTTATTTTGTCTCTGTCTCTGCCGATGGGAGTAGTGAACATCCTGGGGTGACGTCAGTGAGAAAGATCCCTGTCCCTATCCTGGGTTCTTGCTTTCTGCCTCCAGAAGCTGAGCACGCAGAGAGAGAAAATCTGTCTGGTCCTGACAGAATACTAAATGCAAACCTTACTGCAGCTAAATGCTCGCCGCAGTGGGCTGATAGGCAGGCATAAGACAAGAGATTGATGTGTGCTGAGCAACTGAAATATCACTGTCTTAGTAACACTGAGACAGGTAGATGACATTATAAAAATGAATTGTATTTGCGTGGAGTTAAGATACCAGGTGCACTCAGGCATGGAATTGGAATCTTTCTTTACTATGGTTTGAGAATTGAAGCAATAATATCCTCCAGATCGCAGTGTCATTTTGATTACTCGCCCTCCTCTTCACGTGATCACCCTGGTTGTACTGTTGCTGAATGGGAGAGCTCCTCATTATGTCACCTCTGGCCCGACGATATGGAACTTGGAGAGGTTTACTCTCTCTTGGCCATCAGCTGACATTTCACCCCAGGCTGGAACAGAGGGCAGTAACACCAAGTTCCTGCACCCTAGAAAATGACTTCAAGGCAAAGCTGGAGAGTTAGAAAGAAATAATTTAATCGTTTGTGGAAAAAATGTCTTTAAGGCTGGTGGAGTGACTTTTTAAAGGAAGGAATGTGGCTTGTCCTTGGCTTACTATCTCGTTTGATATGTCATTGAGAGTCATGTAGGTGTAACGGAGTTTGCTGTATAGTTACCATTGCACACCTGACATAGGGGCACCTTTTCTCTGAATCATCACACTTCATAATTCAGGAAAAACTAGGACTCCGATTTGCTGTGCTAATTGCAGAGCACTGAAATAATAAATTACATGTAACTTAAACTCCCTGGTTGGTGCAGCATTGTATTTTCTGCCTGAAAAAGCCAGTGCAAGTGTTTCAGGGTCCCACAGTATTTTGTGTTGCAAAATAATGCGATCTGAAAAATAGATTCTGTTCTTTGCTTGATGAAGGATCATTGACCCGAACTGTCAACCCCACTCTTTTCTGCCCAGCTGCTGCCTGATCTCCTGGGCATTTTCACCTTTTCTTTGAAATTTCCAGAATGAATTTGCATCAAATTTCTTTTTTTTGTCGAAAATATGGTATGTGGAAACCCTTCATACAAGTATTCAATCCCATAGACTCAGAGATTCAGCATGAAAACAGGCCCTTCTGCTCACATTGTCCATGCAAATCAAGTTGATGTTCTGGACTACTATTTGTCAGCATTTGACCCATAGCCCTCTAAACCCTTCCTATCCATATATCTGTCCAAACGACTTTTAAAATAGAATACAATACAATACCATTTATTGTCATTTGAACCTCAAATGAAATTCAAACGAAATTTGGTTTCTGCAGTCATACAAACAAGTAAAAAGAACCAAGACACAACACAATTTACACAAACATCCATCACAGCGAATCTCCTCCTCGCTGTGATGGAAGGCAAAGTCTTATCTCTCCCCTGCACTCCCCATTCTCCTCCCGATGTCAGAGTCAGAGCCCCCGGCGGGCGATGGAAAATAAGTCCCGTGGCCATTAAAGCCGTGCCGGGCGATGCAAGGCCGCCCCCGGGTCTGGATGTTGGAGCCCCCGGTAGCGCTAGCAAGTCCCGCGGACATTAAAGCCGCGCCGGGCGATGCAAGGCCACCCCCGGGTCTGGATGTTGGAGCCCCCGGTAGCGCTAGCAAGTCCCGCGGACATTAAAGCCGCGCCGGGCGTTGCAAGGCCACCCCCGGGTCTGGATGTTGGAGCCCCCGGTAGCGCTAGCAAGTCTCGCGGCCATTAAAGCCACGCCGGGCGATGCAAGGCCACCCCCGGGTCTGGATGTTGGAGCCCCCGGTAGCGCTAGCAAGTCCCGCGGACATTAAAGCCGCGCCGGGCGATGTTAGACCCCGCTCCAGGTCATCTTCAACCCCGCAACTCGGGCGGGAGTAGCTGCCGTTGCGGGAGCCCCGAAAAGCGGTCTCCCACCAGGGACCCGCGAGCTCCCGATGTTACCGTCCACCAGACCCGCGGCTGGAGCCTCCGAATCTCCGGGGTCGGGTCACAGCCGCACGCCACCGCAGCTCTCCACGCTCCGAACTCGGCCAGCTCCACGATGGTGAGTAGTCCGCAGGCTCTGCGACTGGAGCCCCAGGTCGTTCCGGTTGGAGGCCTCTCCACGGTGCTAGGCCCCAACGACAACGGAGACCTGACAGAGAAAGGTCGGGTCCTCCATACAGGGAAGAGATTTTTTTAAGTTTCCCCCTCCCCCCACACATATACACAGTTAAAAACAATATAAAAAAACACAAACAACTACATTTAACCAGACAAAAATAAAAAAAAGACAGACGGACTGCAGTCGAGCCGCTGCCGTTAGGCGCCGCCACTTCCTTGAGTAACTGTATCGTAACTGTATCGGCTTCTATAGCTTCGTCTGGCAGTTCATTCCAGATGCAGACTACATTCTCACCTGAGTAAAACAGTTGCCCTGGAGGTCACTCTTAAACCTCTCCCCTCTCACCTTAAGCCTGCGTCCTCCAGTTTTAGAAATGTCCAAATTGGGGAAAAGACTGAACGTTCATGACATGTGGAATTTTGTGGAAACAAGGAAAATAATTTTTCTTTCCCATCCCATGGCCTCTTTTTGACAAAGCTCTTTGCCTAGCTTACATCTACAGTAGATGATTGGCAGTGCATGGGTGCTTGGGTTGGTTAGGCAACTGCGGAGGGTACTCTCTCTCTGGACGGCCCAGAAGGAGGGTCACAACTTCAGGATCAGGGATCTGGGTTATACGTTGAGCAGAGGACAAATCTCTACCTTTTGTGTTATAAACCTTCAGAGTTACCAAGCTGAGAAGACATGGGAGAGTAGTAAAAGCACACGGAGATGGTTGGAAGGGGCTTGGAGCCTATTAGTTTTGGTTCAGGATCTGTGGTGAAGTCCACCGAGACTGGTAAGGACTGTGAGTCGGCCCTGTGGTGTATGTACTCAGTCATGGGGTATATGTCAGAATGAGATTGATAGATATTTGAAAACTGGCCTTTTCACAGTGAATTAATTGCTGCTATATTTAATGCCCTCTAACTCAGGCTTCTGGAAGCGGGGAGAGATAGGTTAGTGGTGAATATCCCTCATGATCTGATTGAATGATAGAACGGGCTTGAGGAGCTGAATGGCCTCAACCTGCCTGTATTCTACATTCTTATCGCACGCTACTGTCTTTCCTTTGTTTTACATACCAGGACGGAACAATGCAAACAGGATTATTTTTGTGTTGAAACGTTGCAACCATAACACCGTTTTGTAAAACATATGGAAAGATTCTGTGTCCGATCAAGACCCGGTCATTATCACATTCTCAGCAGTTACCTCGTCCTGTCCTTATATCCTGTCCGGACTGTTCTTCATCTGTGTTTGATTATTCAAATCATAAACATTTTTATGGAATCTTGAGACTGTTCTTTAATGGACTTCTTAGAAAAGCTACTAAACTAATTTCTGACATCTTTTGTGTCTGAAGATCACAGGCGAGCGGGATCGTGCATTGATTGGAGTTGCAGCTGCCGCATTCAGCTAAACCTCAGGAGGTCCCAAAGCGCTTTCCAATCAATGGTTCGCTTTGAATGGCAGTCGCCCTCATGCAGTCAGTGCAGGGTCTGGAGGGGCAGCACTGCGGGAGCGCCGCACGGTGGGAGGGGCAGTACTGAGGGAACGCCGCACGAGTTTAAATACTGGAGGAGCGCTACGTTGTCAGAGAGGTATTGTTATTCAGATGAGTTGTTGAATCCAGTCATCTTGGATCCAGTTGAAAGCAAAACCTTTCCCAAACCTTCTTGCCTTCGATTTCCTCGTCGTTTAGTTGCTGTAGGTTTGTGGGAGCTGGCTGGGAGCAGCCTGACTGTGCATCCTCCACTCCAGTCAATGCGGCTGAGAGATAATTCCTTGCTGCAAACCACCGTGACACATCCTATACACTTTATATGATCTGCAAGCCTTTCATCTTGAGGGCAAGCTGTGACTGCTCCGCAGAGCCGGTGCTCGATCTCCGCAGCGCTCCCTGTTTGGCCCAGGGCCCCTGCCTGTTCCCAAAGCCCTCGCTGCTCTCAGATTAACTGTCCCCGCACCCGTCTGAAAACAATCCGAAATCTATCAATTATTTCCACCATTCTCTGCACCCTCCGCAAGGCAGCAATTTCCTTTTGAAGCTGAGTCACCCCTAAAGATTTCCTTGCATTATTCCGTTCACTGTGAGAGGGAGAGGAGGTTGAGAAGTTCCAACAAAGTCCTGGCAATGTCGATGTTTCTGGTTCTCCAGAACCTGCCCCTTTATCTGCAGAGGCTGATTGAAGGCAAAGAGAGGACCGTGTTGAGGAGGGGACCTGTAAATGAGGGGTCCGTGTAAGGGAGGGGTCGATGGGGAGGAGCGATCCGTAGAGTGGTCCGTGGTGACATGACTGCATAGAGAAGGGGACCGTGGAGAGGAGGGGTCTGTGTAGGGGAGGGGACTGTGGAGAGGGATCTATGGAGAGGAGAGGTCGATTCTGAGAAGGAAATATGAATAACTGCATGCACTGGGCCTGATACCGCCCGCATTGCCCGAGTCGAGCCTGACGTTGATTAATATCATCCTCTGTAATTTCATGTTGCAATTAATTCTAATTGTTTTACAAGAACGCGGTTTTGCTCGTTGATCAATCGCATTTGTGTTTGCGCCATCGAGCTGTCACATCAGAGAAGCTGGAGATTTTTAATGAATTTTAACTTTAGTTTTGTCATCTGAAACAACTTATTCGTGCTAATTAATATGACTGAGCATGAAAACAAGGAGATATATTTAATAATGAATAAAGAAAATAACGGGTTAAGGTTCGTAATGGAGGGTGAACTGATTAGGGCAATGGAAGTGAAGCTGGGAAGGCAATGAGGTGAATCAGGCATAGGACGACAGTGAATAATAATAATAATAATAATAATAATAATAATAATAATAATAATAATATCTTTTATTGCACGTCAGTGCAACGAGATTTAGTATGCAGCTCCACCGATGTACAAGAAAAGTAAAATAAATAAATAAGCAAGCAAGCTGAGTGACGTGACCATCCGAGGGAGACTGTCCAGGGGCGGGGGGTGGGGGGGCACTCAGCAGGGCCGGTTCAGAGCCGCTATAGCTCTTGGAATAAAGCTGTTTATGAGTCTGGAGGTTCGGGCGTAGAAGGCCTTGTAACATCTGCCGGAGGGAAGTAGTTCAAACAGTCCGTTACAAGGGTGTGATGAGTCCTTATGGATGCTGACGGCCTTCCTGAGGCACCGTGTGTGGTAGATGCCCTCCAAGGCTGGTAGCTCTGTCCCAATGATCCTCTGTGCTCTGTGGATGACGCGCTGAAGAGCTCTCCTCTCCGCCTCCGTGCAGCTGAGATACCACACAGGGATGCCATACGTTAATATGCTCTCTGTGGTGCAGCGGTAGAAGGTTGTCAGCAGCTGTTGGGGCAGACCAGTCTTTTTTAATGTCCTCAGGAAGAACAGTCGTTGCTGTGCCTTCTTGACCAGCGCAGCGGTGTTGGTGGACCATGTGAGGTCCTCTGAAATGTGAGTGGCCAGAAACTTAAAGCTGGACACTCTCTCTACACTGTCCCCGTAAATGGAGATTGGGGCGTATTCTCCATTATGGGACCTCCTGAAGTCAATAATCAGCCTCTTGGTCTTGGAGGTGTTTAGTGACAAGTTGTTATGAGCGCACCAGTCCGCCAGGTTCTGCACCTCCGCTCTGTATTTTGTTTCATCACCGTTGGTGATCAGCCCAATCACTGTTGTGTCGTCTGCAAACTTCACGATGGTGTTGGTGTCGAATGCAGGGACACAGTCGTGAGTGAAGAGGGAGTAGAGCATGGGGCTTAGTACACAGCCCTGTGGTGTGCCGGTGCTAAGGGTGATAGTGGAGAACAGGTGCGGGCCCAGTCTCACTGCCTGCGGTCGCTCCGTCAGAAAGTTCAGGATCCAATCGCATATCGGCGAGCTGAGGCCTAGCTGGTGGAGTTTGGTGGTGAGCTTGGTGGGGATGACCGTATTGAATGCAGAGCTATAGTCAATGAAGAGCATCCTCGCTGATATGGGAGAGGACCAGCCTTTCGAAGCACTTCATTGGGATTGGAGTTAGGGCAACCGGGCGGTAGTCGTTCAGGTTGGTGACTTTGGACTTTTTCGGCACCGACACTATGGTGGCTGTTTTCAGGCACTTGGGGACCATTGCCAGAGATAGAGACAGATTGAAGATTCTCGTGAATACCTCCGCCAGCTGTACAGCACAGTCCTTTAGTACCCTTCCCTGGACTCCATCCGGGCCTGCAGCCTTGCGTGGATTGATCCTACGCAGAGCGCACTGTACCTCCTGGGTGCTCAGTGTTAAGGCCTGTCCCTCCGCCATGGCCGGGGTTATTCCACTCCTGGTGGTGTTGCCAGTTTTGAACCGGGCAAAGAAGGTGTTTAGTTCGTTGGCCATGCATATTAACTTTTTAGATAAAATTATCAGCAATTTACTTGGAAAGTCGACAAATTACTTAAGATGAGAAACACTGTGTGTGCCTGGAATATGAACATGGCCCCAGCTAGTAGTGGGTGGGAGAGAGTGGGCAGGTTCTCTCAAGAATGGGCAGCATGGGCCATAGACCATGGGAAGTGGGCTGGACTACAGCAGGAGATGTTTGTACTTCAGTGGTCTACTTGCACACCGAGCACTGGCAATGTATGCAAGGACTGTCTGTCCAACAATGGGCAGCAGCAATGCAGATCAAGATAGACAGAAGTGCTGGAGAAACTCAGCGGGTGGGGCTGCATCTATGGAGCGAAGGAAATAGGCAATGTTTCGGGCCGAACCCCTTCTTTAGTCCGAAGAAGGGGTTCGGCCCGAAATGTTGCCTATTTCCTTCGCTCCATAGATGCTGCCCCACCTGCTGAGTTTCTCCAGCACTTTTGTCTACCTTTGATTTTCCAGCATCTGCAGTTCCTTCTTAAACAATGCAGATCAAGAGAAGGTTTAGGAATGGGAGTGGGGAGGGGGGGGGGCATGCTGGGTGGGAGCAAATGGTGGTGTGGGAAGGGGCGAGGTATGAAAATAAGAGTATTGACTAAAGTCTGGTTAGTAAAGTTGCTGTTCAGACCCCAGGATGATAAGGTAAAGTATGGGTGAGAGTTAAACGACATTTGGACTGCTAAATGTACAAGGAAGGTTTGGAGACACATGGGCCAGATGCAGGCAAGTGAGATTGGCTCGGTTAGGTAATTTGGTCAACATGGATGAGTTGGGCTGAAGGACCAGTTTCTGTGCTATATTGTTTTGTAAAGCGTGTGTTGAGATGGTTTGTGGACTACTGGCAGGGAGGCTGGAGAGGTGTGGAGTGGTGGCATGTGGTGGTTAACAGGCTGGTAGTTCAGCAGCGAGTTCAAATCCCACTTTGGAGAGATTAAACTTCAATTCAACATAAAATGTCATGATGAGCCCTATCTACTGAACAGTTGAAAATCAGTTGATTTATTAATTCCCATTCGAGGGGGAAATTTACCCCTTTGTTTGACCCACCAATGTATTTGTCTCAGAAATGGACAGCAAGGGCCGCTAGGGGTTGAGGATAAATGCTGGCTGTCTGGGTCCTGAAAAATGAATACATGGCAGAAAAGATGAAGGGAGGCCAGAAAGGTCCTCACTGCATTGCAACCCACAGGGTTTTAATCACATGCAAGGCACTTAATGTAAAGCACAAAGTGCTGGAGGAACTTAACGGATCAGGCAGCATCTGTGGAGGGAATGGAGAACTGATATATTCAGATTCTGGAACCTGACAGGAAAGGAATGGGAATTGCAGGTGGGAACAAGAGAGGGAGGGGAATGGTCTACAGTGGGGAGAATACTGAAAGACCTGGATAGAGTGGATGTGGAGATGATGTTTCCACTAGTGGGAGAGTCTAGGCCAGAGGCCATAGCCTCAGAATAAAATGATGTGCCTTTTGAAAAGAGATGAGGAGGAATGTCTTTAGTCAGGGTGATGAATCTGTGGAATTCATTACCATAGAAGGCTTTGGAGGCCACGTCAATGGATATTTTAATGGCGGAGATTGTCAGATTTGTGATTAGTACGGGTCAGGGGCTAAGGGGGAAAAGGCAGGAGAATGGGGTTGAGGGGGAAAGATGGATCAACCATGATTGAATGGTGGAGTAGACTTGATGGGTCGAATGGGGGGAATAAACAGGATGAAGATGGTAGAAGGGGGTGTGAGAGAGGTGCAGGGTCGATAGGAGGAGAGTGTAATGGACAGAGGGGGCTGTGAGGACATTCAAGTCGGCGTGGGAATGGGAAGGAGAATTAAAACAACTGGTAACTGGGAGATCCAGATGGCCACAGTAACAGAGCACAGGAGTTCAGTGAAACTGTCGCCAAGTCTGTGTTAGGTGTCACCAATGTAGAGGAGGTCACATCAAGAGCACTGAATGCAGGAGATGAGGTTGGAGGAGGTTATAGGTGTATCTAGGTCTCACCTGGAAGGGCTGATTAGGTCTCTGGATTGAGGGGAGGGAGGTGGGGAGAACGATTTTGTGCTTGATTTTTATGTGGAATCAATTAGACCGTTCAACTGGTATCCAGAACTTGAACAGGCATTGGGTCAAAGGTTGAAAAGGATCCCAGTTTCCGATCGCAACATACCGTCCTTTAGCTGGTGAACCGGTGCTCCATTTTGAGGAATGTTTGAAGAAGCATTGTGATCAGTGAGGGCTGCACTCTGGGTGGGGACATCAGTGTCCGTCCCAGGAGTGGCTCAGGGTGACCGCCACTGGTCAGCTGGGCATGGCTGCCAGATTTGGCACCATGAAGACATGCGTCTTGACCCATCCTCACCGCTCTGCCCATGCTGGCCTCAGGGTGACCACCACTGGTCAGCCGGGTACAGATACCAGACCGGCACTGTGGAAATGTAAGTCTTGACCCCACCCTCATTGCTCTGCCTGCGCTGCGCTCAGTTGACCACCGCACTACGCTGCTCTGACAAAACCCCATCTCCACATAGGCAACTACCCCCATCATAAGAACTGGCCCCAGGAGAATATGATGTTGGAAGCAGGAGAAGACCTTCACTGATTCCACCTCTCTGAATCACAGCTGATCTTTGACCTCATGTTTACACTCACTCCAGATCCATTGATTCCTGTAATATCTAAATATCCAAAAATCATAATCCCATGCAAACTCATCTCCAAACTCCTGGACCTAGGACTCAGCACCCCCCTCTGCCACTGCATCAAGGTAAAGGAACCGCTTGGAGGCAGTGACAATAATATGATAAGTTTTAATCTGCAATTTGAGAGGGAGAAGGTTAAATCAGAAGTGTCAGTGTTGCAGTTGAACAAAGTGGACTATGAAGGCATGAGAGAGGAGCTGGCGAAGGTCGACTGGAAAAGGATCCTTGTAGGAATAACGCTGGAACAGCAATGGCAGGAATTTCTGGGCATAATCCAGAAGATGCAGGATCATTTCATTCCTAAGAGGAAGAAATATTCTAAGGGGAGTAAAAGGCAACCGTGGCTGACAAGGGAAGTTAGGGATGGAATAAAACTAAAAGAAAAGGTGTATAACATAGCAAAGAGTAGCGGGAAGCCAGAGGATTGGGAAACTTTAAAAGGACAACAGAAGGTAATAAAAAGGGCAATACGGGGTAAAAAGATGAAGTACGAAGGTAAGCTGGCCAAGAATATAAAGAAGGATAGTAAAAACTTCTTTAGGTATGTTAAGAGAAAAAGATTAGTAAAGACAAATGTGTCCCTTGAAGGCAGAAACAGGTGAAATTATTATGGGTATAACATGTATAAAAATCACAATACCACAGAATAGAAAGTCCACCACCATCCCATTTAATGTATGTAAAGGAAAATGGTGGTGTGGATATAGAATGTATGTATGCACCCATCCCTGTAGAAATTGGCATGCGGTGTTCACTTCATCAAGAAATGGGTGGCATAAGCCCACCTATCAAACTGATAGGTGGAGAGTATATAAAAACCCAAATGAGGGATTGCCAGGACGCGTATATGTAAGCATACAGAGTGTTCAAATGAAGGAAAGTGGTAGGTATTGGATATGTGCAGAAAGAACAGGGAAGGACGCATGCCTGAGGTTTGAGATAGAAGTGAAGCGGGACGGGAATATGGTGAAATATGAGGATGGGAGGGAAAGGTTCCAGATAGATGACAGTCAGAGTAGGGATCCCTGGGCAACACCAGCACCACCGGTAGTCAGAAATGTCACCACGGAAAATGAGCCTAAGGATTTGAAGATAATGATAGTAGCAGGAGAAACAGAATTAAGGCAATTATATGAGGAGGGAATACCTACAGGAGGAAAGGGAGCCAACACCTGGCTTGCCTGGATGATGTACACGGCCAGGAGTATGCAACACACCAATTGCTACGCCTGTGCCGGAGCTAAGCCTCAGCTGGTTCCAGTACCATTTCCCTTGAATTGGGATAGGACACCTGGGGCTATGCCATGTATACTACAGCTATTCACGAATCCCATCCTACCAAAGGATGCGACCTGCCAGAGTTATCATTACCTATTCCCGGCTAGCAACAACAATACAAAGGGCCGAAGGACAGACCCTCGACCTCCTCCATTTAGCACTCCCCTTGGGGAGGAGGGATTTGAGTGCTATACCAGATATAACCCAGATGGACAGGAAATGGGGGAGGTGCTGAACTGCAATCACACGTATAACATAACGGATGAAGGACAGGGGCCACTGTTCAAAAGCTCCTGGCTGAGAAAGCAGATAGTCAGTAGAGCTGATGTCTGGTGGTGGTGCGGGGAGAGTACCCTGTGGCCCCGGTTACCAGGGTCATGGATGGGAACCTGTACCCTCACACAACAGATGATGCCCTTCACCATAGCAGTAGAACATGCTGTAGAACTCAATGAAGGAAGCCGACGACAAAAGAGAGGGGTGAGAGGATCATTCGACACACACATATATATAGATGCGATAGGGGTGCCAAGAGGGGTACCCGATGAATTCAAAGCCAGAAACCAGATAGCTGCGGGCTTTGAGTCCATACTCTTCTGGTGGTCCACACTTAATAAAAATGTGGACTGGATCAACTACCTATACTACAATCAACAACGCTTTATAAATTACACTCGAGATGCGGTTGAAGGATTAGCGGAACAACTGACAGATACCAGCCTAATGGCCTGGCAAAATCGCATGGCCTTAGACATGCTACTGGCTGAGAAGGGAGGGGTGTGTGTAATGTTTGGGGAACAATGTTGCACCTTCATCCCCAACAACACTGCTCCTGATTGGTCAGTATCGAGAGCCCTAGCAGGTCTCACCTCCCTGTCTATCGAATTGGCCGAGAACTCCGGAGTAGACACCTCCTGGACCGGGTTTCTAGACTCCTGGTTTGGGAAATGGAAGCACATCTTTACATCAGCCCTAACATCAATGGTAGTTATGATGGGGTTGCTGTGCCTATTTGGATGTTGTATCATTCCCTGCGTACGGGGGTTGTCTCAGCGATTGATAGAGACAGCCCTGACCAAGAATGACGCGCCATGATGGCCTTTAGAACACAGTATGACCAGCGAGAGGAAGATAAGGAGGCGAAGATTCTGCTGTTAGCATTAGAGAAGGGGCAGATAGTATAAATCAAAGATTGCAGTAGCAAAAGTAAAAGTGTGGATTGTGAGGAAGGGGTTAATAGATATAAGTTGATTTAGAATAAGAACACTTTGTATAGTAGGGAGTAGATGCGCTAGTACAGATGGTGACTTTTTCAAGGATGAGAACAAAGAAGATAAGGAGACCGTCCGGGTAGAATTGGGATAAAGGTCATGAACAACTCTCTATGCGCTTGCGTAATGAGATAAATGAATATTGCAAACACACCCATCATGACAAGATGTCTCATTTAAATGTACATGCGATGTATGATCTGGGAGGCACCAGGGGCGGTACCTATAGAGTGTGCACCTCAGTGCTCTGATTTGAAAAGAGCCCGAAGGGGAGGAGTAAATGTAACAAATGTAAAATGATGTGAATAAGAGAGAGTGAATTCCCTCTCTCGGTGTGTCTTGACAGGGGAGATACCCGACTCTGCAGACTTGCTAATAAATAAACTTGTTTCTCTACATTCTCTAAGCATCGTGATTGGTATTTCACTATTTGCGCCTGACAGGGAACAAGGAAATGGCAGAAGAGTTGAACATGTACTTTGGTTCTGTCTTCACTAAGGAAGACACAAACAATCTCCCAGATGTACTAGAGGAAAGAGGATCTAGGGAGACAGAGGAACTGAAAGAAATTGGCATTAGGCGAGAAATAGTATTGGGTAGACTGATGGGACTGAAGGCTGATAAATCCCCGGGGCCTGGGTCTGCATCCCAGGGTACTCAAGGAGGTGGCTCTAGAAATCGTGGACTCATTGGTGATCATTTTCTAATATTCTATAGATTCAGGATCTGTTCCTGTGGATTGGAGGGTAGCTAATGTTATCCCACTTTTGAAGAAAGGAGCGTGAGAGAAAACGGGGACTTATAGACCAGTTAACCTGACATCGGTGGTGGGGAAGATGCTGGAGTCAATTATTAAAGAAGTAATGACGGCGCATTTGGATAGCAGTAAAAGGATTGGTCCAAGTCAGCATGGATTTATGAAGGGGAAATCCTGCTTGACTAATCTTCTGGAATTTTTTGAGGATGTGACAAGTAAAATGGATGAAGGAGAGTCAGTGGATATAGTGTATCTGGACTTCAGAGAGCCTTTGATAAGGTCCCACACAGGAGATTAGTGGGTAAAATTAGAGCACATGGTATTGGGGGTAGGGTATTGACATGGATAGAGAATTGGTTGGCAGACAGGAAACAAAGAGTAGGAATAAACGGGTCCTTGTAAGAATGGCAGGCAGTGGCGAGTGGAGTGCCGCAAGGCTTGGTGCTGGGGCCGCAACTATTTGGAACATATATTAATGATTAAGATGATGGGATTAAAAGCGACGCTAGCAAATTTGCAGATGACACAAAGCTGGGTAGCAGTGTGAACTGCAAAGAGGATGCTAGGAGGTTGCAGGGTGAGTTGGACAGATTGAGTGAGTGGGCAGATGCATGGCAGATGCAGTGTAATGTAGATAAATGTGAGGTTATCCACTTTGGCGGCAAGAACAAGGAGGCAGATTATTATCTCAATGGGGTCAGATTAGGAAAAAGGGAAGTGCAACGGGACCTGGGTGTCCTTGTACACCAGTCACTGAAAGTAAACATGCAGGTACAGCAGGCAGTGAATAAATCTAATGGCATCTTGGCCTCCATAGCGAAAGGATTTGAATATAGGAGTAAAGAGGTCATTCTGCAGTTGTACAGGGCCCTGGTGAGACCACATCTGGAGTATTGTGTGCAGTTTTGGACATCCTTGCATTTGAGGCAGTTCAGCGTAGGTTTACGAGGTTAATCCCCGGGATGGCAGGGCTGTCATATGAGGAAAGTTTGGAAAAAGTGGGCTTGTACTCACTGGAATTTAGAAGGATGAGAGGCAATCTTATAAATATGTATAAAATTATAAAAGGACTAGACAAGCTAGATGTAGGATGGGGGATTCCAGAACCAGGGGCCACAGTCTAAGAATAAAGGGGAAGCTATTTAAAACTGAGATGAGAAAAAACGTTTTCACCCAGAGAGTTGTGAATTTGTGGAATTATCTGCCACAGAAGGCATTAGAGGCCAATGCACTGGATGAATTTAAAAGAGCGTTAGATAGAGCTCTAGGGGCTAGCGGAATCAAGGGATATGGGGAGAAGGCAGGCATGCGTTACTGATTGTGGATGATCAGTCATGATCACAATGAATGGTGGTGCAGGCTCGAAGGGCCAAATGGCCTCCTCCTGCACATATTTTCTATGTTCCTCAACTTCCTGATCCAAAAAACCATGATCAGTGAGGATAAGTGACAAAACATCTTCCATGATAATTCTCAACACTGATATCTTGCAAGGATGTGTTCCCAGACCCTTATTCCCGATACGCTCATGACTGTGCAGCCAAATTGTTCTCTAATTCCATTTACAAGTTTGCAGATGACACCACATTAGTGGGCCTGATCTTGAACAACAATAGGGTGGAGTACAGGAAGGAGACAGAGCTTCATAACATTGTGTCTAAACAACAATCTCTCCCACAATGTCAGCGAAAGGAGCTAGTTATCAACTTCAGGAAGCGTGGTGGTGAACATGTCCTAATCAACATCAATGGTGCCGAAGTGAAGATGGCTGAGATCTTCAAATTCCTAGGCATAAATATCACAAAAGTCCTGGATTAACCACATATAAGCACACCAATGCTTCTACCTTCTCATAAAATTAAGCAAGTTCAGCATGTATCCAACGATTCTTACCAACTTCTCCAGATGCACCATAGAAAGCATCCTATCGGGATGCATTACAGCTTGGTTTGGCAACAACTCTGCCCAAAACATTAGAGAGTACTAATGTTAGAAACATTCGTGATTTGCTGTGATTTGATTAAATTTAATTGCAAGCGACTGGCAATGATGGTGACTGATGAACCAGTAGGATGCAAAACCATCTGATTCACCAACAGATTCAGAGAGTCATTGAGTCATAAAGCATGGAAACAGGCCCTTCAGCCCAACTTGTCCATGTCCGCTCATCACAGCCTGGTCAAAAAATGGACCAAGAAACTAAATTCCAGGGATGTGGTGAGAGTGACCCTTGAGTACTAGGGCAATGTTTGACTTGCTGTGGCATTAAGGAGCCCAGGTAAAATACAAGGCAAGGGAAGGTACTGCAATAGTTGGAGGAAGACCTTGCACAGAGGAGGATGGTGTGATTATAGTGGCGTTTAAGAAGATTTTAGATAGGCACATGGATATGCAGGGAACGGAGGGATATGGATCACATGCAGGCAGAAGATTGATGCCAATGTTTGGCACGGACATTGTGAGCGGAAGGGCCTGTTCCTGTGCTGTACTGTTCTGTACTCTAAGTTCTAGTTTTTACAAACATTGTAACTAAATTATTAATGATGATAAATAATATTACCGTGTTCAAAGCCCTCTGCTCAGCCAGCTTCAGCTCCAAGATATCTCACCTTGCACAGAGACTTGGTAAATTGTCTGTGGGCAGTATCTTTATTCCTTTTCAACTATTCTTTTATTTAATGTCAGGTTGGCATTAGAAAACAGTATTATCAGTATATATAAAAAAGAAGAAACAAAGTATTTATAGAGATCTTGTGGGTGCTTTTAAAATAAATGATCAAATTCAACAATTCGAGTCCATACAGGATCCAAAACTACAACTTGCAATTTATCTGAGGTTTAATTAATTGTCTAGGAAGGGCAAGGCCCAGTTCGGATCCATGAGTGAGACACCAGAGATTTAATAATCAAGAGATGCTGATTATAAGCAGAGCAGTGTTAAAACTGTGTTGGTGCCTGGATTGGAGCTTCGTTCTTCATACACCTTGGTGAATTTAATCTTCATTAAAAACAGGCAATGGGTATTTATCTCAAGCTGGTATCGCCAGGCCTGCTCCTGCTGGCAAGGAGGTTATTTTATTTGTGTGTATCTGATTTGTTTGCTGATGAAGGAGAAATAGTTTTATGTCAATATTACAGAAATACCTGTAGTTCTAATTTTTTTCCTCTCTGGATCAATGCTCGATGCCTGGAGCCCCCTGCAGATTTCAAACATCAGAGGTCCAAAAAGCTGGCTTTGATTAGAACTCGAGGGAAGTGCCAGTAGCTGCACATTTCAGCTCTTTGACCCATTAGTTAGAACACGGATATTTCCTAATGTGGGAGAGAGTCCCATGCTTGCAACATCGAGAGCCGTGTTTCAGATCTAACGCTTTGTTGTGAGTTACATTTGCTGGAGACTTAAACTCAGACATGTTTCTTCACAGATGTGCAATCAATTGTTTTGGAAACTCCTTTTTAATTCACACCTATTATTTTTTAAACAAACCTGGAGTTAATATGTGATTGAACCCACAAGGAACATTTGACCATTGCAAATGATTTGTTTGTGCCTAACTCATTACAGCAAGTTCTGCTCAAGTGAATGGTTACATTGGCTGTTATTAAAGCAGCACATAAAGCTGACTGGGGAATGGAGACTGGTAGCAGGGGAGAGAATATTAGCTTTTTTCTTTTGCTGGAATAACTGAAAGAAAGGTCTGCTTTTCATTATAATTTATGACTCGTAAACAAAACAGGGTGAAGTGCAGAGTTCCCGAGCACAGTCTACGAGTTGTGGTGTAAAATTACTGCCAATCAGAGTTTGTCATCACCAAGTCCCTCACACTCCTCAACGATCAGCCTCAAATGCAAGAATATTGAATTTATTAACGGCAAGTCAAGTGTTGTGCATAATTAAGGAAGCAATACTGAGAAAAGATAACTTCAGGAACAAAGTATTGGAGCATTGTATGCAGTTTTGGTCATCCCATTGTAGGAAGGATGTAAAGTCTTCGGAGAGAATGCAGAGGAGGTTTACTAGGAATCAGCTTGTAATAGTGGGCATTAGCTACAGGGAGAGGTTGAACAAACTTGAATTGTTTTCTCTGGAATCCCAGAGGTATTCAGATTCCTGATTAGAGGTATATACAATTATGAGGGTTGTAGATAGTCAGAAGTGGAAATGTCAAGGACTAGACAGAATAACAAGGTGCAATGGCGAAAATTTAAAGGAGATGTGCAGGTCAAGGTGGGTGCCTGGAAGGCGCTGCCAAGGGTGGTGGTGGAGGCAGATGTGATAATGGTATTTGAAACTTTTAGATAGGCACATATATAAGTAGGGAATGGAGGGATATGGATCTTGTGCAGTTAGAGGGGATTAGTTTAACTCGGCATAATGCTTTCCACGGACATTGTGGTCTGAAGGGCCCGTTCCTGTGCTGTAATGTTCTATATTCTACAGCCTTTGAGAACACAGTACACTTCCTCATGGATTGTGGTGATCAATGGACCAGTGAATGACTAAGTGAACAAGTGACAAGCACTAACGTGGCATTTAGCCACACCATGTCATCCTGAGGATCTGTCGGAACCATACAAAAACAATCTACCACGCGGTAAGTGCCAATCTATGTTTAGTTTAGTTTATTGTATTATTGTCATGTGTATTGAGGTACAATGAAAAGCTTTTGTTTGTGTGCTATCCAGTCAGAGAAAAGGCTATACATGATTATAATCAAGACGTCCACAGTGCACAGATAAATGATAAAGAGTACAACATTCAGTGCAAAATATAACATTGAAGTCCGATTAAAGAAAGTTCAAAGGTCTCCAATGAGGTAGATGGGAGGTCAGGACCGTCATCTTGCCAATCTGCCACTGCCAATCTTCCACCCCAGGCACAAATTTGGGTTCAACTACCACTCCAGAAATTTGGGAGTATAATCCAGACACATCATTCTGTGTATAAAAGAAAAATCAACAACACCGCAGCTGAAAGAAATCTGAAGTTAAATTAGAAAATTCAGGAAAAACTCAATAGATCTCCAGAGTGAATGTTTCAGGTCTGGGAACTTTTGTCAGAGCTGTTCTAGTGAACAGTCCCTCACCTGAAATGTTGACTTTTCCTCTCTCCACAGATACTGCCTAACCCGCTGAGACTTTCCATCATTTTCTGTTCATGCTCGTGTGGTATGGAGTAAATGCTGCATTGTCAGGAAAGCTTATCTCATTTGATACTTCAGCAAACGAAAGTTCCGATGGCATTAATTAAAAGCAGTCTCTCTGGCCACTACATATTTCTGAGACAACGCACTAAAGCAGATGACCCAGCGATTACCAAAAAAACAGGACAAAGTGCTGGTCAGGCAGCATCTCTGGAGAACATGGATAGGTGACGTTTTGAGTTAGGACCCTTTTTCAGACTCCCAAGACTCCCATTTGGAGAGTATGGTGCACAGAACAGTTTCTGCAGTTTTCCACATCATTGCAACCACTATACTTCAAACTCACTTCATTGACTGGAGTGTCCTCAGGTTGTGGTAGGTGCAAGCACTTCTACTCTCTGAAGGGCTGTAGTGTGGGATTAATAATTAAGGAACAATGGTTTGCGATGGAGAAAACGGGCTTTTCTCAGGAAAAGGGAGAATTAAATGTCATAAAATCCAAACTGGGTCTCCAGAGTCTTTAATGAAGATTTATTGAATTGTTCTGCTGCATTCTGTTGTATCGGTTACTCCAGTCCGACATATTGTGGATGAATCTTTGGCCCCTGGCGTGTTGAACAAGTCCCCAGTTGCCTCAAACTGCTTCAGTTGTTCGAGAAGGTGTGTTATTCCTACCTCTACAGGGCATCAGGTGTGGTCAATAAATGCCACAACCAAACCAAATACAGGGGCTTTGATGAGGTGCTGTCTGCCAGGGGCTCCCTCAAACCCCATAGGCTCACGTATAGTCCTGATCTTCCAACCTACCTCATCGAGGACATTGGACTTTGTCTCCGGAACTGTAATGCCAAAATGCTGAGACCACATCAAGCACTCTGGTATTGTTCTCTTTGCACTACATGTGTAAGGCTTGATTGTACTCATGCAGAGTATTATCTGATTTACTTGGAAAGCACACAGACAGAAACTTTCCACTGTATCTTGGAACATATGACAATAATGAACCAATACCAGTAATCTTAGCTTTCGAGGCAAGATTCATTCTAACAGGAGGGTGGAGGTATCACAAGTGTAAAAAAACAAAGGAACTTGCCTTGCTTTAAAAAACTTTCACATCCAGAGAACATGCTAAAGTATGCAGCGAGGAAAACCGTTGATGAATGTTCATCATGACGGAGTAAATGCAGAAGATCTTGTGTCAAAGCCTACTTCATCATTTACCAGGTGATACCGGTTGATTGACTTATCCAGGAAGGTTTTCCATCAAATTATGTGTGGTTTGGAGATCAGGATGTGCACCCAGACATCAGGAGGTTTCTACTGTTGCAGATTTCACTCGGAGCACATTCCCCAACATTAACTCCATCTACACTTCCTGCCGCCTCAGAAAAGCAGCCGACATAATACTCCACCCCAGTCATTCCTTCTCCTGCTCCTGTCCAGCAGAAGGTACAGAAGCTTGAAAGTACCAAACTCAGGAACAGCTTCTTTCGCTCTGGAGTGACACAGCTGGTCGGGCAGCATCTCTGGAGAATGTGGATAGGTGATGTTTCAGGCTGGGACTCTTCTTCAGACCATGGTGGAGATAGGCTGTTCAGGAGGAAGTGTGAAAATGCTTTCCCTTGATGCCAGTAATGTGGAATGCTCCTCCCAACTGGCAGTGACAACATTCTCAGAATGATTCTGCTTCCCACATTGTAATGGTGACCACACAGGCTCTGGAGTGCTTTGGGACACTCTCAGCTTGTGAAAGGAGAGACTTTCTTTTTGGATTGCCACATTAAAAATTGCAAACATCCGACCATTCACCATGTTGTGTCAAGCACAAGATCCAAGGCCTGTGTATACAAGCCTGCATGTGCTCCGTATGTGTGTGTAACTACTGTGTTTGTTTGTGTGTATGTCTGTGCCTTGTGTTTGTGCTCTGTGTGTGCCTGTACTTTTGTGTGTGTGTAAGTGTGTATCTGCAACTCCTGTGTATTTACTTGTGCTTGTGTCTGTGGCTTGTGTTTGGGAGTGTGAGTATATGCATGCACGAATGTGAGTGAGTGTGAGCGTGTTATTGTATGTGACGGTGTGTGTGTGTGAGTGTGTATGTGTCAGTGTGTGTGTGAGTGTTAGTATGTGTATGTGTCTGTGTCTGTGTGGTTATCATTTCCCATATTACAGCAGCAATTCCATCTGTGCACAGTGTCTCATTAATCATTGGATGCCAGGTCCTCCTCAAACTCTGATAGCGTGTAGAAATGTTCCTTTCTATCTCGTTCACTGCCTTTCTTCGTTTTTTCCCTCCTATTTATCTTTTTCCTCTCCCTCTCCCTTTCCTTTTTTTAATTTTTGTGGCATAAGACAGTGATGTAACACCCTGTCAAATCAAATACCGGTTTGTCCAATAAAACTCAAAAATTACCTCAGGAGAAAAACATGATGATTTGACACTGAATTCCCCATGGAATAATAGGAACTAAGTTACTGTTGACAGATCATAATAGGTACAAAGATGGGAGAGCAAATACAGAACATATGAAAATAATATTACCATAGAAACAGAGGGCATGGGGAATGAATAGGCTAGGCAATATAATGAGCAATATAAAGGCATTCTATCAATATATTGCACAAACATCAAAGAATAAATTAGAGGAACAAGATGGTAACAGTCAGAGTTGTGTGAAATTAAACTCATCTTTAATTGCCTCTGGTATAACATTGGAGAGAGAACTTCACTTGACAGCTGTGGATGTTTACACAATAACGGTCCCAACAGTCTAACCAACATCAGAGAAGGTTCAGGGAAGGGAAGCAGGAGGAGGTGTGGAATCAGGAAGTGTTTGAGTGAGTCGATGAGGAGCAGCAGTTCTTGTGACAGGACGACTGCTGATGAATTAGGGGCAAAAGACAGAACAAACAGATCGGAGAGAAGGGTGGCACTCCTACACAATGAGTTGCCGTGATCTGGAACGTTCTGCCTGAAAGGACAGTGCACATGGTTTTGACAGGAAGGAATTCAAGCATAAAAACTTCAAGGGCCCCCATCACCTATTACATCTTGGTTTTCGCAACTCTCTGGCATGAAACAGTCCAAAGGTTCATGAATCTCTCAAAGACATTCTTGCCCATTTCCATTTTAGGTGGTCGATTCCTTCTTCTGAAATGGTGCCTCGCTCTAGTTTTGTCAGTGAAAACAACCTGTCAATTGACACTCCCACAAAATTATGTAACTTTGTGGATGTAGCCCAGTCAATCATAGAGATCAGACTGGTGGTTTGGGACATCAGACTTCAGAGTGGGACGAGCAGGCATTTCTTCACCCAGAGGGTATAATCTTAATGTGTAAGTGGCAAAGCATAAAGGAGATATGCAGGGCAAGTTTTTACACAGAAGGTGGTGAGTGCCCAGAACGTGCAGCCAGGGCTGGTGATGGAGACAGATACAATAGTGACATTTAAAAGGCTTTCAGATAAGCACATGGATATGCAAGGAATGGAGAATATGGATCACATGCAGGTAGAGGAGATTAGTTTAACTTGGCATCATGTTCGGCACAAACAAAGTGGTCCGAAAGGCCTGATCCCGTGCTGTACTGTTCTATGTGCTTTTCAGTTTTTTAGAACTAAGTTGTACGCTCCATGTTATACACATTATTCCAGATGTAATCTAAACCATGCTCGTGTTTCCGAAGCATAATTTACCTACTTTTATATTCCATTCGCCTAGAATTAAGCAATAACGTTGTTAGCTTTGCTAATTACTGGGTGTACTTGCATATTAGCTCAGGGCAAAGTATGCACTGGGACAGCCAGATCCCTTTGCATCGCAAGTCTCTCTCACCACTCACCATTTACATAATAGTTTTATTTTTTATTTTCTTGGCCAAATCAATAATTTCAGGTTTTGCTGTATTGTAATCCACTTGCCAGATCTTTGTACACTCACTGAACCTATCCATCTATATCTATACTACTGAAATTCTGATCTTGACCGCTTTTGGCTCACTGTGCTGTGATTTCCGAGAGAACGCCGTCACCTACGGCCTTCATTTTTGGCCACCTCGCTCAGAGCCCCCCTCGGCTTTCCTGGACCAGGGTATTTTTCCCATCGATGAAAAATCAGAGAGATATTAATGTATTTTTTTAAATTGCCATTCTCTCTGCTGCCCCTGCTGGAGGGAGGGGGAGGGACTATAAAACCAGGAAGTGGTGTGCCTCACTCAGTCTCTGCAAGATGGAGGAAGCCAGAGGGTCATGTCTCTCTGAGCTCTGAATAACATTGAACACATGTCTACTCAACTGTGAGTGCCCTTAATGTGGTTTGAAAATGAAAATATGGTTGCTTTGAAGTAAAAAGGCACTGCCTGCAAATGGTTGTTTGGGGGGTTTGGGTTGAAGTGAAAAGGCACTGCCTGCAAATGGTTGTTTGGGGGGTTTGGGTTGAAGTGAAAAGGCGCTGCCTGCAAATGGTTGTTTGGGGGGGGGTAGGTTGAAGTGAAAAGGCACTGCCTGCAAATGGTTGTTTGGGGGGGTTGGGTTGAAGTGAAAATGCACTGCCTGCAAATGGTTGTTTGGGGGGGGGGGTTGGGTTGAAGTGAAAAGGCACTGCCTGCAAATGGTTGTTTGGGGGGTTGGGTTGAAATGAAAAGGCACTGCCTGGAAATGGTTGTTTGGGGGGGGGGGGGTTAGGTTGAAGTGAAAAGGCACTGCCTGCAAATGGTTGTTTGGGGGGGTTGGGGTGAAGTGAAAATGCACTGCCTGCAAATGGTTGTTTGGGGGGGGGTTGGGTTGAAGTGAAAAGGCACTGCCTGCAAATAGTTGTTTGGGGGGGGGGGTTGAGTTGAAGTGAAAAGGTACTGCCTGCAAATGGTTGTTTGGGGGGGGTTGGGTTGAAGTGAAAAGGCACTGCCTGCAAATGGTTGTTTGGGGGGTTGGGTTGAAGTGAAAAGGTACTGCCTGCAAATGGTTGTTTGGGGGGGGTTGGGTTGAAGTGAAAAGGCACTGCCTGCAAATGGTTGTTTGTCTAAACTTGACAACTTCCTGTTTGCACTATATTGATTTTAGATAAAAACGCTACCACTTACGGCTGTGATTTTTGTGTCATCTTACTCAGTTCCCCTCCGCTCATCAGGTGCAGAGGATTCTTCCCATCAATGAAAAACAAAAGTGTTATTAGTGTTTAACAAAAGTTGAGAATCTCTCTCCTGTCAATCACGCCATGAAGGCCACACCTTTTCCGGTGGGGAGGGGGAGGGATTAT
>CM075983.1:40170388-40267497 GCA_038087875.1 Malacoraja senta
CCTTGTTTCTAAACCTCAGTGTGGTCTTCTGGGAAATGGCGGACTGTAACTCCGTACGTTAACCAGGAGCTGGGTATCCTGCTGTTCCCGACCACATGCGGCCAGTTGTTACACTCGCGGGATGGGCAAATGACCAAGCATGGAACTTGGTGCTCCCTCAGTACTGGAACCACGATTCAGGCCCCAGTGAGTGAAGGGATGATGGGACGGCACTCTGGGAACACACAGGGAGAGCTATGCAGATGGAGAGGCACAGGGTGAAGAAAGGAAAGACAACAAAGCTCATCATTCACCTGAGAATACTGATGAAACATCAGGCTGACAGGGTCAGCTTCTAATTTACTGCTAATTTGGGCTGCTCTGCTTGTGTGCGATTCCCTGGGCAGCCCGGCAGATCTGTGGGGAGTGTGGGTGTAAATATGGCTCAGTGGGCACGGTGTTTTTGTTTACTTGGTTCGACAAGTTGCTGCTAACTCAAACAGTTTAAAGCTCTTCACATGTTTGTGCAAATCATTGGAATGGTTTTCATTGCTGCCTGCTGCTGCTTCTCATCAGCCTTCCCCAGCTCCACACATGGCTCCTCTCCCCTCCCTCACACCTCCACCTCACCATTTGATCAGCCCTCCAAGACAAATGGTGTGAAAAGAAAAAAAACACATCTTCACTGGGATACTGGAACCCTGGAGAGAGAGAGCAAGAGCAGGTCAGACCTCACCCCCTCTGTGTCCTGTGTGTGCAGGCTGTGGTATGGCTAAATCATCAGCATCTTACCCTTCCCACAGCTCCCCCACACTGACACAGGCACAAACCACACTTCAACAAAGGACAACTGCAACCTTCTCCATCAAACTGACCCAAAGCCATGTTACGACGGTGCCTAATGTATAGTAGAACTGTAAACAAAAAACAATATCATTGTACTTAGGTAAACAAACGTTACCATAAAAGTACCATTGAACCTTTGATCAAAATCTTGCTGAAAATGATGGTTTGTTGCAAAGTTGGTTTATTAGTCTTACCAGTACTGAGATAAAGTGAAAAACTTGTTCATGGTATTTTATTCTCGCATGTACCTAGGTACAGTGAAATTCCTTTTTTGCATACAGTTTAGTAAAAATCTTACTATACATAATCGCACTCATACTCAAGTACAAGATAACGTTTGCATGCTATCCAGTTAAATCAAGTCATTATACATGAAAGGACACAAAGTGCTGGAGTAACTCAGCGGGTCAGGCATCATCTCTGGAGAACATGAATAGGTGACATCTTGGGTCTTGCCCTTTGTGTCCTTTTGTGTATTAACCAGCATCCTTAGTTCTTTGTTTCTTCATACTATACATGAATACAATCAAACCATACATACTGTAAGTACAGCAGAACACAAGGAACTGTAGATGCTGCAATCTTGAGCAAAACACAAAGTGCTGGAGGGATTTAGCGGGTCAGGCAGCATCTGTGGAGGGAATGGACTGATGATGTTTCGGTTCAGAACCCTTGTAGTGCAAAGAAAAAAATACCAGAGGGCAGAATTGAGTTTTTCATCATTGCAGCATTATAGTTCCAGAGAAAAGGTCCAATGTCTGCAAAGAGGTAGGTTGGAATATTGGGATATTGGAACACTGGAGAAGGAGCAGGGAAGAGGGACAGAGGGCTGGATGGGTTGAGGAGAGCAGGTCCCTGGGAGAGATCCTTAAGGGCCTGTCCCACGGGCATGCGACTCCATGCGGCAAGCGGGGGCCGCGCGGGGCCGCGCGGAGGTCGAGTGATCCCCGTACAGGGCCAGTCCCACCAGCATGCGGCTGCATGCGGCAAGTGCTACCAAATCAGAAGCGGGGGCTGCGTGGAGGTCGAGTGCCGTCAAGACGGTGCATACGGCGGCGAAGCGGTGCGCACGGCCTCGATGCGGCTGCGTCCGGCGTCGATGCGGCGTGCACGGCCTCGATGCGGCTGCGGGGTGGCAGGCCATTGCCGCACG
Organism: Malacoraja senta; assembly: GCA_038087875.1. Lineage (NCBI taxonomy): Eukaryota > Metazoa > Chordata > Chondrichthyes > Rajiformes > Rajidae > Malacoraja > Malacoraja senta. The sequence goes on from CM075983.1 coordinate 40,172,367, forward strand.
GAATTTTTGAACAGTGTCAGTTTTTCGGAGCCCCGTGCGATGTCGGCACCAGCTCCGCACAACTCCATGCGGCTCCCGCGATCGAAGTGGGACTTGCCCCGCGACCTCCGCGCAACACCCGCATGGCCCCCGCTTGCGGTTAGGTCGCGCTTGCCACATGGAGTCGCATGCCCGTGGGACAGGCCCTTTACCCATCCTCACAGAACCAGTGGTGATATTGGAGACACTTCCTTACTCAGAGGGAGGTAGGAAGTGGGACCCTGAGAAGCTGTGAGTCAGGCATTCGAACCTCAGGGTGCTGTCTGTGTGGAGTCTGCACGTTCTCCCTGTGACCGCGTGGGTTACCTCCACCCACAACCAATAGGATCTTGAAACTCAGCAGCTATGAATATCTAGGCACTGTCTTTGGCTGAGTACAGGTTATGGTTATTAAATGATTGGATCTTGAAAAAAATGTTAGATATTATTTGTGTGTATTGCGTTTAAGGCTGTTATGCTGCTGCAAGTAAGAACTTCATTGTTCCGTTGTCGATACAAATGATAACTAACACTCTTGACTCTTGACTTGACTCTCGGTGTGTCCTCTATTAAACAGTATCCATCTGGCTGGGTGTGGGAACAGCAACCCACCTCTGAAATTCCTTCCTCGTGGGAGACCCTGGTCCCCTCCCACCGGTCTGTAATTTAATATTGAGGGCAGCGTTGTAGATGTCAGTATCGGATGTCATGATGGTTGTGGACACGATCACAGTGGGCAGTGCTGGGCGGGTGTGCACTGCCCTGCCACTAGTCCAGAGACCCAGACCTGGCACTGGCTCTACCCACAACACTGGCTGTTGCCCACAACACTGGCTACTGACAACAGCACTGGCACTGGCTATTGCCCACAACACTGGCTGCTGCCCACAGCACTGGCACTGGCTGCTGCCCACTGGCACTGGCTGCTGCCCACACCACTGGCACTGGCTGCTGCCCACAGCACTGGCACTGGCTGCTGCCCACAGCACTGGCACTGGCTGCTGCCCACAGCACTGGCACTGGCTGCTGCCCATAGAACTGGCACCTGACTGCCACTTGTGATCGACACAAATCCGTGCTTGTCCTGCTTTGATCCCAGCACTCGTCCGACTCCCAGCACGGTTCATTAGCGGATGCTGCAATGACTCAGTAATCTAACCCCTGACCCCCAGTTCTGGTCATTCTGGGCTGCTGCCCGCTGGTCTCTCTGCCAATCCCACCTTACACTGTGTTTGTCTCCACTGAGGAAGCAGCCGGGGCTGGGATATCGACACATGGAACTGCAGATACTGCCGTACACATAGAAGACACATGGTGCTGGGGTAACTCAGCGGGTCAGGCAGGATCTCTGGAGGACGTGAACTGTCGGACGTTTTGGGTCGGGAACCTTCTTTAGACTCTGTCAGGCTTGGATGAAGTTGGGTGAACACAGGCGGGAGGGAGGAACTGAAAGGGATAGAGGTGGGGGAGGTGGGGAACAGAAGCTGCAATGTCGAGAAGAGAGGCTGTGTAATCTTGTCTGTGTTTACCTTAGAGTAGTTTAACAGACACAGCGTTGAAACAGGCTCTTCGGCTCACAGATTTCACACCGATCAGCGATCACCCTTACACTAGTTCTATCCTATACACTAGAGACAATTTACAGAAGCCAATTAACCTACAAACCTGTCCATCTGTTGAGTGTGGGAGGAAAACGATGCACCCTGAGAAATCCCAAATCGTCACAGGGAGAATGTACAGTTCTTATTCCATACAGACAGTATGGGCGGCTCAGTGGTGCAGCGGTAGAGTTGCTGCCTTACAGCGCTTGCAGTGCCGGAGACCCGGGTTCGCTCCTGACTACGGGTGCTGTCTGTACGGAGTTTGTACGCTCTCCCCGTGATTCCGTGAGTTTTCTCCGAGATCTTAGGTTTCCCTAGTGTGTGTAGGGTAGTCTTAATATGCGGGGATATTTGTTCTGTGCGGACTTGGTGGGCCGAAGGGCCTGTTTCCGTGCAGTATCATAGTCAGCATTGAACCGGAGTCTCTGGAGATGTGAGGCAGCAGTTCTACCCGCTGTGCCACTGTGCCACCCTGTGCTGCGCTCTTGTTGTCAATCCCTGTAACTATTGGAATTATTATCCCTGGAATCTCAAAGCGGGTGTCTACGGAAGGAGGTGGTGTCACACAAACAGGGACCAGATGTCTGTCGCGCCTTTTAAATGGTCATTACTCTTTGCTATGTTTGTTCTCGGGAGGCTGTGAAATGAAGGGGGAAGGGACCTCGATCTTCATTAAGCTCACATCTGCTGTCAGCTTCAGCTGCTGAGGCTGCTGTGAATGGCCTCTCCTGTGATCGTATATTCTGTGCCGCTGGACCCCACTGGTGTCAACCAGTTTGTTATAAATAGACCCCAAGACAAAGGACCACCAGGCCAACGCATGCCACGTGCCTGGAGTCAGTCTCTCTGGTATTGGGGAATCACGTGGAAAATGTGACTTTAAAAACAAGTTATTGATGTTTGGGATGAAGTCTCTTGTGTAGAACACAAACGTGCTGGACTAACTCAGTGGGTCAAGCAGCATGTTTGGAGGACATAGATTGTGACATTTTGGTTTGGGATCCTTCTTCAGACTGACCTGAAACATTGCCTTCTATGTCCTCCAGAGGTGCTGCCCGACCTACTGAGTTACTCCAGCACTTAGCTTAGTTTATGTGTGGGAAGGAACTGCAGATGCTGGTTTAAACCAAAGATAGACACAAAATGCTGGTGTAACTCAGCAGAAGAAGGGTCTGGACCTGAAACGTTGCCCAATCCTTCCCTCCAGAGATGCTGCCAGTCCCGCTGAGTTACTTCAGCAATTTGTGTCTATCTTATCTTAGTTTAGTTTAGTTTAGTTTATTGTCATGTGTACCAAGGTACAGGACAGTGAAAAACTTTGTTGTGTGCTAACCAGTCAGCGGAAAGACTACACATGATTACAACGAAGCCATCCACAGTGTACAGATACATGACAATAGACAATAGGTGCAGGAGTAGGCCGTTCGGCCCTTCGAGCCAGCACTGCTATTCAATGTGATCATGGCTGATCATCCACAATCAGTACCCCATTCCTGCCTTCTCCCCATATCCCCTGACTCTGCTATCTTTAAGAGCCCTATCAAGCTCTCTCTTGAAAGTATCCAGAGAATCGGCCTCCACCACCCTCTAAGGCAGAGAATTCCACAGATCCACAACTCTCTGGGTGAAAAAGTGTTTCCTCATCTCCGTTCTAATTGCCTAACCCCTTATTCTTAAACTGTGGCCCCTGGTTCTGGACTCCCCCAACATCGGGAACATGTTTCCTGCCTCTAGCATGTCCAAACCCTTAATAATCCTATATGTTTCAATAAGATCACCTCTCATCCTTCTAAATTCCAGAGTATACAAGCCCAGCCGCTCCATTCTCTCAGCATATGACAATCCCGCCATCCCAGGAATTAACCTTGTGAACCTACGCTGCACTCCCTCAATAGCAAGAATGTCCTTCCTCAAATTAGGGGACCAAAACTGCACACAATACTCCAGGTGGGGTCTCACTAGGGCCCAATACAACTGCAGAAGGACCTCTTTGCTCCTATACTCAACTCCTCTTGTTATGAAGGCCAACATGCCATTTGCTTTCTTCACTGCCTGCTGTACCTGCATGCTTACTTTCATTGGAGAGAGGATCTCTCCAATGTGCCAGTCTGAAGAAGGGTTTCGGCCCGAAACGTTACCTATTTCCTTCGCTCCATAGATGCTGCTGCACCCGCTGAGTTTCTCCAGCATTTTTGTGTACCTGCTTACTTTCATTGACTGATGAACAAAGACCCCAGATCCCGTTGTACTTCCCCTTTTCCCAACTTGGCACCATTTAGATAATAATCTGCCTTCCTGTTTTTGCTACCAAAGTGGATAACCTCACATTTATCCACATTTAGGAATAATGTTTAGCGCACGATAAAGTCCGATTAAAGGCCAATAAAGTTTGATTAAAGATAGTCCAAGGGTCTATTTGAAGTACAGGTTTTAAAGTACAGGTCTGGGATGTGGTCTGGTTTTAAACTCAGCATGCAACCACACAATGGGCTGAATTTGGATAAAACTTTAATCTATCTCTTGCACTCTAACAGAACCAAGAGAATGTAACAACACTCCGCCATGTGAATGCTGCCCTCTTGTTGTGATGTTCCTGATGCGGCAGAGGTAGAATGGCGTTGGAAGATCTCACGTCATTGCCCTTCACACGCCTCCATCTCCTTCCTTTGACCTGTCGCAGGAAGCTCAGCAGTAAATAGAAATAAGACCGTTCAGTTCATCGGGTAAATGTCTTGAGGAAATGTCACCTGTCCATGTGTCTGACCCACTGAGTTACTCCAGCACTTTGTGTTCTACTCAAGGTAAATGCCCGCAAAGCCCTGCAAATGACCAGGGAACAAAGCAGAGACCCCCAGACTAAATGCAGGGTTTATTCAGGTCATAGCAGAACTTAAATTGCATGGAATGAGGCCTTTCAGCCCATTTTACCTGTGCTAGCACTCCTATTAATTGTCTCCCTCCTGTTGTTTTTTCCACAGCTATACGAATTCTGTCCTTCAGTGGATGTGCCTAGATCCTGCTTCTAATTTGGCATTTAGTGGAACCTGAAAACATGTAAACCCAATTCTGAAATGTTGTATCAGCAGGAGTGAAATATATCACTCCCTCCAGCTTTATATTTCACTCTTCTACTTATCTGACACCATTTTGTCTCCTTTTTAACCTCTAATCCCTGTCAACTTCACTCATTTGCCAATTACCCCCTCCTCACCTGTATTCAGATGACCTTTTATCACTTGCCAGACTTTGCCCCAGCCCCACCTCACTTTTCCAGCTTTCTGCTCCCTACTCCACCGGTCTGAAGAGGAGTCCTGGCCCAAAACGTTGTCTGTGCATTCCCTCCACAGATGCTGACTGGCCCGTGGAGTTCCTCCAACATCGTGTGTTAATATAAATCGTTTTTTGGTAATGTGATAAATTGCTGTTTCAGTTTGATGTGCTTTTGAAAGGATAGATTTTTAAAGTGACATTGCTCTCTTCCCCAAATTCATGGTGAATGACGGGATATGATCAAACACGAGATCAGAGCTGCAAGGCTGGGTGCATCATTGCCATACCATGGACATCTAAAGCTTCCTCTGTCCCACACACTGATAGCAACCTCCGCACTCTCACACTCAACATTATCATAACCCCTTACCCCTATCCGAATAGGAAATGTAGCATTCTCCTTCAATCAGCAGAGGAAATGTATGTTACATTGGGATTAACTTGGACAGTGCAATGAGCTGGCACAAAGGTCCCTTGTAGTTGTGAATACTTCTGATTTAATGCACATATTGTTTGTGAGAATACACCCCCCTTAGCCCTCCACTCCCCCACCCCTGCATCCCTCCTCTCCCACCCTCCACCTCCCCTCTACCCACAGCCCTCAAGTCCCCCGCCCGCAATTCCCCCACCCCCACCCCCCTCCATCCCCCACCCCACCCAACCCCTGCACCCCTCCACCTCGCCATCCCCCACCCAACCCCTGCATCCCCATTCCTCCATCCCTTCACCCCTCCAACCAATTCTGAAACGGAGATTGCATTTCTATATGTAGGAAGGAATTGCAGATGCTGGTTTTCATCGAAGATATACACAAAATGCCGGAGTAACGCAGCGTCTCTGGAGAGGAGGAACGGGCGACTTTTCCGGTCGAGACCCTTCTTCAGGTGGGACTTTTATTCCAGCCGAGACTTAGACCAGCTGCTTTGGACTTGTTGGTGTCCATATCAGACTCTTCCTTCCACTTGATAAAAACAGATTGATGATCACTTCTGAACCTTCCCTTCCCAGTGATGACGCTGAGTCAATGTGTACAGTTGCTGCTTGCTCCCACATTCCTTCAGGCCGTGGAGTTGACTGTCTGAGGCCGGGCTCAGTACACATGTCTGCAAGTCAAGGTTAGTTCCTCACAGGTAGTTGCTTGTGTGAATTGGCCAATGTCAGTGCATGATGTGGATTACACTACCTAATTGCTGCGCTTTAATAATGGTGCATTTCCTGTCTGCCTGAACAGGAATAAATTCCTCTGTTCATAGGGACAATAGCATTTTATTGATTTTAGAGCCTTTAATTTAACTTTTAATAATAAGAACACCGTGGGACACGACAGCTTCCTTGAGCCTTGTACTCTTGGTTTTCCAGTGATTTTATTCTGAAATATTAGGAGTTGGAATTCTATTCAGAATTTAACGACATCCTTTCGAAACAAACAAGAATATTGTCTTAAAATAATTGACACAGTTGTAGAGAAAGCAATAATTTTACTTGTAATCACACTTTACTACAGCGTAATTACAAAATGTATGTTTGTAAGACAAAGGAGCAGAATTAGGCCATTCTACCCATCGAATCTCTCTGTCATTTGATCATGGCTGATCTATTCTTCCCTCTCAACTCTATTTTTTGCCTTCTCCCCGAAACCCTTAATAATCAAGAATCTGTCAACCTCCGATTTAAAAATATCCATTGACTTGCCCACAGCCATCTGTGGCAATGAATTCCACAGATTCACCATCCACTGACTAAAGTAATTCCTCCTCATCTCCTTTCACAAGGTACATCCTTATATTCTGAAGCTCTGCCTTCTGGTCCTAGACTCTCCCACAAATGGAAACATCCTTTCCACGTCCACTCTATCCAGGCCTTTCACTATTCAGTAAGTTTCAATGAGGACCCCCTCCCCCCCCAATCCTTCTAAACTCCAGCAAATGCAGGCCCAGTGCCGTCAAATGCTCATCATACAGTAACCTGATTATCCCAGGGATCATACTCGTAAACCTCCTCTGGACCCTCTCTAACGCCAGCACATCCTTCCTCAGATACAGTATGGGTCCAAAACTGCTCACAGTAGTCCAAATGCGCTTTGACCAGTATCTTGTAAAGTCTCAGCATTACATTGTACAGGAAGGAAGTGCAGATGCTGATTTAAACCGAAGAAAGACACAAAATGCTGGAGTAACTCAGCGGGACAGGCAGCATCTCTGGAGAGAAGGAATGGGTGATGTTTCGGGTCGAGACAGTCTGAAGAAGTTGTCTTGACCCGAAAAGTCACCCGTTCCTTCAGAGATGCAGCCTGTCCCGTTATGTTACTCCAGCATTGTGTGCCTTTCTCAGCATTACATTCCTGTTTTTGTATTCTAGTCATCTCGAAATAAATGCCATCCTTAATACCGATTCAACTTACAAACTATCCTTTTAGGAATCCTGCACCAGCATTCCCAAGTCCATTTGTACCTCCAATTTCTGAATCCACTCCCCTATTAAAAAATAGTCTACACCATCATTCCTTCTACCAAAGTGCATGACCGTAAAATTTACTCCGCTAAAATTTATCTGCCACTTCTTTGCCCACTCTCCAAACCCGTTCAAGTCCCTCTGCAGACTCCCGGCTTTCTCTACACTACTTGCCCCTCAACCTATCAGTTGCAAATTTGACCACAAACCCATCAATTCCATCATCCAAATCATTGATATACAATGTGAATATTGGAAGCCCCAGCACTGACCCCTGCAGAACACCACTAGTCACTGGCAGCCTTCCAGAAAAAGCCCTCTTTATTCCCATTCATTGTCTTCTGCCATTCAGCCAATCTTGAATCCATGCTAGTACCTTCCCTCTAATACCATGGGCTCCTATCATGTGCGGCAATTTAACAAAGGCCTTCTGAAAATCTAAAACCTGTGCATTGCTGTTGGCCATCAGAGGAAAATGCCTTCTCTTCAGAAAGCCCACAGCCCACAATTCAATACCAACTGCCATGTGGACACAATTCCATTTGAGAGCCAATCCTTTGGCTGCTCAGAGGCATGATTTGCAGTTTGAACTCTTGTCTCATTGAGTGTTGGAATTGCGTTGGACGTTGGTTGATGGTGGAGGACACTTGGGCGGTGGGTACTGTGGCAGTTGGCATGGAGCCACTCGGCTTCAGTCTACTCCCCAGTCTGGCCGGAGAACCTGCCAGGATTGGGCTCCTCATCTTCAACCAGCTCCTCCTCAAGTTCCCCACCTCTCTACATTGTACCCCTCTTAAGATCACACCTTCCCTAACCAACAATGGGCCCACCAGGGCACCTCCCTGGCTCAGGCTATTTGTGGCTGGCCTGGATTGGTCCTGGTCTTTTCTTGCCTCCCACTCTTCAGCCTCCCGCACCCTCCCACTCCCTACTTTGTCTGAAGAAGGGTCCCGACCAAAAACGTCATCCGTCCCTTTCCTCCAGAGAAGCTGCCGGACCTGCTGAGTTACTCCAGCATTTAGTGTCTAACATTCTCCCATGTGATGAGGGTTCCTCTTTCCCCCACCCCTTCTGTCAGGGAGTCCAGGAGCTTAACCTCCCCCGGCTGGACAACATCCTCCCCAAACCCCCTCGTAATCCTTCACTGATGGTTAAATCCCCTCTGCCAGACTATTGATCACTGGGTGTTAATTGAGGATTCTCTAGCATAGCTCCACTGTTTATTTGAACCATCAATAACATATAAACATCACAATTGGACCACAACCCCACCTAGGCAGAGATCTACTTGTGTGCACTATCTACAACTGTGGTTTTGCACTATTATGGTCTGTTTAACTGGTATTAGCAATAATGTGTAAGAAGGAACTGCAGAAACTGGTTTATACCGAAGATGGTCTCAAGATGCTGGAGCAACTCACGCGGGTTAGGCAGCATCGCTGGAAAAAAAGGGTAGGTGATGTTTCAGGTTGGAACCCTTTTTCAGACTGAAAACCTTCCTGAGTCTGAAGAAGGGTTCCGGCCCGAAATGTCACCCACCCTTTTTGTCCAGAGATGCTGCCTGACCCGCTGAACTATTCCAGCACTTTGTGTCGATTACCGATAATGTTATTGTATTAGTGATTACTGTATATTTGTTCAATCTCTGTCTGCAACATGACAGGACCCCAGTTCACACAACCCTCCGGTCACTAAAGCTCACACCTTTCCCTCATTGACCCAAAACCAACTCGGATCTCCCTTGATGGACTTTCACTTGCCCGCCATGTGCAACCGGGCCAAACGGAAGGAGAGCTCTTACATTCGCAGCTGCTATCATAACATTTAAGCAGGTACTGTCATAACATTTAAGAGACATTTAGGCAGGTGCATGGAGAGGACAGGTTTAGAGGATAATGGGCCAAGCATGGGCAGGTGGGACGAGTGTAGATGGGACATGTTGGTCGGCACAGGCAAGTTGGGCTGAAGTGCCTTTTTCTACGCTGTATGTCTCCATGACTATGACTGTGATTCTGTGACTATGACTCTGTGACTCTGTGTCTCTGTGTCTGTGTGACTCTGTGACTCTGTGACTCTGTGACTGTGACTCTGTGTCTGTGACTCTGTGTCTGTGTCTCTGTGTCTGTGACTCTGTGTCTGTGACTCTGTGACTCTGTGACTATGACTGTGACTCTGTGACTGTGACTCTGACTATGACTGTGACTCTGTGACTATGACTGTGACTCTGTGACTGTGACTCTGTGACTGTGACTGCGACTCTGTGACTGTGACTCTGTGACTGTGACTCTGTGACTCTGTGACTCTGACTGTGTGACTGTGACTCTGTGACTCTGTGACTATGTCTCTATGACTGTGACTCTGTGACCCTGTGACTATGATTTTGACTGTGACTGTGACAATATGACTCTGTGACTATGACTGTGACTATATGACTACACTAAGTTGTTGCAAGTCAGGTGAGTACCCAGGCATGGTGTTTATAGGGAGTTGCTGGGAAGAAGCTTGAACCTGGAGGTCACGGTTCTGAGGCTCCTGTATCTTCTTCCCGATGTTAGCCGCTAAATGAGAGCGTGGCTAGGGTGGTGTGGGTCTTTGGTCAGTGAGATGAAAGTGTGGCCAGGGTGGTGTGGGTCTTTGGTCAGTGAGATGAGAGTGTGGCCAGGGTGGTGTGGGTCTTTGGTCAGTGAGATGAGAGTGTGGCCAGGGTGGTGTGGGTCTCTGATGATATTGGCTGCCTTTGATTTTCTTCCCAAGGACCATCAGGCAATTGAACACGACAAACTCCAACTAAACTCCAAACAACAAACTACCTGGGTTGCACTAGGGACTTTGGGCTATATTGGGTTTGTTTTATTTATTGAACTTCTTTTCCTTGCTTGTCTATCATGTTACCTGTTGAGTACAGTGTTTATAGACTGTACTCTGTATTATACACTGTGCTGCTGCATGGCCTGTTTCAGTACAATTAAACACCCTTGATTCTCGGCTCTTGATAATTGATAGTTTTCAGACTAGTGCTGTGTGTGGACTTAACCCCATCCTTCTGAGCAGCCACTCTGCAGCCATCCCTGGCACAGTGCTGCCAGGTATAACAGCTTGCAGTGTAGGCTAGTACAGGATTGAGGGGCTGAAGTACAGCCTTTGACCCATCATTAAACCCACAGTGACAGGCTCTCCGGTTACAAAGCTGCAACCACCACTGGCCAGCGAGTCAAATAGGAAGTGGAACAGTACGGAATGTGATCCCAAAGCATCAATAACGCTGCTGGAATTCCATGCAATAAGAATGGAATTCAAGTTATTCATCCACCATAAATCTGCGTCTGTGCTCACAGATGGTGTCTCAACGTTGTTTCTCGTCCCACCAGGAGCCACCGTGACGTGGCCCAGACTCACCCAGCCTGCCTAATACACCCACAGGTATTCCTCTCACCTCCTGTCTCTTGGGCAGTGTGTGTGAGAGAGGGAGAGAGAGGGGGAAAGAGAGAGGGAAAGAGGGAGAGAGGGAGAGTGTTGAGGGACTGAGGGAGCGATAAAGAGAGAGGAGGGTAGAGAATCACACCCACCCCACAGGTCACACACACAGACACATGCACACATACAGACAGACACACAGACACACACACACACACACACACACACACACACATAATAATTACACAAATACACACACAGAGTAATGGGCAAGTGAGAGAGTGGAGACCATTTGGTGTTGTTTGTTAGATGAGAGACGCTGGGCCCATGGGTGGATTGTTCCTGTGTTTGATGCTGGGCCCACCTGCTGGGCACTGAGATCAGTTCACAGCCTGGACAGAGAGGGGCGGGGGTTGATGGTTTAGTGACAGGAATCAGCATTGCTGTGGAAAGCTGCTGGTGTACAGGAAGCAAAGATAAGCAAGGCCTTACACAGATACTCCTGTCTCCCACATCCTCCAGCAATCCCAAAGTTTAGGGCCAGTCTGTCACTGCACCGCTGCAGCTGTGAAGGTGAACGTAGCAACGTGGATGTACTCAGTGGTCTCTTTGGCAAATGTGGCTAGGTTTGATCAATTCAAACAGCATAAACATTGTCTACAGGGGGAGGTTGTACAAACTGTAATTGTCGGAGGATGAGGGGAAGACCTGATGGAAGTATATAAAATGATGAGAGGCATAAATAGGGTAGACAGTCAGAACCTTTTCCCTATGGTGGAAATGTCAAAGACTGGAGGACAGAGCTTTGAGGTGAGAGGGGAAAAGTTTAAAGGAGATGTATGAGGAACTCCATCATCAAGTTCGCTGACGACACCACTGTTGTGGGACGTATCACTGATGGGGATGAGTCAGAGTATAGAAGAGAGATCCAGCCACTGTCCATATGGTGCCAGCACAATAACCTGGCCCTCAACACCAGCAAAACCAAGGAACTGATTGTGGACTTTGGAAGGAGTAGGATGGGGACCTAGAGTCCCGTTTATATCAATGGGTCGATGGTTGAAAGGGTCAAGAGCTTCAAATTCCTGGGCGTGCACATCTCTGAAGATCTTTCCTGGTCCGAGAACACTGATGCCATTATTAAGAAAGCACATCAGCGCCTCTACTTCCTGAGAAGATTACGGAGAGTCGGTTTGTCAAGGAGGACTCTCTCTAACTTCTACAGGTGCACAGTAGAGAGCATGCTGACCGGTTGCATCGTGGCTTGGTTCGGCAACTTGAGTGCCCTGGAGAGGAAAAGACTACAAAAAGTAGTAAACACTGCCCAGTCCATCATCGGCTCTGACCTCCCTTCCATCGAGGGGATCTATCACAGTCGCTGCCTCAAAAAGGCTGGCAGTATCATCAAGGACCTACACCATCCTGGCCACACACTCATCTCCCTACTACCTTCAGGTAGAAGGTACAGGAGCCTGAAGACTGCAACGACCAGGTTCAGGAATAGCTACTTCCCCACCGCCATCAGGCTATTAAACCTGGCTCGGACAAAACACTGAACTTTATTAGCCAATTAACTGATATTTGCACTTTATCAGTATATTGATTCATGTGTGTATATATTTATAGAATGCCTTGTAGTCAATGCCTACTATGTTCTGTTGTGCTGAAGCAAAGCAAGAATTCCATTGTCCTATCAGGGACACATGACAATAAACTCACTTGAACTTGAGGCAAGTTTTTTTACACATAGAGTGGTGGGAGCCTGCAAAGAGGCACCAGAGGTGGTGGAGGCAGTTATGATAGCAACGCTTAAGAACCATTTAGATAGGCACAGGTGGATTTACAGGACATGGAGGGATATGGATCACATGCAGGTGGGCTGTCCGTGCACCAGTCTCATTCATCATTGTTGAAAACATTAGCGAAGCAGTGGTCTGGTTTCCAATGGGACGCACCACACATCTCTGCCCTCCAGTTCCTCCAGACTTCCGCCACTGGAAGTATAGGATTTTGGTGTGTGTGCTTTATCATCATTCCTTACAATGCTATGTACGATGGTGATCGCAACTTCTACTGAAGTGTGGATGGCCACTGGCTCGCTAGAAGCTCATCCGCCCTTTGACAGGTCTTGTTTTTGGTCCTGCTGGGGGTCCACAGCCCCCTCCTCACCTGGCAAACCAGGAGGGGGAGACGGTTTAGTCGCTGACTATCCAACCATGGAGCAGGTAGCTCTGGATTACTTGGTACCCGTGGCGGTGGGAACTCCCCCCGACCTGACCACGGGAAATGACGTCACAGTCAAGCATCCACCTGGAGGGACATAAAGTCTGTGGCTCCACGATCGGCCTCTTCAGCCGTCTCAAGTCCCACCAGGAGGACTATCACACTCAACTTTGAATGATCGCGGATGGTACCCTGAAAAGGTACATCATGTAAATTCTTTGTTTTTATCAACTCATTTTAATGATTTGGTTGCTAATAAAACAATGTTATTTTTTCAGATACCTATGTTGATGTATTTCTGAGTGTTTAGGATTTTATGACCAAGATTCCTGAACTCAAACCCAGCCAGGGATCTAATATTGAAACTAACGGGAAATATCTTTCTGATTTATGAATTTAAGTTCAGAGAAACATTTTCTTGGATTGCAACCTCTTCGTAAGGTGCAAAGTACTGGCGTTCTGTCAGTTATTCTTCCAAGCAGAATATCTCCCAACAAAATTGCTGATGCGTTAATGGGACAACTAGAGTGATGGAGTCTCAGAGCTGTGCAGCACAGACACTGCCACAACTTGTCCATGCCAACAAAGATGCCCCATCTAAGCTAGTCCCAAATGCCCGGAGAGGACCCGGTGGCGATAGTGGAGAGGTTAGTGTGGCGGTCGATGATGGTGCCGACTGACGGACGAGGATGGACATGTGGAAGTGAGGATGCTGCTGCCGGGGGAGGAACAAAAGAGGACCCCACGTGGGGGGATCGCCATAGATACATAGATACATAGAAAATAGGTGCAGGAGTAGGCCATTCGGCCCTTCGAGCCTGCACCGCCACTCAATATGATCATGGCTGATCATCCAACTCAGTATCCCGTACCTGCCTTCTCTCCATACCCCCTGATCCCTTTAGCCACAAGGGCCACATCTAACTCCCTCTTAAATATAGCCAATGAACTGGCCTCAACTACCCTCTGTGGCAGAGAGTTCCAGAGATTCACCACTCTCTGTGTGAAAAAGTTTTTCCTCATCTCGGTCTTAAAGGATTTCCCCCTTATCCTTAAGCTGTGACCCCTTGTCCTGGACTTCCCCAACATCGGGAACAATCTTCCTGCATCTAGCCTGTCCAACCCCATAAGAATTTTGTACGTTTCTATAAGATCCCCTCTCAATCTCCTAAATTCTAGCGAGTATAAGCCAAGTCTATCCAGTCTTTCTTCATATGAAAGTCCTGACATCCCAGGAATCAGTCTGGTGAACCTTCTCTGCACTCCCTCTATGGCTATAATGTCCTTCCTCAGATTTGGAGACCAAAACTATACGCAATACTCCAGGTGTGGTCTCACCAAGACCCTGTACAACTGCAGTAGAACCTCCCTGCTCCTATACTCAAATCCTCTTGCTATGAAGGCCAACATACCATTCGCTTTCTTCACTGCCTGCTGCACCTGCATGCCTACTTTCAATGACTGGTGTACCATGACACCCAGGTCTCGCTGCATCTCCCCATTTCCTAATCGGCCACCATTTAGATAATAGTCTGCCTTCCCGTTTTTGCCACCAAAGTGGATAACCTCACATTTATCCACATTATACTGCATCTGCCAAACATTTGCCCACTCACCCAGCCTATCCAAGTCACCTTGCAGTCTCCTAGCATCCTCCTCACAGCTAACACTGCCCCCCAGCTTAGTGTCATCCGCAAACTTGGAGATGTTGCTTTCAATTCCCTCGTCCAGATCATTAATATAAATTGTAAATAGCTGGGGTCCCAGCACTGAGCCTTGCGGTACCCCACTAGTCACTGCCTGCCATTGTGAAAAGGACCCGTTTACTCCTACTCTTTGCTTCCTGTTTGCCAGCCAGTTCTCTATCCACATCAATACTGAACCCCCAATACCATGTGATTTAAGTTTGTATCCTAATCTCTTATGTGGTACCTTGTCGAAAGCCTTCTGAAAGTCCAGATACAACACATCCACTGGTTCTCTCCTATCCACTCTACTAGTTACATCCTCGAAAAATTCTATAAGATTCGTCAGACATGATTTACCTTTCGTAAATCCATGCTGACTTTGTCCAATGATTTCACCACTTTCCAAATGAGGGAGGGGGAAGAGCAACGGGGACCCGGTGTGGGGGAACTGCTGTGAGGGGGAGGGGGAAGAACAATGGACAATGGAGGACCCAGCGTGGTGGGATCGCCATGAGGAGGGGGACCTGGCGCGGGGGTACTTTGTTCACTTTGTAACTTTGTAAGTGCCCTTTATGGGCATCTATTTGCATACCTGGCGTATGCAAGCAAAGAATTTCACTGTGACTTGTCACATGTGACAATAAAGTATTCAATTCAATTCAATTCAATTCGATTCAACTGCCTGTGTTTGGCCCTGCCTGACCTATCGAGTTACTCCAGCATTTTGTGTCTATCTTCGGTGTATACCAGCATCTGCAGTTCCTTCCTACATATTTTGTCCCTCTAAACCTTTCCCATGCATGTCTCTGTCCAAGTGCCCGTTAATTGTTGTTATTGTGCGTGGGGGAGCCAAGAATCTGATGACAGGTTGTTAGTTTGTGGGAGTCTGGCAGATGTCTACTCTCCAGTGCGGTGCAGATGAGGCAACACTGAGTCACTGGGGCCCCCCAGAGAGAGACAACTGAAACCCCTAACTCAAGTTCAACATTTACAGATCTCTTGCGTTGCTGCCAGTAAGAATTTCATTGGGACACATGACGGTAAAACACTCTTGACTCTCGATGCAAGGGCCAGTGTCACAGGTTGGAGGGAAGTGGAGATGGTGTTGGGTCTCGGCGGGGTACAAGTGCAGCAATAATTTATGGGAAATAGACACAAAATGCTGGTGTAACTTAACGGGACAGGAAGCATCTCTGGAGAGATGGAATGGGTGACGTTTTGGGTCGATACCCTTCTTCAGACTAATAATTTATGGGAGGTACACAAAAATGCTGGAGAAACTCAGCGGGTGCAGCAGCATCTATGGAGCGAAGGAAATAGGTAACGTTTCGGGCCAAAACCCTTCTTCAGTCTGAAGAAGGGTTTCGGCCCGAAACGTTACCTATTTCCTTCGCTCCATAGATGCTGCTGCACCCGCTGAGTTTCTCCAGCATTTTTGTGTACCTTCGATTTTCCAGCATCTGCAGTTCCTTCTTTAATAATTTATGGGAGCTGTGTGGCTGAAGAGCTGTAAGGGTCCGCAGTTTGTCACATGGACATTTGTGACAATAAACTAAACTAAACTAAATCTTCCGTGTTGTTGAATGATACATATCTACTTTCTCTGTGAGAGTTGAGGGAAGCAGTTTCAGCATTAATTGCTGCATCTGTGATCACCAGCTTCCTGAACTCCTGTGTAATCTCCCAGTGGTTGTGGAGTGAGGTTGTTAATGGTCGAATGATAAGATCACTAGGTCTGCAAACATCAAACCACAACTGTGGCTTCCCTATCTCAATGTCAAAAGTCAACAGGAGACAAGAGGAACTATAGGTACTGGTTTACAATAAAAGACAGAAAGTGCTGGAGTAACTCAGCACCTAGTGTCAAGAGTGTTTAGTCCACCAGCATAATCAAGAACGAGTCTCATCCCCTCTCCTATCAGACATGACATACAGAAGTGTGCAAACGCACACCTCCAGATTCAGGGGGAGTTTCTTCCCAGCTGTTATCAGGCAACTGAACTGTCTTCTCACCAACTGGAGAGTGGTCCTGAGCTACTATCTACCTCAGTGAAGACCCTCGGACTATCTTTAATCAGACTTTACTGGCCTTTACCTTGCACTAAACGTTATTCCCTTTATCATGTATCTGTACACTGTGGACGGCTCGATTGTAATCCTGTATAGTTCTCTGCTGACTTTTCAGCACGCAACAAAAAATAAAGTTCCCACTGTACACCTGTACACTGTACACGTGACAATAAACTAAACTAAACTAATGTACCGACAATGGAACAATGAACTTCTTGCTTACAGCAGCATAACAGGATGGTAAACACAATACTCATAGATAACATATAATAAACAAAAGGATCTCACACCCTGTACAAACCATGACAGGTATGTCCAGGAAGAGGTAGGCATGGGAATCACACAGTGGCACAGTGGGTAGAGCTGATGCCTCAGCGCCAGAGACCCAGGTCTGATCTTGACCTGAGGTGCTTTCTGAGTGAAGTTTGCACGTTCTCCCTGTGATCGCATGGGTCTTCTCCAGATGTTTCGGTTTTCTGCCCCATGCCAAAGACAATGTGCAGGTTTGTAGGTTAATTGGCCCCAATGTGTTGGGAGTGGATGTGAAAGTGGGATAACAGAACTAGTGTGAACGGGTGATTGATGGTGGGCATGGACTCGGTGGGTCGAAGGGCCTGTTCCCATGCTGTATCTCTGAAAAACAAAACAGGGAACTTGATGGCATAGCTGGAGGCCATTCAGCCCATCTTGTCGATGCTGGCCAAAAACATGAACAATTCAGGTTGTTTCTCACTTCTGGATCAATAACGCCAGTCGGTCATGGTTCCTCACAGCTCCGCAAACATGATGGGGCTTTGTGGCTCCAGACCCTCTCAGGCACTGAGTTCCTCAACTCTCCTCAATCCCCACCTCAATGTTCTACCAATTAACAGATCCATGTTCAGAGCACAAAGTGCTGGAGAAACTCAACGGGTCAGGCAGCATTTGTGGAAAGAGTGGATCAGCGATGTTCTGAGTCGGGACTCTTCAACAAATCCATACCAGCAGGGACGGCTCTCTCCACCCTTTGAAATAGGACTATGTTTTGGTCTTTCATAACTTTATACACTTCAAGCCTTTGATCAGTGCTTTGGTTTCAAGTAAAGCCATCCAGCTCCAGTGAAGACTATCTGACCTTCTGCTGACTATATCTGATCAAGTTGCTAGACTATTGATCTCTTAAATAAAGAATTTTGTGTCTAACTATCTACTGTATCTTGGCATCTCCCAATTAAATGACCTTCAATAGCTTTCATATATTTACAGCCATACAGTTCAGAATCAGGCCCTTCAGCCCGACTAGTCCATGCCAGTCAAGTTGCCTCATCTAAGAGAGTCTCATTGGCCTGCGTTTGGCCCATATTCCTCTAAACCTTTCTTATCCATATAACTGTCTAAGTGTCTTTTAATGCTTTTATAGCACCTGCCTCAACTACCTCGTCTGGCAACTCGTTCCATATACCCACCTGTGTGAAAAAGTTGCCCCTCAGCTTCCTATTAAATCTTTCCCCTCTCACCTTAAACCTATGTCCTCTGGTTCTCGATTGTCCTACTCTGGGATCAGGGAAGAAGCTCAGTTTTATCGAGTGTGTATTTGCACGCTATGAGTGGGATCACGGGACTTCACCGGCGACCGGGATCTGCAACGGTGCCAGGACCTCTAGTCCTCCAGACCAGCCATCTGGACTGGATGGAGTCTCCGATGAGGCCCTTTGCTATGGGCCACCAACAATGACCCAACAAACAGCAGGACACAAGACATAGATGAAATAATGTATTTAATCCAATCCATTTACCGTATTTTGCTACTCTTTACTGAATGTAGTTTCTTTGACGTGTTCTCTCTCCCTGATGGAGCTGAATTCTGGAAACCAGGTTGTGTCATTACATTGGCAAGGTAAGAGAAACCTGGGTGTTGAGAGAGGTTGAACATTTGGTCATGAAAATAAAGGAAGCAGATGAGAATAGAAAGGGCCTTTGAGGAATACAAAGAAAGCAGGAAAGAGATCAAACAGAGAATTAGGAGGGCCAGAAAGGGCCATGAAATGTCATTGGCGCCCCAGATTATAGAGAATCCCAAGGAATTTTATACATACGATAAGATACATACGATAAAAACAAGAGCCTGACCAGGGAGAAGGTAGGACCACTCAAGAGTAAAGGAGGGAATTTATGCTTGGTCTCAGAGGATGTAGGCGAGGTACTAAATGAGTACTTTGTATCTGCATTCACCAAAGAGATGGGCATGGAGCTTATGGTATCAGTGTGGAGAATATTAATATGCCAGTTTGGGCGGTCTGAGATCAAGGAGAGGAAATAGATCAAAAAAATAGATATGATAGTTTGCATTTAAAACGTTTTTGGATAAACACATGGATATGCAGGGATGTTTAAGAAGGAACTGCAGATGCTGGAAAATCGAAGGTAGACAAAAATGCTGGAGAAACTCAACGGGTGAGGCAGCATCGATGGAGTGAAGGAAATAGGCAACGTTTTGGGCCGAAACCCTTCTTCAGACTTGGTGGGATATGGATAACGTGCAGGCAGTGGATTCGTTTGATTTGACATTATGTTTGGCTCAGACATTGTGGGCAAAAGGGCCCCTTCCTGTGCTGTACTGTTCTATGTTTAAGATCACCCCTCGTTCATCGATGAGTATAGATGCAATCTCTCTCATTATGTGAGCAAATGAGAGCAGGCCAGCCTGCCTAAAGCTCCAGTGTAGAGTGGGAATGGTTTGTACTCCCAATGGCTCAGCCGTGCAAGGCCTGAAGAAATGTAATTCTGAGAATTTGGCAACAACAATTTTCAATTGTTTCTTAACATTGCGAAATATCCCACGATACATCACAGTTGGAGCAATCTCAATCAAAGGCTGGCACGGTGCCAGAGGAGGTTATGTCAGGGTAGATATACAAAGACTAACCAAAACCTAAGTCTCAGGGATTATGCTGCTTGGTGTACATGTACTTTGTATATTTATTGTTTTGAAAGATACACCATGGAAACAGGTCCTTCGGCCCACGGAGTCCACACTGATCATCGATCATCTGTTCACACTAGTTCTATGTTATCCCACTTTCTCATCTACTCCCTACACACTAAGGGCCATTGTACGGGTGATGTACAAGTAAGCTACAAACCCGCACTTCCTCGGGATGTGGTAGTAAGCCGGAGCACCCAGAGGAAATCCACGTGGTCACATGGAGGATGTGTAAACACCACACAGACAACACCCAAGGTCAGGATTGAACCGTGGCTCTGGTGCTGTGAGGCAGCAGCTCTACCCGCTGTGCCACTTTAACTGGAGAGGATTCAGAGGGATACTGGAGAGGGCATTTTGGGACATTTTTGGTCAGCATGGATGAATTGGGCCGAAGGGCCTGTTTACGCTCTGTATGACTCGATGACCATTTACCCACACACTAGGGACAATTCACAGCAGCGTATTAACCTACAAACCCCCATGTCTCTGTGATGTGGGAGGAAACCCACGTGGTCACAGGGAGAACGTGCAAACTCCACTCAGACAGCACCCGAGGTCGGGTGGCTGGAGACGTGTTGCAGCGGCTCTACCTGCTGCTCTGCTATGCTAAAGGTCACGGCAGTAGTTGTGAACAATGCAGCTTAGCCCTGTGGGAGTCGTGCCTGCTGGCACAGTTCTCTGCGTCAGGGGCTCTGGTGAGTGTGTCTCACACCTCCTGACTTGTGCCTGTTTCAGTGCAGTCTCTGGGTAAGAGGAGAAGCCAGTGATGTTGACTTGGACGGCACCTTTGTGACTTCTTTGTGTAATTGGTCTTGTGCAGACTCTTTCACTTCCTCTGTGGTGACAGGGAATGCTATAAACTCCTTTCTATCCACCCATTGTTTCCTGAGCAGTGGCTGGCGGAGCTAACCGCTGCCCTCCTGTGGCTCTGTCACCACACTGCAGCTTCCTCGCAAAGATGAGTTGCCAAAAGAAAGTTGCTTCGATCAGCAAATATTTTTAGAATCTTTTACAAAAATCCGGCTGGTGTGCAGATGGGAAGGATTTTTTTTTTTAAACTAAGAACGTAGAACATCGTATAGTACAGAAAGTAGACACAAAATGCTGGTATAACTCAGCGGGTCAGGCAGCATCTCTGGAGAAGAAGAATCGGTGATTGGGACCCTTCTTCGGAGTGAACACAACCCTTCCGGATACCAAGCCAAAATGTCTCCTATTCCTTTTCTCTAGAGATGCTGCTTTACCCGCTGAGTTAGACGAGCATTTTGTATCTATCTTCGCTTAAAAACCAGCTTCTGCAGTTCCTTCTTACACATAGAACAGGTCATTCGGCCCACTGAGTCCATGCGGACCACAAACCACAAGATACTCTAATACTCTCATGCTAATCCCATTTTATTCTCCCCACATTCCCTTCATCTCCCTCCAGACTCTACCACTCACTTACACACCACCGGCAATGTACAGCATCCGTTCACCTACCAAACTGCGGTGGGTGCCAGAGCACCCAGAGGAGAGCCCTGTGTCGGGTGCCGCTGGATGCCCCATAGAGTTGACCGGGTGCACGGATCAGGTGCAGCCTGCGGTGGCACGGAGCAGTGGTGGAGGACACCCACAACATCGCCAGGCCAGGCCGACACCTGCAGCACAGACCCAGTGCCACTGCCAGGACAACAGGCCTTTAAAGCCAAGATAAGCTTGATAATTTTATGAACTTGATGCCTGGAAGTTACAAGATGGCACTGTAAATGTGGCCTCTCTTTGTGCACTGCCTACTATTTTTACACTCCAACTGTTGCCCTCTTGTACTTATGTAAAGTATGACTTTAATGGATTGAATGCAAAACAAATAATTTCACTTTATCCAGGTACGTGACAATAAAATACTATTGACCTATTGACTGGTCACAGAGAGAACATGCAAACTCCACACTGACAGCATCTGAGTTCAGGATTGAACCCAAGTCTCTGGTGCCGGGAGGCAGTGATTACCAGCTACATCACTGGGCTGCCCTATCTACTAAGGTCGTGACCGATCTGATGGTGACCTTAACTCAAGACTCCTGCCTTGCCATGGTAACTTCCATAAGTATCTCCTTCCCTCTGCGAAACTATCCAATGACTCTCCTTCCCTGTCCTTTGAGGATGAGCATTGCAAAGACTTAACAACCCCTTAGAAAACAAAATCACCATATCTTAAATGGACATGCCTTACTTTTAAACAACAACTTCTAGCTCAAAACTCTCCCACAATAGGAACCCTGGTCTCAGCATCCAACCTCTCGGGGTTCTTCAAGATTTTTCCTCCAGCGTTGAAATGTCCAACATTAGAGGTGAGAGGGGGAATGTTTAATGAAGATATGCAGGGCAACTGTTTTTATACATAGGATGGGGGGGGGGGGGGGGCTGGAACATGCTGCCCGGGGTATGGAGACAATAGTGGCTTTTAAGAGGCTTTTAGATATGAACATGGAAGTGCAGGGAATAGATGGATACGGATCATGTACAGGCAATTAAGATCAGTTTAACTTGACATTGTGGGCTGAAGGGCCTGTTCCTGTGCCATACTGTTCAATGATCTATGTTTCATCTTTCCATCCACTCATTCTTCCAAGCTCCTTCTTTGCTTGTCTAACCTTCCCACACAAGACATCCCACCTATTCCAGGTGTTGGGCTCGTCAGCCTCCTCTAACTCACGTTCATTGCATTTTAATCTGTTTTAAGTAAGGGGTCAACACTGTATACCGTACTCCAAGTGGCAGCATGGTGGCACAGTTGCTGCCTTAAGGGCCTGTCCCACTTGGGCGATTTTTCAGCGGACTGCCGGCAACTGTCAAGTCCGCGGCACTCGCTGAAAAACCGGAAACTGGAAGAGCGAGTGTCAGAGTGGAACACACACACAAACACATCGCAAAGGCGGGGACCAGGAGCACTGTCTGAAATTCACACGGTGCAAAGCCAAGGTGATACAGACACACACTGCGATGAACAGTAAGGTTAAGACGGCTAGCACAGTGTACGGTAAGTCCTTTAAAGGGGGGGGGAGAAGGGGGGAGAAGGAGGGGAGAAGGGGGGGAGAAGGAATGGAGACACTTTTAAGAAGCCAGACAACTTTTAATAAGCCAGACATACACAGCTGTGAAGTTTGGCGGGCATTTAACATTACCGGTCAGTTATCCTTGGTTCTGAAAACTTGTGCTTATGTTTTTTTCCCCAATGAGCCAATGAAAATGCCCGGTCAGCAAAGTTGATTAACTAAAACTACCTATGACTACCTCGACTACCCATAACTACATGACGACCCCACTACAACTGCACCTACGACTACAGGATTATCGACTTTCTCCACAGCGACCAATTTTTGGTCGCAGAAAATGTTTCAACATGTTGAAAAATCTGCAGCGACCATACTGAGGCCGTGACTAGTTCCCAGAATGCGGGAACTCCTCGCCAAAGATCCTATAGCAAGCAAGATAGTACACTCCTGCGAAAACCAATGGGCTGACGTGTAGTACGCAACGGAGCGGAACGTCAGCCTTTTTGTCGGCCATTTCAGTAAACCCGACCCGACCCGACTTTGTAAATCCCTCTCGCAGTGTAATCAGCGTTGCGGGGGAACAGTTTGTGTGTGATATGTGTTAGATTCATGATTCATATTTCTGTTACTTTTTGTTAATGCTAATATGTTAATAAATTATAATTCTGTTAATTTTCTTTTTTAATGTTTTGGATTCAAAGCCCCGGGATTGGGATCGGACTGTGCAAGGGTGGAGGGGGCACTGAGGGCAAAGAGGCTGTGCCCACACAGCAGTGTAAAAGGGGAGACCTTTCCAATCCCCTCTTTCTGTCTCCGCTGTGCCTTTTCAAAATTGTTTGTTTATTTTTTCCGTAAAAAGAGCAGACCGATCCGGAGTTTGGCAGCCAGGCAGCGAGCGTGATGGGGGAAGAAACCGAAGGGCCGTCTGTTCTCAGCTTCGGATCTCATGCCCGCCCTCTTTCCCCCCCGTCAGTGAGTCTCTTTAACGGGGCAGAGAGGCAGAGAGAAAATGAGGAGAAGATTTTTACCAAAGATCTTTGATTTTTTATGAGGATGTTTCCGTAAACGGCTTCCGTCTCCGCACTAGTATCTAGTATCTATGGCGGACAAAGATGGCGGAGACGGAAGCCGGTTACGGAAATGGGGCTGTAGATTACCCATGAATCTGCCCATGACCGTGCTACGTCTTTTTCGTCGAGTGGGCTCTCTTGCTTGCTATAGGATCTTTGCATCTCGCGACCATGAAGGAGACTCACCAGAGACCACCAGTGAACATGTGGCGTCCGTGTGGCGATCATGAGGCGAGCGCAGAGTCTCCTGCACTCGCCTAAAAAGTCGCCTAAGTGGGACAGGCCCTTTACAGCGCTTACACCGCCAGACACCTGGGTTCGATCCTGGCTATGGGTGCTTAATTGTATGGAATATATACGTTCTCTTCGTGACCTGCATGGGTTTGCTCAGAGAATCCGTTTCCTCCCACACTCCAAATATGTACATGTTTGTAGGTTAATTGGCTTGGTATAAATATAAAAATTGTCCCTGGTGTAGGGTAGTATTGATGTGCAGAGATCGCTGGTCGGTGTGGACTCGGTGGACCGAAGGGCCTGTTTCTGCTCTGTATCTCTAAAGTAAACTAAACTAAACTGCGATCCACCAATGGCCCATATAATACAAGCACATCACTACTTTTGTCAGTTCAATCTGAAGAAATGTCCCGACCTGAGATGCTGCCTGTCTATTCCCTCCACAGATGCTCTCTGACCTGCTGAGTTCCTCCAGCACTTTGTTTTGGTCGCTATGTTGGTGTTCAATTTCCCTAGCCATAACATTTAGTTATCTTTCCTGTGGTACCTGCGCTTGAGCTGTTTGTGAATCATAACCAGATCTCTCGGTAAATCACACTCTGCAATCCCTCCACATTTAGACAATACATTTATTTTCCGTTCCTCATTAAAATGGACAATTTCCTTTTTTCCCACATTTTTCTCCTTTTACTTCTCACAACCTATCTCTATCCCTCCGTGGCCTCCGAACATTCTCTTCACAACTTGCCATTAACATCTTCACCCAGCTCCCTTAAACAAATTGCAATTCTCTTGAGGTCTTACCTTTTCTCCAATGTTATGAACACTTTGATCTGTCAACCCACTCCCAGAGTGCGGGTGTAAGCCAGTGGGGCAGGAGATCTGATTTGCATGAGATGCCGGCTGTACTTTTTGAGAAGGCTCCACTCCTTCAGCATCTGCAGTAAGATGCTGCAGATGTTCTACCAATCGGTGGTAGCCAGTGCCATCTTCTTTGCTGCCGTGTGCTGGGTCAGCAGGGCGAAGGTCACGGACGGCAATAGGATCAACAAACTCATCAGGAAGGCTGGCTCCATCCTGGGGGTGGAGTTGGATTCATGGGAGATGATCTTGGAAGGGAGGATGCTCCTCAAACTGCGGAGCATCCTGGACAATACAGCTCACCCCCTCCATGACACACTGGTCAACCTGAGGAGTACCTTCAGCAAGAGATTGGTTCCACCAAGATGCAGGACAGAACGCCAGAGGAGATCCTTCTTCCCTGTGGCCATCAAACTGTACAACTCCTCCCCCTTGTCGTGTGGTAGACTGAGACTGACTCCCCCCCCCCCCCCCTAATCTGTCCACATCCCCAATCCTTTCCACTCATCACTTTAATTTCATGTTTCATGTATTTTGTGTTTTTATGACCGATGGCAGACCAATTTCCCTCCTGGGATAAATAACGTTCTATCATATCGTATCGTATCATTCCGTATGCTGTTCTATAAACGACACTTTCGACAGGGATGCCATCAGCTAACACTGACTGCTCTCTGCTGTAATACTGCGGGCATTTCTCCCAGTCTCCTGGCTGACATTGCAGCCTTCAACCACCAGCCTCCATTTATGCCAGTGGTGTTGCTGTGTTCTGGCTGGGATACTGAGAGCGGCACAGTGGCGCAGCACTGGAGTTGCTGCCGTACAGCGTCGGAGACCCGGGTTCGATCCTGACTATGGGTGCTGCTTGTGTGGAGCTTGTACTGTCTCTCTGTGACCGCGTGGGTTTTCTCCGTGTGCTCCAGTTTCCTCCCACATCCCAAAGAAAGACATGCAGGTTGTCGCAGTTGTGTAGGATTGAACTAGTGTATGGGTGATTGCTGGTGCACAGAAGGGCCTGTTTCAATGCTTTATCTCTAAAACTAAACTAAGATTGCGGTGAAACGATGACAGTGTGACTGGGTTAGGTATTAATGAGCCCTGGAAAGGCAAAGCTGGCATAAGTACATGACCCATTTCCAGAAGATTTCATGGGACTGAATGGTCCTACTGAGACAAAAAAAACAGGTTTGAATATAAACAAACCACAAAGTGCTCAATGGGCCAGGCAGCATCTGTCGTGGGAATGGAAGATGACGTTTTGGGAGAAAGCTGGAAAGGAGAGGTCAAAGGAGATGACAAAGCCTGGCAAATAAAGTTGGATAAAGTTGGAGGTAATTTTGCATATGAGTGGAGTAAGTGACAAAGGCTGGAGGTGAAAAGGAGGCAAAAGGGTGAGATAAGGAGAGAAGAGAAGAGGTGAAACGTAAAGCTGGAGGGAGGGATATGGATGGAAAAGAATGGGGTTAAGGGGAAAGAAGGGGGATAAAAGAGAAATGTGGGACTCGAGGACAGGACATGGGGAGAACTTTGAATGTAACTCTTTTTAAACACACAAGCCTCTCTTTCTCCTTCCTTTAACAAAGTGACAAAGTCTTCTTCATTCTCTGTTTCTTCCCCTCTGTTATCAGGTTTCAAAACAGTCCTTCCATAAGCTAGGGTACTGTCCGATTCACCTCTACCCCATTGCAGACATTGGACTTTGTCTATGGAACTGAAACGTTCCAATGCTGAGAACTATATTCTGCACTCTGCATCTTCCCCTTTGTTCTACCTATTGTATTTGAGTTTGACTTGTGTAGTATTATCTGATTTGATAGGATACCATGCAAAACAAGCTTTTAACTGTACCTTGGTACACGTGGCAATAATAAACCTAAACCTATATCTAAGTCAAGATTCATCGTACAACTCTCTGCTCAATAATCCACTGCCTCCCTCAGTCCTTCTTCCTTGAAAAATTCAGACTTGTGAAGCCAGCTCTGCTTCCCATGTTGAAATAATTGTAAATGAGAACATGGCAGGGCTAATGGTTAGAGTGGAACTGACAGGAGAGACCACTCAAAGAACTAGCATCACCGCAAATGACAGAATGGCCTCCTCATATGGCAGTCTCAGTCTCTGTCGTTATGTCCCGATTTAAATAGATTTAAATTAAGAATAAAGTGCAGTTCAATAACACCAAACACTTTTTTCTCAGAAAGTTTATTATGTCAAAAGTGTTTAACTGTCAAATGCGCCAAAAACGGAACAATGAAATTCTTTACTTGCATTAGTGATGAAAATGTTTGAAATTAGGAAAGGTTTCAATAGCCCAGGTGCCAGGAGGTATTTCTGCAGTGTACCACGGAGAGATTCATGCCGATAGATTAATGACAAGAAGAGGAAATTAGAAACAAGAGAGGAACCCATTGTGACAGAGCTGTGAGCTTGTGGAACAGATTACCAGCATTCTTAATTGGAGTAAGATATATTGTGGTCAACAACTGTGATTCAATGTTATTGGAAAAGAATCCTAGGGCACCCCAGGGATTGGAGAGCTGAATGGGCCGATTGTCCTCTCCTGCCTGAAACTTTAGACTTTAGACTTTGGGTACACAGCGCAGAAACAGGCCCTTTGGCCCACCAAGTCCACACCGACCAGTGATCACCCCGTACACAAGCCCTATCCAACACATTGGGGACAATTTACAATCTTATGGAAGCCAATTAACCTACAAACCTGCATGTCTTTGGAGTGTGGGAGGAAACCAGAGCACCTGGAGAAAACCCATGCGGTCACAGGGGGAATGTGCAAACTCCGTACAGACAGCATTGCTGAAACTCTCTATGGTTCTGTCGATCGATTATAACTACAGCCAGGATGTTTAGGAACTAAAAAACTCTGAAATAGGCAGGCAAAAAGACATAATAAAATTACTAAAAAAGGCATGAAAAAGGCATTTATTTCCACCACCAAAATATGGTTAAAAATGATAATATAAAGGTATACTACATTAAATGACCAAAGTTGCCTAGTTGCACATAATTACTAGCATTTTTTTCCAAATTATCTGGTGTTAAACTATGCCGTCTGTCAGACAGAATATGCTTCAGTTGTGAAAAACTTATTTCTACCTCAGCTGAGGTCACTGGTGCATACCCGAAACAAGCTACAGACTCTATATTCATGTTGATATCTTGTGCATTACAACTACCTTTGAGAACTTTAGCTATGTTTTGTATTTCTTCAAGATCTTTGTTAGCTAAAATCACTCATTCACATTTTCCTTGTATGTCTTTACCTACATCGCCAAGAACTTTACGAATATCATCAATTACTTTGTTGAAAACCTGCAAGTTATTCACTAATGTTTTGCCGTGTTTCTCATGGGAAGTGATAGCTTGTGGGAAGTTTGCAAAATTGGAAGCAATAAACACAAGATCGTGGTGGAGGGACCTTTTCTGCATGATTTCACTGACAATCCTGACTGCAGCAGATTCTTCTTCTTCAAAACAGTTGACGATTTATTTTATCTTTTCAAAATTTGCAGCATAGTAGAGTACAGCAGAGAGCCATGTACCTCACCTTGTCAAAACAGGCTGAGGAGGTAGTGGAATCTCGGGTGCCATTTCTTTGAACAACTGCACACGTGACGGTGCTCTGAGGAAGATTTTCTTGACATTGGAAACTAGGCGATCGACATTTGGAAACAAGCTGCGTGTGCTTGACAATTCTATGAAGTCCTTGAGCTAAGCATGTCAAATGCAACATTTTGGGGAATAAAACTTTAAGTCACAAACAGAAGAACATTCTCGTGTTTTATACCTTCTGGCCAAAGTACAGCAAGTGAAGATGTAAACAACTGAGCAATAGTTGAGCTGTTTGACTTTTCCAATACTTCCGATGTCAACTCCTTTGATGGTAGACCTGCCTCCTGTGTACTGATGACCACATTGGCAATATAACTCCCCACAGCATCGGTTGTCTTGTCTATTGAGATCCATATTTTGTTGCATGCAACTTCATCTCTAATTTTCCGCACAACAATGTTGAAGTTGCTGTCAACATAACTTTTCCGTAATGATGTCTCGCTTGGTATATGTTCCTCTGTGCATTTCTCTAAAAACCTCTGAGAGAATTGTTTTCCAATTTCCACAGTGGAATTCCAGCATCAATGAATGCCTTGCACAGATCACTCGAAAACTCAGATTTGCAACTGGAGCCAGCAGTAAATTTGGTGAGGAGACAAGCTTGGGTATTTCGCTTGGGTAGTCTACTCCCCAGCGGTATCAACATTGACCTCTAATTTTAGATAGCCCTTGTCTTCTCCCTCCTCCCCCTCCCCTTCCCAGCTCTCCTTCTAGTCCTACGATCTCTGCATCTTCCTTTCTATTTCCCGCACCCCCCCCATCAGTCTGAAGAAGGGTCTCGATTTTTTGTCTACCTTTGATTTTTCCAGCATCTGCTGTTCTTTCTTAAATAGATCTTGGAGAAGACTGATCCAACGGGCAGCGGCACGAATGAATGAATGACCGACGGTGACGCTCCGGGTTTCGCCCCGGTGGTGGAAGTTTTCTTGTAAGTTATACTATGTTACGTTAATAATAATATTAATATTAACGTGTTAACATACAAAACATCATTGTAATCATGGTACAACTAGAGAAAATAGCACAAACTTTTAGCAAAATGGCAAAAAAAAGGCTGATTTAGGCACTCGATCATGAAAAGGGCATTATCCTGGTAAAATCATCAAAAAAGGCATGAAAAGGCACATGGCATTTACGGCAAAATCCTGGCTCTAGTTATAACTGTCTTTGTGGGAGAATTATTGTGAGTCAGGGGAATTCAAATCAAGTAGGAATAGTAGACAAAATCCAAAGTTTTGAATGCAAGTAAAGGAAGGATGGTCCCACATGTAAGGGAATGAATGAATGAATGAATGAATGAATGAATGAATGAATGATACATTATTATCACATGTGACATGTCACAGTGAGATTCTTTGTTTTGCATACACAAGTGTGCAAAGAGTGGCCACATACAGGGAGCTGACAAAGTTACAAAGTAATCCACTTAGTCCCCAATGGTCCGCCTTTGTTCTTGGCGGCCCTCCCCACGCCTGTTCCCTCTTCGTTCTCGGCAGCGCGTCTGGCACTCATGAGGGCCGGCACCCACCCTCGACCTCGACCTCGACCCCCAGCACCTCTCTCGACCGCCGGCCCGTCCCCGTCCTCGACTGCTGTGGCCGTCCTCAGCTGCTGCCGGGTCCCCTCCTGACGACTCCGCAGCGCCGACCCTGAGTCTGGCCGTGGGGACCCATCGCCTGGCTTCTCAAGGGCCGCTCGGGCAAAGCGGTGAGCAGGCGAGAGCAGAGGAGAGTGGAATGAAGCATAAATGCCAGAATGGATTGATGGACTGAATGGCCTATTTCCTTGCAGTAATAGAGTTAGGTAAGATAGCAACAATCTGATCTTTAATCTATCAGCATCACCAATCGCCAACCAAACAATGTGTTTTAAAGCAAAGTAGTACCTATGTATCACTCTTCCATCCCTAATGCAGCTGGGATGTAAGTCAGCTCGCTTGAACTGGGCATCAAAGTGTTAAGTATTGGAAGATAGCTGTGCATTTGTTTTTAAACTTCAAAGAATGATATACTTCTGAGCTCTAAACCGAGGCAGACCTGCTAATAGGATTGAGAGCTTTAATAGTATCGCCTAGGGCAGGTCTAATGTTGTAAATATTCCACCACATTGCTTATTAATTTTCATTTTATTCCAGTAGCCCATTTGCACAATTATTGGAATTGGCAAAGTTTGAAAGAAAGCATAAAAAAAGCTCTTTATGCGGAGCAAGGAGTGCTTTATACTGGGGTTGTACACCCAGCTGATTTGTTAACAGCAGGCTTGCATTAGGTATAAGGGAATCGGAAAAACATGGCAGCTTCAAACCAGCATCGTTTCTAACTCAACGGTATTGGCGTAATGGTCATGACATTGAATGCCTCAGTGCCAGAGAGTGTGAAGTGAAAGATGATCTCTCTACTTTAAAGAGACTGGGTGCACATGTACCATATCTATAAATGTTGGGCCTTTAAACAAAACCAGCCTTTGGGTTTTGTGGAATCTTTGGTTGAAGGTATAAAAGATGGCTTCATGTGTTGTTGTGTGAGTTTGGTCACGGTTGCTGGCAGTGGAGCTGTGGTTCGGTGTGCATGTGTGACGCCACATTCCTTTGTCCGACGGTTTATTGGCAATGTTCACCTGGTTTAGGTTAGCACCTCCACTAATAAACAGGAGCGATGAATGACATGGGAAGTATTCACTCGCTAATACCAACAACGGAAATCCCCGCTCTGTAATCTCCAGAGAGGGTGAGTGTTTCCATTTCAAGCTTCATGTGGAAAATCACTGTAATTAGCAGCCTCGCGAATGCTCAGATGCAAAATATTGACCAAAAATGAATAATACAATGAAAAAGAAAGGCAAATAAGACAAGATGTTGCTCATGACTTAAATAATATAAAGATGTCATTTTATTTTAAGAGTGGATGCGCTTTGTCAGGTGTTAAGTATTCAATGTTTCACACCATTTAGTTGCTGAATGGTGATCTTGTAAAACACCTTCTAAAAGTCTGTGTAAAGAATAGTGGCTCTGAGAGAGAACAAAAATGGGTCATTAATTGGGCAAAGTATCCAAAGGTCTCCTGTTTTTTTCACTGCTGACACAGTCCTTTGAGAATGTCTCATACCTGTAGGCCAATTCCTACCGGATTAATAAAAGCCAGACAGTCACAATGTGTTCATTAGGGTCTGATTAGCTTCAAGCAGGTGGAGAAGGTTAGTGTGCTCCTCTGTAAATGGTAGCAATTCCACACAGCATGGATGCACCATCTGTTCCTCAGGACACACTGAATGTGATTCAAGGAGCTTAATCATGAATTCGGAGGAGAAGTTGGATAGGTAGTCTATGAAGTTTAGAGAGATGCAGCATGGAAACAGCCCCTTCAGCCCACCGAGTCCACATCAACCATTGATCACCCATTTACACTAGTTTTATATTCCCACTTTCTCATCCACTTCCTACACATTAGGGGCAATTTTTACAGAGGCTAATTAACCTCCAACCTGCAAGTCTTTGGGATGTGGGAGGAAACCGGAGCACCCGGAGGAAACCCATGCGGTTACAGGGAGAACGTGCAAACTCCACACAGACATCTCCTGAGGTGAGGATCGAACCCGGGTCTCTGGCGCTCTAAGGCAGCAACACTACCCACTGTGGTGAACCGCAAAAGTGTAATAATTGTAGGGCTTTGGAGAAAAAGCTGGCGCATAGATCGGACCATGTTGTGCGTGTGATGGGCTGGCTTGATAGGTTGAATGGTCTACGCTGTTAATTTCATGATCACTGAAGGGTTGCTCAGCTGATGCAGTTAGGAGTTCATCTTGATCACCTGAGCAAATGGATGTAGGAAGATCAGTATGAGGTGTTGCATTTGGGAAGTCAAACCAGGACAGGATCTTCAGTGTATGGCAGGGCCCTGGGGTGTTGGAGAGCAGAGGGATCTAGGACTGCAGGTAGATTGTGGTGAAGGTGATAGTGATAGAAGATGGTGGGTATGTGGAAAAAGCTGCTAGATTAAGTAGTTGAGGCAGGTAATATAACAACATTTAAAAGTAATTTGGATAGGTACAGGGATAAGAAAGGTTTAGAGGGATCTGGGTCAAACGTGGGGAAATGGGACTTACTTAGATGGGGCATTTTGGTCAGCCCTTACGAGTTGGGCCATAGGGCTTGTTTCCATGCTGTACGCATGTTGACTCTGTGACGATGACTCTACAATTTGACTGCTGGTGTGTTTTTTCACTTTGCTAGACCTTGTAGGAGCAGCTGTTACTCCTAAGGCATGAGTGACCAGGTTAGGTGCATAACAACATCTGCACCCTTTCATTCCAGATTGTTACCTACATTAGGGGCTGGGAATGACAGGATAGAACAGGTCAGTACTAATGGAGACAGGACGGAGGAGAGAGAAGTTGTTGGGGCATGCGGATCAGGATAATGGAGAGACGATGAAGGCGAGAGAAGCAGGATTAGAGCAGGAGAGACTGGCTCATGGTCCTCATTTGAAGGTCAGCGCGCTGAGAGAGAAGGATGGAGCTAAGTTGCCTAGAGGTGGAGGAGTTGGTTGAAAGAGAAGAGAGGATGGTGCAAGGAGAAGAGAGGGAGACCACTAGTCTGGTAGTGAAGAATGGTTCACAGACGAGGGATTAGAGCAGTCAGGTGTGTTTCTGAGATAAGTGGTGTGTGTATGAACACACAGAGAATATAACTAATTCCTGCAGATCAGCTCCAGTCCATCATGTAATCCGGACGAAAGAAGGCAGAGGATTGGAAACAGGAGGAAACACAGCCAGGAAGCTGGAGGTGGGAGTGGATAGTGAATCAGAAAGGGAACAGCAGGGGAAGGGGCCATTCAGGTCATCTTACACACCAATTTCCAGTGGAAAACTCTCATCAGTTCCAAGGCCCACCCCTCCCCATGGACACATCCATGGTTGGCCCTGGGTAATTGTCCACATCTCCCCTGTCCTCCCAATAGATCTGTCATTGACTCAACATAGTCCCTCATTTAAACCAACTACAGATGCTGCCCAGTGGCAACGGCCTCCTTGCTTCTTAATGCGATGCTTTCTGATCACTGGGCTCTCTCTTGCCCAGCATCACCTTCCCCAATATGATCAGCCATGACCATATTGAATGAAGGTGCTGGCTTGAAGGGCCAAATGGCCTACTCCTGCACCTATTTTCTATGTTTCTATGTTTCTATGACTTCCTGCTTTTATTTCACATTTTCAGCATCTGGAGGGTTTTACTTTGAGCTTGAACAAGTTTTCATATGATATTAAACATTGAAATTTTACAAAAGATGAGGGGAATAGGTGGTCCAATTTCTTACGGTCCAGGACAGATCAGTTGCTAAACCAGTGCACCTTCTCCACTTTGATCTTTTGTGGCTAGAGATTCCTTAGAGATTCGTGCCCATATTTGCCGCCATTCCCTCTTCTCTTTCGGTAGAGCCACTGCCTCACAGTACCAGAGACCCGGGTTCGATCCTGACCTCGGGTGCAGTTTGTGTGAAGTTTACACGTTCTCCCTGTAACCCTGTGCATTTCCTCCAGGTGCTCCATTTTCTTCCCACGTACCAAAGATGTACAAGTTTATACTTGAATTGGCTTTTGTAAATTGTCCCTAGTGTGAGGTAACATAGAACTTGTTGAACGGGTGATCAATAGTCAGCATGGGCCAGATGGGCTGAAGGGTCTGTTTCTATGTTGTAAGTTTCAATCAATCAATCTTTTGTTGGTTGACTCCAGTTTGCTGGGCATGTCCCACCAGACTACACAACATCAGCCAGAGTCTAGAACTGCAGAAACACCATATACAGAGTAGCTGACAGCCAGCAATGGCCACATATCTTCACTCTTTGAGGAACTGGATTTGGCCATCCACCTCCTCTGCCTCCGAGTTTAACATTTCTCTCTTTTTCGTTCTGATGAGTGACCTCAGACCTAAACTGTTAATTGTTCCTCTTTTCACACATGCTGCCTGACCTGCTGGGTGTTTTCAGGATTTTCTGTTGAGTGCCGGCATCTGGCGTTTTTCCTGACTTTCCTCCACATCTCAGCCCATGGCATTGCAGATTACAGCGAAAGAAGGGAGGCAAATAGGGACAGAGCAAATACGGAAAACACAGGTTGAAGAAAACACAAAGGGCTGGAGTAACACAGTGGCTCAAGCAACATCTCTGGAGAACATGGACAGGTGAGGTTTCGGGTTGAGACCCTTCTTAATACAACGTAAAGGTTGGTATAGGATAAACTTTGTAAACAAAGGAAGAGGATTGAGAGAAGGATTATAGAGGGAATTGAATGGATGTTTAATGATCAAATTCAGAGATCAGTTTTAATTTAGTTTAGAGATATAGCATGGAAACAGGTTCTTCGACCCACCGAACAATGCCAACCATCGGTCACTGTCCCCATACACTATTTCTATCCTACATGCAAGGGACAATTTAGAGAAGTGAATTAACCTACAAACCTGCACATCTTTGACAGGTGGGAGAAAACCTGAGCACCCAGAGAAAAACCATGCAGTCACATGAGAACATATAAACTCCATACAGACAGCATCCGTAGTCAGGATTGAACCTGGATCTCTGGCACTGTAAGGCAGCCACTCTACATCTGCGCCACTGTGCCACTCCAATTCTCGACGTTGAAACATAGAGTTACCGTCGGTAGGCTGGAATGCCAATGGCAGTCCATGTCAAATGGTTTCAGGTTAAGTGCATTGCTGCTGTGTGTGGTATCTGTCAAATCATTCTGGTGTTCAAGAGGATTTATTAACTTCATGTCAGGGGTCTGGGTGTAGTTGACGAGGGCAGCATTCAATGTCCTCTGGAAGGTTGGGCTGGGCTGCCTTCTCCACAGCTGTGGACCTCCTGGTGAAGGCGCTCCAATGTTGCAGATGAGGGTGTTCCAGAACCCAGCAATAGAAGAGTACAGTACGGGAACAGACCCTACGGCCCACAATGTCTGTGCCAAAACATTAAATACCTCCTGATCCATCAAGACCTGATATTGTTAAGCTGGTAAGAGTGCGAAGAAGATTTACGAAGATGTTGCCAGGATTCGAGGGCCTGAGCAATAGGGAGCACAGGAGAATGAGGGGTGATCTTACAGAGGTGTAAAAGACCATGAGAGGATTATATAGGGTAAATGCACAATCATTTACCCAGAGTGGGGAATTAAGAACTGCAGACAGGAATTTAAGGTGAGGTGGGGGGAAGATTTAATAGGAACCTGAGGAACTTTTTTTACGCAAAGTGTGGTAAGTATATGGAATGAGCTTCCAGAGGAGGTAGTTGAGGCAGATACTATTACAAAGCTTAGGAAACATTTAGATATGTATGTGAATAAGATAGGTTTAGGGGAATATAGGCCAAACGCAGCAAGGTTGTACTCGTGTAGATGGGACATGTTGATTGGCATGGGCAGGATGGGCTGAAGGTCCTGTTTTCATGCTGTGTGACTCTGTGACTATGATTTTATTACTCTGAGTCTATGATTCCATAACTCTATGACAATGACTCTGTGGTATGACCACTTGGTTCATCAAACACTCCCTGACCCATCAGATACCTCGTGGTCCATCAAACACCTAGTCCATGGGGAACCTGGATGGTCCATCAGCCATCTCCAAGCCTGTCAGATACCTCGAGGCCCACCTGTGGAAGAGTCTCCTGCTCCCATCAGCCCCACAAACCCAGAATGCAAACAAGTGTCCCTGAATCCCGTGGGACTATCACCTCAGGTTGGTACTGTGCAGCTTCATTTTATAACCAAACATTTAAAGATCCCCCCTCTTTCAGAAAGAAAGTTCCTGACCTGAAAGGTCCCAGTCTGAAGAAGAGTTTGAACCAGAAACATCACCTGTCAATTCCTTCCACAGATGCTGCCAGACCTACTGAGTTCCTCCAGCACTTTGCTTTGCTTTGTGCTTTCTGGTTAGCATGCAACAAAAGCTTTTCACTGTACCTCGGTACACATGGCAATAAACAAAACTAAAAAAATATTCCAGCATCTGCAGTTCCTTGTGTCAGCTTAATGCTTCCCCTCTGGCCCTTTTCTTTACATGTGCTAGTGAGGAGTGAGCCCCTCATGGACCGGCAAGGACCGACCTCTCGTTGTGTCCCAGGATGCTCATCCCAGCTGGGTGCCACATGGCGTGAAGGTGAGCTACTCTCCGAATCTCAGCGGGTGCAGCAGCATCTATGGAGCGAAGGAAATAGGTAAAGTTTCGGTCTGAAGAAGGGTTTCGGCCTGAAACGTTACCTATTTCCTTCGCTCCATAGATGCTGCTGCACCCGCTGAGTTTCTCCAGCATTTTTGTGTACCTTCGATTTTCCAGCATCTGCAGTTCCT
This sequence comes from Malacoraja senta, assembly GCA_038087875.1. NCBI lineage: Eukaryota > Metazoa > Chordata > Chondrichthyes > Rajiformes > Rajidae > Malacoraja > Malacoraja senta. The sequence continues at coordinate 40,209,243 of CM075983.1, forward strand.
TCTTTAATACTCTCCGAATCTACCTGGTTATCAGTTACCAGCTCTGTCAACTGGTCAAGCCTGACATCTACTGATAACTATGTGTAATTACATCCAAGAAAACCCAAACCTGACAAAGGACTTGGTGACTGACACCTAATAATTATGTCAACCACTTCTGAATAAAGTGGGAGCTGTTTCCTTCCTGCACATTGAAATCATTACGTGTTTCATTGTGTGGAGAAGGATATTTATAGTCCTGCTGTAATGAGCATCCAACTGTGTTAAAAGCAGCATAGAAATGCAAGGCTTGGACATATTGTAGTTGTGATTGGACTCTGAATAGATTCACTTTTCTCTTCACTGGAGTGAGCAGTGCGGGAGTGTATTGTGTGGAAGAAGGTAAATGGATTCTAAATGTAATCTGTCACAGTGCGGGTTGCTGAAATTTGACTCAAGCTCAGCCCCCTGTCTCATTGCTGGGGTGTCACCCACTGCAACAACAAGCCACATACATAACCAGTCTGACCAACCTAACTATATCCAACCTCTAACACTATTAGCACAAACAAGTCTCAGCAGCAACCAACCATTAAATCAAACAGAGTAACCCACAGATCTGACACCACGAAGCAACAACAGCATACATTTGTGTGGCGCCCTTAATGCAGGGTTACGTTCTATGGTGTTTCGTTGGTTGTGGCTCAAGCAGAAAACACTCTGAGGTGGGAGGGAGGGGAGGGGAGGGTAACAATGGGTAGGGGGGAGGTGATAAGGGAGGGAGAAAGGTGGGAGGGAGGGAGTTGGTTGGGGGGCGGGGGGGGGGGGGGGGGGAAGGGAGCAGAGGGGGGAGTGTATCCTACACACTTGTAGCAGGTCTGCTAAGGATAGGGTGCCGGGGAATTTCTCAGCTGAACGACTGATGCCTGAGAAAGGATAAGGCATTGATTGGAAGGGAAGTGAGAAGTTCTGAAGCAGTTGATGTGCCCTGAGTTTAATGTCATAGTTGAGGCTCAGGGCAGAGTGGAGTATCAGCCACTTCCTGTCAACGTAGTAACTCCAATGTCAACAGACGGCATTTGCTTTCAAACATTGAAGCAGGAAGAACAAGTCAAGCTTCTTTTCAAAAAAAGACACAAAGTGCTGGAGTAACTCGGTGCATCTGTGAAGGACATGGGTGGGTAACGTTTTGGGTTGGGAAGATGGGTCCCGACCATTAACGTCGCCTATCTCTGTTCTCCGGAGATGCTGGCTGACCCGCTGAGTTACTCCAGAACTTTGTGCTTTGCCCAATACTCAAAATGCTGTATTAAATGAAGTTTAATAAAGCTGCAACGTTGTCTAATACTCAATGGCCTGACCAATGAAGGCAAGTGTATCCTACACTTTCTCTACTATTTTATCTACTTGTGGGAACCCTTTCACAGAGCTATTGACTTGGACCCCAAGGGTCAGTCTCCCCTCAGAACTGAAATGCTCTATCCCTGGTGTATCTCCTCTGTACCCTCTCCACATCCTTGCTATCTACTTTATTATATAAAGCATGCCACAACTTGCTTGCTTTTTATATTTACGTGGGTGTTGGCAGGACTCAAGGACCTGAGCTATAGGGAGAGATTGAGCAGGCTAGGACTTTATTCCTTGAAGCACAGGAGGACGAGGGGTGAATTTATACAGGTGTACAAATCATGATTGGGTAAATGCACAGAATCCTTTGCCCAGAGTAGGGGATTGGAGAACCATTAACATTCCACCTATGAGCGGATAGGATACATTGATAGGGTACATTGATAGGATAGGTTTAGAGGAATGTGAGGTAAATACAGATAGGTTGGACGAGAAGAAATGGAGCATGTTGGCCGGCATGGGCAAGTTGGGCCGGAGGGCCTCTTTCCACGCTGGAAACGCTACCATCCTCCTTCTTTACCACATTGTCTGTCAGTGTTTAAGGATCTTTGAACTTGAATAAGGGAACTTCAGTTAATGTTCCATGTCTGGCCTTATATCTAAGCTGGAGATCGGTTTGGGATGAAAAGGAAGGAAAGGCAAGTCTCTGATGCCGTGGGCCCCATCATCAGTATTTTAAAATTCCCATCTTATCCATAGTTTGACCGCTCTGGATCCCTGGAGAAAGTTGTAGAGGAGAGAAATCTGGGACTATGTGGTTTGTTCCCTTAATGTGGAGTGTTGAGGGGAAAGGTTGGTGAAGAAAGCCATTGGCACACTTGCCTTCATTCGGAAGGGTACCGAGTATAACATTCAGGACATCATGATGCAGCTGCACAGGTTGTTGGTGAGACCACACATTGGTGGTTTGGTCACCCAGCTATAGGAAAGATGACATTACTTTGGAAAGGATCCAGAAGAGATTCACCAGGATGGTACCTGGCCTTGCAGGTTTGAGTTATAGGGAGATTTGGACAGGCTGGGTCATTTTTCTTTGAAGTGTAGGAGGCAGAGGGGTGACCTTTTGATATGTACAAGATCATGAGGGGCATGGATAAAATTAACACACAGTCATTTGCCCAATATAGAGGATTCTAAAACTAGAGGAGAGATTTGAGAAGGACTTCAGGGGCACATTTTTCACTCCAAGAGTAGTCCATATCAATAATGAGCTGCCAGAGGAAGCTATGGAAGTGGATACAGTATACAATGAATGGCAGGACCTTTTGAATCATTGAGGTATAGAAGGATGTGGAGGTTTGGAGTGGTTGCAAAATAGGTTCACTGGGATGTTGAGCTGAGAAGGTTATTGGCTGCGACCTTCCCTCCATTGACGAACTGTACACTGCAAGGGCCAGGAAGCGAGTGGGTATGATCATCTCTGATCCCTCTCACCCTGGCCACAAACTCTTTGACTCACTTCCCTCTGGAAGGCGACTCCGGACTGTCAAAGCTGCCACAGCCAGACATAAAAACAGCTTTTTTTCCACGAGTAGTAGCTCTACTCAATAACCAAAAATCTGTAGCCTCCTTTTGCTCTGGTATTTTATTTAATTCACATGTTTAATCAATAATGTTTTTATTTTTTTTATTTTTTATTTTTTTTAAATATTTTTTTATTGGAGATACGTACACAACCTAGTTACATCATTACAGTCTTACATTTTTAAATTGATAATATTGTCAATTATTATTACATTGTCTCCAATACCTTTTGCCTTTTTTTTTTAAAAACTAAATAGAACTAAAGAGAAAGATAAAGTAAAGAAAGAAAAGAAAGAGAAAAAAAAAAAAAAAAAAAAAAAAAAAAGAAAAGAAAAAAGATAGTTAAAGAAGAATGGAAAAAATTATTAAAATAGAAAACTTCATTCGAGATATATTCGTACATTTCTAAATATAGCATTTCATCCATTCTTTAGCCCGGGTGCTAGTCAGGTTCCTGTGCTGAACTGTTCTGACCCTTTAAGTAATCAATAAAAGGAGACCATATTCCAACGAATAATTCCTGTTTGTCCAACAGGGAGAATCTGATTCTTTCCACATTTAAGGTCTCCGTCATTTCTATAATCCACATTTTGATTGTGGGGGTCGTAGGGCCTTTCCAAAATTTTAGAATTAATTTTTTTCCTGTTATTAAACTATAATCAATAAAGTTTCTTTGTGTTGTTCTAAATGTTTGATTTAATTCTAATATTCCAAGTATTATTAATTTTGGATCTGGGTCCAATTGTGTGCTGGTTACTTTAGATATTATACTGAAGATATTTACCCAGAATTTTTTAATTTTTATACAGTTTGCAAACATATGAGATAAGGTAGCTTCTAAATGTTGACATATATCACATATAGGTGAGATATGTTGAAAATTTTTATGTAGTTTTGTTTTTGAATAATGTAACCTATGTATTACTTTAAATTGTATTAGAGAATGTCTGGCGTTTAATGAACATTGATGTATGTGTTGCAAACTTTCTTCCCAAGTATCTTTCGTTATTATTTGATTTAATTCTTTTTCCCATGTTTGTCTGTGTAAGTCCGTCGATGGAATGTCACTGTCTAATAAGATATTATATATATAAGATATTAATTTTTCTGTATTAGGATGTTTGTTCCAACATTCATCAAGAATTTCTGAATTTCTAATTCGAAAATTTTGAGTATTCGATTTTACATAATCTCTAAGTTGAAGATATCTGAAATAATCATTTCCTCGAAGTCCATAAGTCTGTTGCAACTCCTGAAATGTCAGAAAAGTGCCTTCCTTGTAAAGTTGTCCCATATTTTTAATTCCATAATTCTTCCATTGTGTAAAACCCCCGTCCAACCATGAAGGCTTAAACAAAGGGTTATTCACAATTGGAAGAAAAAGTGATAAATTATCTAATTTTAATGTCTTTTTTAATTGTTTCCAAATTCGTATAGCACTAAATATTATAGGGTTTTCCCTATAAATTTTTTTGTTTAATTTAGACGTAGCAAATAATATCGAACCGATATCAAAAGGTAAACAATCTTCCTTTTCCATTTTTAACCAGTCTGGTTGATGATCTATTTCTTCCAACCAGAAATTCATATTTTTAATATTAACTGCCCAGAAATAAAACAAAAAGTTGGGTAAAACCAAGCCTCCATTTATTTTTGATTTACACAAATGTCTTTTGTTTATCCTATGATTCTTATAATCCCAGATAAAATCATTAACAATAGAGTCCAGTTTATTAAAAAAGTTTTTTGCCAGATATATCGGAATTGTCTGAAAAAGGTATAATATTTGCGGTAAAAAAATCATTTTTATGGCATTAATTTTGCCAACCATTGAGATAGGAAGTGTTTTCCAGTATTGAATATTCTTATGTAGTTTATTCAGTAATGGTGGAAAATTTGCTTTAAATAATGATGTATATATCTTAGTTACATAAATACCTAGATATTTAAATTTTTCCTTTACTATTTTAAATGGAAATTGTTGTATTATCTGTTTGTTATGTTCCCTTATTGGCATAATTTCACTTTTATTCCAATTTATTCTGTATCCTGAAAGTGAATCAAATTGGGTTATTAGCTTTAATAAGTTTGGAATACTCATTTCTGGTTTTGTAATGTAAATTAATACATCATCTGCGTATAGAGAAATTTTATTCACTGTGTCCTTTGTGTTATATCCGTGTATTTCCGGATGCCCCCTGACTCTTTCTGCAAGTGGCTCATTAGCAAGCGCAAATAATAATGGAGATAACGGGCATCCTTGTCTACAACTCTAGATAGGCTAAATTTAGATGACAACCTTTGGTTTGTTAATATTCTAGCCGTGGGATTTGTATATAACAGTTTTATGATCAATAATGTTTTATTATTAATGTTTAATGTTTTATGTATCATTCTTAACTGTCACTGTATGTCACTTGTGTGCGGAGCACCAAGGCAAATTCCTTGTATGTGAATACTTGGCCAATAACTTATTCATTCATTTATTCATGTTACCTGGAGTATTAGCTTGAAATAGAGGTTGGACAAACCAGCATCATTTTCTCTGGAGCATTGGAGTTTGAGGGGAGACCTGATAGGAGTATATAAAATTATGCGAGGCACAGATCAGAGTATTCCCCCCCCCCCCCCCCCCCCCCGAGTCGAAATGTTGAATACCAGAGGTCATAGTTTTAAGGTGAGAGGGGCAAAGTTTCCTCCTTTGCATGGGGCAAGTTTTTGCACAGTGTAGAAGTAAGTATGTTATCAACATTTATAAAGCATTTGACCAGATACAAGCAGGAAATAGAGGGATATGAAGCATATGCAGCAGGAGGCTGCAAGCTGAAGCTCATTTAAAGAGGTAGTTTGCCCTGCAGTGCTGTCCCCAGGAGGGAGGTCACAGTGTGATCCTCAAGTCTTGGCTTCCTCACTGTCCTCTGATCTTCTGCCACACTGTGCAGTTCCTCTCACTCAGGGCTGCAATTAACTGGATGCTAAACTAGAACGAGGAAGCAATTAAGAAGTGACAAACTCCTATTCGCACTCTGCTTTGCATTAAAGGCTGAGAGTGTATCCATGTTTAACGATGATTATCTGCTGGTGAAAGCTGGTTGTTTTGCAATGTTTGTCTTCCAGAAATGAGCGAGCCCTGTGTCTCCTTTGTCTTACACCCTCCATCCAATAATAGACAAATAATTGCTGTCTGTGATTGCCTCTCCTTTGATGGAGGTGTTGGTGGATGCAATCCATGTATCTTTCAGTGAGGGCAAAGCTCCCATTTCCCACTCTCTCCCCCTCTTCTCACCTCTCCCATCAGGTAAAAGGTATAAAAGGTATAAATGCATACGTCCAGATTCAGGGACGTTTCTTCCCAGCTGTTATCAGTCAACTGAACTATCCTACCAACAACTCGAGAGCAGCCCTGAACTACTATCTACTTCATTGGAGACCCTCAACTATCTTTGATCGGACTTTACTGGCTCTATTTTGCACTAAACGTTTTTCATGTTATTCCATTTTGCGGCTTTTGCGGTTGCAGCACCTAGACTGTGGAATAACATTCCGCTCCTCATCAGAACTGCTCCCACCATCGACTCCTTTAAGTCACGACTCAAACCTATTTCTACTCCCTAGCGTTTTGGAGCCTCTCTGAGGGGCGCTGTCAACATTTTATGTATGTATTGTTGGGTCTGTCTACCGTTGTATGTATCAAATTAGTACCTGCACTGATGTGAAGCACTTTGGTCAACGTGAGTTGTTTTTAAATGTGCTATACAAATAAATGTATTATTATTATTATTATTATTATTATTATTATTATTATTATTATTATTATTATTATTATTATAATTATGATTATTATTATGTGGATTGTTCGATTATAGGCTTTTCACTGTGGATAGCATGCAACAAAGCTCTTCACTGTACCTCTGTTCATGTGACAATAAACTAAACTAAATTCAACTCATTGACATTAGCAGCTCCCACTTTCAGGTTGGTGTAGGGCGATGTCAGCAAGATTGGGGTGCATTGAGATGATGATCTTCTGCTCAGAATCACTGTGTGCACTGGACATGTCCAATTATCTTCTGGTTCCAAATGACAAATACGATTTCAAAATATGCTCTATTCACATTATTTCTTGGGAAAGCAGAAAGTAGCTCCTCCTGAATTCATTCCGCCCTTTAATTGTATTTACAGGAAGCCAGCTGTTATTACATATTGCTAAGTGCCCGTGAACAGAGGCAGCCTGGATAACGGTGGATTTGATTCTCTGACGATGTGCGTTAATTACAAGCAATGGACTCCATCTCTAATCTCACTCTTATTCTCCCCACATTGCCATCCCCCTCTCCCTGAGTCTGACACTCACCTGCTCACCGGAGGGGTAATGTAGCAACCCGCACGTCTTTAGGGTGTGGGAGGAAACTGGAGGAGACCGATGCGGTCACAGGGAGAAGGTGCAAACTCCATACAGACAGTACCCCAGGTCAGGATCGACCCCGGGTATTGCGAGGCAGTGGTTCTACCAGCCATGCCACTGCGCCGCCTCAGGTTTGACCACAATTTAGCAATACCATCACTACGTTTCCAGTACAAGTAGTGACCTCCCCACATCGCAGGGATCTACAGGAGACACTGCCTCAAAAAGGCAGCCAGCATCATCAAAGACCCACACTACCCTGGCCTCATCTCATCTCACTGCTACCATCGGGAAGAAGGTGCAGGAGCTTGAAAACTGTGACCTCCAGATTCAAGAAAATCTTCTTCCCAGCAATCATCAGGCTCTCAAACACTGCACAACACTAACCTCAGCAACTGTGATCCTCTGTGGACTGGGTCTTTTGTTACACTATGGATTTATTATTACACTATTATGGTTACGTAATATTGCAGTTATTAATTTATTTTATTTGTGATTATTATCTATCATCTATGAGTTATTGCATCTAAGGGACTGCTAAGCTGCAGCTAGTAAGAGGTTTGTTGTTCTGTTGTCTGTGCATATGACAATTAAATACTTGACTCTTGCCATCCCTCCTCCCATCCCATCATCTGTCTTGACTCTCTTGACTCGAGCACCCTTCCCATTTTCCAGCTCAACCTCACATCCCCATTTCAAGCCCCGTTGTGGAGGGTGGGGAGATCAGACCCGGCCGGACCTGCCTTCCCTTGTGAGGCAGAGAAGCTCCTGTCCCTTGGGTATGGCCTTACACTGCTGAGGTTTACGATGGCACCACTGGTGTTGGGCAGCTGTTGTCCAGCTGTGCAGCTCCAGTCACCATGCCGTTCGCTGTCAGATCTCAGTGTTGCTGTCGTTCTCTTGCCCGAGGTTTGATTTTAATCCTGGAGGATTGTTAAACCTGGGCTGGAGCTGCCGAAACCAGAGGATATGAACAGAAGACGTTGGCAGTGTCTCACACAACGTCTCCATAATCTGCCCAATACACCATGTAATACCACAAATCCATTCCTAATCCAACATCCAAAGGAAACAGGTCATTGAAGCAAGGACAGTGAATCAATTTACAGCTGATTATTCTATTTACAAAAGCAACCGAAATGCCACAAAGGGGTGGCACAGTGGAGCAGTGGTAGAGGACCCAGGCTCAATACTGACCACGGGTGCTGTCTGTACAGAGTTTGTACATTCTCCCTGTGACTGCATTGGTTTAATCCGGGCACTCCAGTTTCCTCCCACACTCCAAATAGGTGCAGGACTGTAGGTTAATTGGCTTCTGTAAATTGTCCCCAGCGTGTAGGATAGTGGTTGTGTATGGGGTGATCACTGGTGGCATGGACTCGATGGGCCGAAGGGCCTGTTTCTGTGCTGTATCTCTAAAGTCAAAAACATGGAATGAGAATGGATCATTATATGATCCTCCTCACAGGCAGTTCCTCACATTTATCCAACATTTGAAGAACTTCCCTGTTAGGGGAAGCAAGGTTAGAGTTTGATTTTGCTCAGAGTTCCAGCATGTGCAGTCCCTATGTCTCCAAGTGACAGTTTCAGCCTGATCCACGGGACATGCAAAAGGATTTAAAGATATAAATTGTGAACACTAATGTTACAAATATTACACGTTGTAGTATGTAATGACAAGGAACCGCAGATACGGTTTTATAACAAAAACAATCTTAAGAAGGGTCCTGACACAAAACACCGCCTATTCATTTTCTCCAGAGATGCTGCCTGACTCACTGAGTTACTCCAGCATTTTGTGTCTATCTTTGCATGTTTTAGTCTTGGATCGGTAGACACATTGGCCACCCTCTCATTTTACTCCTGTCATCGGGAAGACGGTTCAGGAGCCTGAAAACTGTAACGTCCAGGTTCAGGAGCCTGAAAACTGTAATGTCCAGGTTCAGGAGCAGCTTCTCCCCTCCAGCCATCAGCCTATTAAACACTTCAACCTCCAAATAGGCTTTGAACTATATAGACTGGAGACATTATTTTTGACTTTGCACTATAGTCTCTTTGTCTGTTTTTTAAATATTTGCTGAACTTTTTGTTGTTGCTTATTATGGGTTTTATAATCTGCAGATTAATATGTTTACATATCTGTTGTGCTGCAGCAATTAAGAATGTTATTGTTCCGTTTCAGGACATATGACAATAAAATACTCTTAACTCTTGAGTCTTGGTTCGGTGCGTAGCTCAATTGCTTTTGGGTCTGATGGTTTGTGAACTTCAAAATGAATAAGTTCATTGAAGCCTCTCCAAAGTCCCGAGCACAATAATGTGACTGACTCTGCACAGCAGCGTTGAGTGAGCGCTGCACTGTCACTGAGACAGGAACTCTCTGTAGTATCAGAAGCTTATACATTATCCTGAAATGTTGCACTAGAATGATCACGGGATTATCCTCCGTATTGACTAAATTTACTTGCCCCACCCGACAACAGATAACCTGGCCATTATTTAGATGGTGGTTGTAACATCCTGTTGTACAAAAGCTGCTGTGTTTCATGTTCATAAGTTCATAAGATATAGCATTTCGGCCATTCGGCCCATCGAGTACTCCGCCATTCAATCATGGCTGGTCTATCTTTCCCTCTCAAACCTGCCTTCTCCTCATAACCATTGATTCCCCTTTCTTACAAATAACATCAATGACTCAACTTCAATGCTCCTTCTTTCCCTGCCTGTGAGATGAAGCATCCAGGAGTCACGATGAAATCCCAGTCTGACTTTGTGAAGCATCAGTAAATTTAGTCATGAATACTGACCCCAGTTCTCAGTAAAAGATGCTGGTCTCCCAAGGAGGATTGAATGGCAAAATATTTTTGTTTATAAGAGACTTCAGGATTCAAAGAGGTTAACTTGGACAGAGTCCAAATGAAAATCCTAAAGACTTTCTGGCGCAGAATAAAATCAACAGTCAACAGAATATGCAGCATCTGTGGAAAGTTAATGTTTGATTAAAAATGTTTAATGTTCAGCATTTAGAAGACACTTGGACAGGTATATTGATAGGAGAAGTGTAGAGGGATGTGGACCAAATGTGGCAAATGGGACTCCCTTGGATGGGGCATCTTGGTATACGCTGGGCCAAAGGGCCTGTTTGCATGCTGTATGACTATGACGGGGTTGGAACTATGGCTCTGCAATCTTCTGCAGTCTTGTATGTGATACACATGTGGTATGGTAGGTTCTTCCTGGTTAATGGCTTGTGCTTCCATCATCAAAATGGACCAGCTTAGATGGGGCGTCTTGGTCAGCATGGACGAGTTGGGCCGAAGGGCCTGTTTCCGTGCTGTATGCCTCTATGACACTATGTCTGTAGTTGGTCCATGTTCTCCATTGGTTATGTTCTGTGCACTGTGACCATTTGAATTGTACAGTCTCAGCTCACAGTGGGGGAAGTGTGTCAGATACCATCGTCTGCTAAATATATCTCTGATTCACGAGAGCAAAGGATTTTGACAGAGATTCTTGGCTTACTGCTAAATCCATGCTTCAAGTTTGAGAAATATAACACAAGCTCCACAGAAATTAATTACATGAAACCCTTTCTTTCCTTGTCAATTATGAAGCTGCTTTAAGTACTCGGGAGGCCTACTGTGAAATTAATATAACTGGAGACAGCTTTTACCTTAAAGTTACTCATTTATTTGGTCAAATAAATTGTCATCTTGTGGAAAATTAAAGGATAATTTTACTTTAATTATAAGCTGAGATCAATTCTCGAGCCAATTATTGCTCTCTAAGCCTTGACGGACAGGCGGGTTTTATTGTAACCAGTTATTTTGTCATCGCTCCGATTTAAATTTAATTCATTCAATTTTTGTTTTACTTTCATGGAAGTTATTTTCTAATAATCTTTTTGTTGTTTTTCGGCAGGTTGGAAATTTGAACAGTTTATGACTGGATTGATGTCATCATCTGTAATTTTGATGTCAGTCTGTGGAAAAAAAACTGAGAAGGAGATTTCAGTGTGGTCGCAGAGGTGGTGAGCATTTGACGGCACTGGGCTTGTACTCGCTGGAGTTTAGACGAATGAGGGGGGACCTATTTGAAATGTATCGGATAATGAAAGACTTGGATTGAGTGGATATGGAGAGGATGTTTCCACTAGTGGGAGAGTCTAGCACTAGAAGTCATAGCCTCAGAATTAAAGGACGTTCCATTTAAGAATTAAAGGACGTTTCCAAGGAAGAAAATTAGGAGGAATTTCTTTAGACAGAGGGTGGTGAATCTGTGCAATTCTTTGTCACAGAAGGCTGTGGAGGCCAAGTCAATAGATATTTTTAAGGCAGAGATGGATAGATTCTTGATTAGTACAGGTGTCAGGGGTTATGGGGAGAAGTCAGGAGAATGGGGTTAGGCAGGGGAGATAGATCAGCCATGATTGAATGGTGGGTTGTCGTCGTGGCTATCCCTTGAGGTCGAGGATGATGGTCTACGTTCCGTTGTATTTATTGACTCTCAGGTGGCTTATGAGTCCAATCCTGGCTTTGAAAATTCTTCGGCATTCAGGACAGGTAATTCCAGATGGCAGATCGGGCTTTGGTAGTTGCTGCCTCTCTCCGTTTTCTTCTCTTTTCTTCTAATTCTGCACATCTGTTGGCTTCGAAGGTCGCTGTTCCTTCCTGGATGATGGTTCGCCAGAGTTTCCTGTCCTTGGCATTGGTTTCCCAATTGTCGATGTCGATTTCACATTTCTTCATGCTGGCTTTTAAGGCGTATTCGAATCTCTTCTTTTGTCCGCCTCTTTTATGTTTGCCTTCTTTAAGCTGGGAGTAGAAGGTTTGCTTTGGTAAACGCTCGTCTTCCATCCAAACAACATGACCGACCCATCTTAGTTGGTTCTTGATGACGAAGGCTTCGATGCTAGATGTTTTTGCTTCATTCAGCTGATATTTAAGATGCTTCGAATACATCGTTGATGGAACTTTTCAAGTGTTATCAGATGCCGTTGGTATGTTGTCCAGGTTTTTGAAAGACTCTCGTTCAAAGACGTCCAGCACACTTAAGACAATGTTGCATCTCATCATCAAGGTCTTCATTGGAGGAGAGGTGACTTCCAAGGTACGGAAAGTGATCCACATTTTCCAGGGTTGTTTCACCAAGTTGAATTGATGGTTCTTCCCGATTTGTCTCAATTGGTGATGATTGGTAAATAACCCGAGTCTTCTTACAAGATACAAGATACAAGATACATTTATTTGTCACATGTGCCAGATGGCACAGTGAAATGTGATCACCATACAGCCATACAATAAAAATAACGAACACAACACACGATAGAGTTCAACATAAAACATCCCCACACAGCAGAATCAAAGTTTCCCACTGTGAGGGAAGGCACTAAAGTCAGTCATCTTCCTCTAATGTACACAAAAATGCTGGGGAAACTCAGCGGGTGCAGCAGCATCTATGGAGCGAAGGAAATAGGTAACGTTTCGGGCCGAAACCCTTCTTCAGACTGATAGGGGGGTGGGGAGAAGAAAGGAAAAAAGGAAAATGCGGAGGAGGAGCCCGAGGGCTGGGGGAGGGGAGGAGACAACCAGATGGCTGATGAAGGGGAGGGGACAGCCAGGGCTAGCAGAATTGGGAGAATTCAATGTTCAGGCCACCAGGATGTAGACTGCCCAAGCGGAATATGAGGTGCATTTCCTCCAATTTACGGTGTTGCTCGCTGTGGCCATGGAGGAGACCCAGGACAGAGAGGTCAGATACGGAATGGGAGGGGGAGTTGAAGTGCTGAGCCACCGGGAGTTCAGGTTGGTTATTGCGGACCGACCGGAGGTGTTCGGCGAAACGATCGCCAAGCCTCCGCTTGGTCTCACCGATGTAGATCAGCTGGCATCTAGAGCAGCGAATGCAATAGATGAGGTTGGAGGAGATGCAGGTGAACCTCTGTCGCACCTGGAACGACTGCTTGGGTCCTTGAATGGAGTAGAGGGGGGAGGTGAAGGGACAAGTGTTGCATCTCTTGCGGTTGCAAGGGAAAGTACCAGGGGAGGGGGTGGTATGGGAGGGAAGGGAAGAATTGACAAGGGAGTTACGGAGGGAGCGGTCTTTGCGGAAGGAGACATGGGGGGAGATGGGAAGATGTGGCGAGTGGTGGGGCCTCCCTTGTCAATTCTTCCCTTCCCTCCCATACCACCCCCTCCCCTGGTACTTTCCCTTGCAACCGCAAGAGATGCAACACTTGTCGTTCCAGGTGCGACAGAGGTTCACCTGCATCTCCTCCAACCTCATCTATTGCATTCGCTGCTCTAGATGCCAGCTGATCTACATCGGTGAGACTAAGCGGAGGCTTGGCGATCGTTTCGCCGAATACCTCCGGTCGGTCCGCAATAACCAACCTGAACTCCCGGTGGCTCAGCACTTCAACTCCCCCTCCCATTCCGTATCTGACCTCTCTGTCCTGGGTCTCCTCCATGGCCACAGCGAGCAACACCGTAAATTGGAGGAAATGCACCTCATATTCCGCTTGGGCAGTCTACATCCTGGTGGCCTGAACATTGAATTCTCCCAATTCTGCTAGCCCTGGCTGTCCCCTCCCCTTCATCAGCCATCTGGTTGTCTCCTCCCCTCCCCCAGCCCTCGGGCTCCTCCTCCGCCTTTTCCTTTTTTCCTTTCTTCTCCCCACCCCCTATCAGTCTGAAGAAGGGTTTCGGCCCGAAACGTTACCTATTTCCTTCGCTCCATAGATGCTGCTGCACCCGCTGAGTTTCCCCAGCATTTTTGTGTACCTTCGATTTTCCAGCATCTGCAGTTCCTTCTTTAACATCTTCCTCTAATGTTCCTCAAAGTTCACCCGTGGTCGGGGCCTCCCTGAGCCCTCTGCAGTCGCCGCTACGAGCGGCCCGATGTTCAGGCCCGCTCGCCGGGGTGATGTAAGTCCGACGTCGGGGCTGGGGCACCTCCTCAGCGGCTTCGCATCAGTCGGCCACCTCCTACTGGAGTCTGCGGCTCCCAAAGTCCGCAGGCCGCACTGGGCGGAGATTCAACGCTGGCGGCGCTCGGCAAAGGGCCCCAGGATTCCACGATGACGGTCAGCGGCGCCCGCGTTGGAAGCTCTCCCAAACCGCAGCTCCACGATGTTGGAGCAGCGGCCCAACGCTCCGGAGCTCCAAACGGTGACCCAGGTAGGCATCGCCCGCTCCGCAGTGAATTCAGCGCTGCGCCGCCGCTGTTGCAGCTCTGTTCTGGTTCCCGGACCCCGGCAGGAAAGGCTGCTCTGATCCACGTGGTAGGCCGCGAGGACGCGACTCGGAGAAATAGTCGCGTCCCCGCCAGGAAGCAACTGGGATACAGTTTCCCCCTTACCCTGCCCCCCTCCCCCACATAGAAAAGTTAAAGTTTCCCCCCAAAACGGACATTAAACGAATGTCTTGGAGTTGATGGTAAGTCCAAGTGTCATGTATGCACTGTTGAAGGCAGTCAGGATCTGTTGCAGATGGTTTTCTGAGAGAGCTGCAACATTGATGTCATCTGCGTATTGGAACTCGATGAGGGAGCTCATAGATGTCTTAGTTTTGGATTTGAGACGGGCAAGATTGAAAAGTCTGTCATCTGTTCTGTAGACGATTTCGATTCCTGGGGGTAGGTCATCCTGGATGATGTGGATAGTTGTCGCAATACAGATGGTGAACAGTGTTGGGGAAATCACGCATCCCTGTTTCACTCTTGATCTGACTTGAAACGGCTCACAGTTGCTGTTGCTGGCCATGACTGTGACAAGCATGTCATCAGAGTCTCAGGATTTGAATGTACTTTTCAGGACATCCATAGGTGGATAGGATGTCCCATAAGAGTTCCCTTGATACTGAGTCGAAGGCCTTAGTGAGGTCGATGAATGCCATGTACAAAGGTTGAAGTTGTTCACGACATTATTCTTGTGGTTGACGCATTGTGAAGATCATGTCGGCTGTTCCACGTGATGGTCTAAAACCAGCTTGTGCCTCCGGGAAGGATCTTCTTGGCTAAAGGCTTGAGTCGGTTGTTCATGATACGGGCGAGGACCTTGCCTGCTGCTGCTAACAGGGAAATTCCACAATAGTTTCCGCAGTCAGATCGATCGCCTTTCCTTTTGTAGATGGTAACGATTGCTGAGTCTCTAAAGTTACCTCCAATTTCGTAGAACTCGGCTAGTATTCCATCGAGTCCAGCTACCTTGTTGTATTTCAAGGTTTTGATGGCTTCCTTGACTTCTTCAAGTGATGGTATTCTGCTTTGGGTGTGGTTAACAAGCTGCTTTGGAATGTTGTTGATCACATTCCTGTCAAATGAGGCAGTTTGATTTAGAAGATCTTCAAAGTGCTCCCTCCATCTAGAATTGTTGTCAGCATTGCTCTTCAGGATGGTTGATCCATCTTTGCTTTTGAGAGGGGTTTGACCATGTGTGGATGGACCAAAAATGGCGTTGGTTGCATTGAAAAAGCCTCGAGTGTCGTTGGCGTCTACTAGTTGTTGGATTCCCTGAGCTATCTCCCTCCACCATTGGTTTTTCAAGTTTTGGGTGCTCTGCTGGACTGCAGCCTTGCATTCCTGATAGCACTTCCTTTTTGTAGCCGACTGTTGGTCATTTTGTAAGGTGATGAAAGCTTTTCTCTTTTCATCGATGAGTTGTCATTATCTTTGAACCAAACCTGATGTTTTTTTGACTTGAACCCAATTGTTTCCTTGCAAGAGGCGATGATAGCGTTCTTCAATAGATTCCAGCGTTCTTCGACAGATGGTGGGATTTGTTGAGGCAGTTGTTCTTGAAGTTTTTGTTGAAACTTCTGTACATGGTTGATGTCTTGAAGGATGTCAACATTGAATTTCTTCATGGTGTTCTGTTTTTGATGTTTCCTTTTGGGCCTAATCTTCATTCTCATGGTGGACGAGATGAGACGATGATCTGTCCAGCACTCGTCGGCACCAGTTACGGCTCTTGTTTTCAGTACATCTTGTTGGGCACGGGATCGTAGTTGATGTGGTGCCAGTGTTTGGAATTTGGATGCTGCCAGGAGACTTTGTGCCTGTTTTTCTGGCAAAATAAGGTGTTTGTAATCACCAGGTTGTGTTCACACATTTGGTGAGGAAAAGTGTTCCATTGGCGTTGATCTTGTCAACTCCTTCCTTGCCGATTGTCCCTGTCCAGAGGCTATGATCTTTCCCAACTCTGGCATTAAAGTCTCCTAAGAGAATGATCTTGTCGTCGTTGAGAACAGAGGAAAGGACGTCATCAAGTTGGTAGAAGTTCTCCTTTACTTCGTCTTCAGTGTCCAGAGTTGGAACATAGGCGCTGATGATGGTGGTGTATTGGTTGTTGACGAGCTGGATTCGTAGAGTCATAAGACGTTCATTGATTCCCAGTGGTGGCTCCGTCGGCTTCTGAAGTAGGCTGTCTCAGATGGCAAAAACCACTCCGTGGATACTCGGTTGTTCAAGATCAAGACCTTTCCAGAAAAATATGTATTGACCTTGTTCATCCTTTAGTTGCCCTTCTCCAGGGTCTCACTCAGAGCAACGATGTCAACGCTGAATTTCTGTAGTTCCTGAGCAACAAAGGTGGTTCTTCCCTCTGGTCGGTCTGAGTTTGGGTTGTCCATTAGAGTTGGTATATTCCAAGTTCCAAGTTTCATAGTTTCGATTCTTGATGTTTTCGACCGCATGATGGTGATCCCTCTGGACGCGGCTTTCCGGACAGGGCGAGGCGAAGCAGACTATTTTAGGGCACCTTTTCTAGCCCCTTCCCAGTTCAGGGTGAGCAGAGTGGATCCTAAATAGGGCTGCTCAGCCATGAATACTGCTATCGAACAACTTTCCTGCTTCTGTCCAAAGTTGAGCGATTAAATCAAGTATTCACCGCTTCTATGCCGGTTCTTGACTAGGAGCTTCCAGCCATCACGGGTCCTGCTCCTGTCACTCTTCCCCGATCGCCGAAAGTCTTTTGTGCTGCTCACAGAACGAAGATGCTGGTGCGTGTGTTTGTTTAACGTGTACTTGATGTTGCACTCCAAAAAGCACCCGGTCCTTCGCAAATCAATCAACTAATTCCAATGGCAAGGGAACCAAGGCAATTGGAGCTGATAGATCTGTTGCAGCCTTTATCCGCCTTCACAGCCGTTGAGTTCAAGATAACTTTGTCCGCCTGGTCCGCCGTTGAGGTCTTGTAGGTTGGGTCGTTCTTAGTCTGGACCCACTTCCTCGACCTTATCGCCATGGGTGGCCCTCCAGAAGCTGGTGCTTCCGACGGCATCGCTCTCGGAGTCATGGAGTCACACAAGCCCCTTTACCACGACAAGGTAAACGATTCGAAGAGACGGGGTAAACAATGGGCCAAATGGCCTAATTCTGCTTCTATCACTTATGACATGACCTTGTGACCACTGTGAGGAGAGGGAGAAAAGAACTGTAGGGAGATGTCTGTGCAGATGTTGGAGGGACAAAGGAATAGACGGAGAGAATGATGGGGTGGAGAGATGTGTGAAACAAGTGCTCTAGCATGGGTAGGTTGGACCAAACAGGCTGTTCTCCACAGTTAAATCCATTGTTAGCTGTGTTGTGTGTCATGTTATCATGAGCTGCCTCAACCGCTGAATCTTCCTGTAAAAAATTATCTTGTAGTGCCTTTGCTCAGCCAATATTGCTATTTTTTAAAGCTGAATGTTCAGTTTATTTTTTGAGATACAACATGGAAACGATCTGTGGATCGGACACAGCCTGCAGCGGCACGGAGCGGTGGAGCAGTAGTGAAGGACACCAATGGCAACACTTAGCCAAGCCGACCCTGCAACGCCGACAGGACAATGGGCCTTCATGGTCAGATTGACAAACTCCACTTACTAGTGAGACTTATAGAAACATATAAAATTCTTAAGGCTAGATGCAGGAAATATTTTCTCGATGTTGGGGGAGTCCAGAATCAGTGATCACAGTTTAAGAATAAGGGGTAGGCCATTTAGGACTGAGATGAGGAGAAACTTATTCATCCAGAGAGTTGTGAATCTGTGGAATTCTCTGCCACTAGAAGGCAGTGGAGGCCAATTCACTGGATGTTTTCAAGAGAGAGCTAGATATAGCTCTTAGGGGTAACGGAATCAAGAGATATGGGGAAAAAGCAGTAACTGGGTACTGATTTTGGATGAAGTACCATGATCATATTGAATGGCCTCCTGGCTCGAAGGGCCAAATGGCCTACTCTGGCACCTATTTTTCTGTTTCTATGTTTCTATGAAATGGCGGCAATAACTGGCGACTCTTGTATACTGACTGTCTCAGCATACTATTTCTATACCCATACTGTATCTAAGATGTGCTTATGTACATAGTGCATTATGTGCATTATGCACGTCTTTGGGATGTGGGAGGAAACCCGATTGGTTACAGGGAGAACGTGCAAACTCCATGTAGACAGCACCAAAAGCCAGGATCAAACCTGAGTTACTCCAGCACTTTGAGTTCTACACAGATTTTCCAGCATTTGCAGTTCCATGTGTCTACGTTCTGCCCACCTTCTCTGGTTAATGCAAAGAAAAATTGGGGACCCATGTAGGAGGTTCTGGCCAATATTGCCCCCTCAACTAACAACAAAATCGATTATCTGGTCCAGTCTGCAGGGAGGATTGCGTTTTGGGTCACATTTCCGCCACAGTTCTAATATTGCAAGATTGATCATACTTTGATGGACCAGCACCTTAGAACAACTTACATTTGTGGACAAGATGGTGGCAATGCTATTCTTTCTCTCTTTAATAGCCTGTGGACAAGTTGGGAGGCTAGTGAACCCTCCATGGCCATTGTTACTGAGGAAGATAATAAATTCTAATCAAGCAGCAGTACCTGTTGTGCTGGACACCTCCATCTTTCAGTCATTCCATTTGGATTTACTGCATTAAGTTGCAATCAAGGATGTGGTGGATGAATGAGATGAATTATTGATTTGCTATCTCAGACAGCCAGTCTCACAGATTGCTTCAACATCATACAAGAGAGTGATGATAGATCTTGGAGAGTTTCTAGATCATTAATCTTAACAATTCAGAAACATAATGTTCGCATGGGGCTGGCTGGGGAGGTGGTGGGGTGGAGAGAGAAGTGACGGGCTGGGGAGAAAGCTGATGGGCGAGGGAGAGAGCTGATATGATGGGGAGAGAGGTGGTGGGATGGGAATGTGGTTGGCTCTGTTTGGTGGGGCGGGGGAGATGGCTGGGTTGGAGTGGTAGGATACAGGTGATGGTTGGGGAAGAGTGGTGTGGTGCGGATGGCTGGAGAGAAGGACGTCAGATAGAGGGGATGGAAAGGGCAGAAGGTGGTGGATGGGGATGGCTGGTTGGAGGATATGGTTGGGTTGGGGTAGGTGAAGTGGAGGCCATGGCTGGAGGTAGGGGTGGTGGAGTGGAGGATATGATTGGCTAGCAGGTGGTAGGATAAGGAGAAGATTGGCAAGGGTAGGTCGTGTGAGAATGGATGGGTAATAGTGGTGAGGTGGACGAGGTGGCTGATCGCTAGTGTGGAGGGGATGGTTGGGTGGGTGGGGGGGTGCTGATGGTTGGGTGGGGTGATGGGATTTAGTAGATGATTGGGGAATTATAGTGGGGAGGAAATGGCTGGGTCATGGTGGTAGAATCGAGTAGATGGTCAGGTGTAGTTAGTAGGCTAGAGATGCTTGTGGGGTGGTGGGATGGTGGAGATGGTTGGGTGGGGGTAGGTGTCGTGGGGGTGATGGGATGGTGGAGATAGGCGGCCAATGCTCTAGTTGTCCACACTTGGGCATTTATTACTTTTCTTCTTCCTGGGATGAGCTCGGCATCTATCATTATATTTTACTTTAGAGATACAGCGTGGAAACCTCGCCCACTGAGTCCACACCGACCAGCGATCACCCTGTACACTAGCTCTATCCTATACACGGGGCAATTTTACAGAAGCCAATACACCTACAAACCTGCACGTCTTTGGAATGCAGGAGGAAACTGGAGTACCCGGAGAAGACCCACGCAGGTCACGGGGAGAACGTACAAACTCCATTCAGGCGCCACCCGTAGGCAGGATTGAACATGGGTCTCTGGCGCTGTAATTAGTCTCTGACTAATCTTCTGGAATTTTTTGAGGATGTGACAAGTAAAATGGATGAAGGGGTGCCAGTGGATGTAGTGTATCTAGACTTTCAGAAAGCCTTTGATAAGGTCCCGCACGGGAGACTGGTGACTAAAATTAGAGCACATGGTATTGGGGGTAGGGTGTTGACATGGATAGAAAATTGGTTGGCAGACCATAAGCAAAGAGTAGGAGTGAACGGGTCCTTTTCAGAATGGCAGGCAGTGGCGAGTGGAGTGCCGCAAGGCTCGGTGTTGGGGCCGCAACTGTTTACCATATATATTAATGATTTGGAAGAGGGAATTAGGAGCAACACTAGCAAGTTTGCAGATGACACAAAGCTGGGTGGCAGTGTGAACTGTGACGAGGATGTTAGGAGGTTGCAGGGTGACCTGGACAGGTTGAGCGAGTGGGCAGATGCGTGGCAGATGCTGTATAATATAGATAAATGTGAGGTAATCCACTTTGGCGGCAAAAACAAGGGGGCAGATTATTATCTCAATGGGATTAGGTTAGGTAAGGAGGAGGTGCAGCGAGACCTGGGCGTCCTTGTACACCGGTCACTGAAAGTTGGCTTACAGGTACAGCAGGCAGTGAAGTAAGCTAATGGAATGTTGGCCTTCATAACAAGAGGATTTCATTATAGGAGTAAAGAGGTTCTTCTGCAGTTGTATAGGGCTCTGGTGAGACCACATCTGGAGTATTGTGTACAGTTTTGGTCTCCTAATTTGAGGAAGGACATCCTTGTGATTGAGCAGTTCAGCGTGGGTTCACGAGATTGATCCCTGGGATGGCGGGGCTGTCATATGAGGAAAGATTGAAAAGACTAGGCTTGTATTCACTGGAGTTTAGAAGGATGAGGGGCTATCTTATAGAAACATATAAAATCATAAAAGGACTGGACAAGCTAGATGTAGGAAAAATGTTCCCAATGTTGGGCGAGTCCAGAACCAGGGGCCACAGTCTTAGAATAAAGGGGAGGTCATTTAAGACTGAGGTGAGAAAAAACGTTTTCACCCAGGGAGTTGTGAATTTATGGAATTCCCTGCCACAGAGGGCAGTGGAGGCCAAGTCACTGGATGGATTTAAGAGAGAGTTAGATAGAGCTCTAGGGGCTAGTGGAGTCAAGGGATATGGGGAGAAGGCAGGCACGGGTTATTGATAGGAGACGATCAGCCATGATCACAATGAATGGCGGTGCTGGCTTGAAGGGCCGAATGGCCTCCTCCTGCACCTATTTTCTATGTTTCTATGTTTCTATGTAAGGCAGCAACTCCACCGCTGTGTCACCGTGCCACCCTAACCCACACCATACGACAGCTAACTGACCGGTGTGAAGACAATGCCTTTCACCTTACTTGGAGGAGGCTGGGATCGACCACACAGATGGTGGGGAGGAGGAGAAAAGGAGGCCTGCAATAGGTAACCACAACACAGGGAAATCTCCAGCACTCTCAACGCTCTCTCTATGGCCCAAGTATCCAAGACTTCACCCCAAGGTGGGCGAGGTGTGAGGACCACTTTAAAACTCACCTTGTCACTGTCTCATAACACGCAACCTTGTTTAGAGTTGGTGTTACACAAGCTCATCAAGAGACGGAGACGGCCAGATGACAACTGCAAACGCAATACCTCTGAACAGCAGCACCACGACTGAAGGGTAAAAGAAATACTCCTCATGGGGGAACCGGAGGCTATTGCAGAGGCCACGGATTCCAACCCACAGTCTATGTTCAGCTCATTCACAGATGGAGGTTGGGGGGGGGGGGGGTGCTCAAGCAAGGTTTTGTATTGTTCCATCCCTCTCAACCTTTCTCCGCACTATGGTGCCACTCTCTCCAGCAACCCTCCTGCAGGACAGGGGGATTACTCTGCAGAATAAAGAGCAAGGGCTCCTCCAACACCGGTCACTGAGTTGCAGGTACTGATGATGCCTGCAACGTGTGGGTTACTTGCACATCCTCCAACTTCAACTCTTGTATCCTATGCTCCCGGTGTGGCTCCTATATATCGGCGAGACCAAGCGTAGACTTGCCGTTCGTTTTGCTGAACACTTATGCTCTGTTCGCCTTGGCCTACGTGATCTCCCGGTTGCCAATCATTTTAAATGCCCTCCTGGTTCTCATACTGACCTTTCTGTCCTGGGCCTCCTCCACTGTCAGAGTGAGGCCACAAGCAAATTGGAGGAACACGTCATATTTTCCTTGGGCAGCTTACAACCCAACAGTATGAATTATGATTTTTCTAGTTTCAAATGATTCTTGCATTCCCTCCCTCTGGCTCCAGCCCATGCCCCTTGAGTCCAATATACAGATGACTCTCTGGTGCCTGCTGAGGGACTACTGTGTTCTTGGGAGGCACGTCATGTGCCCTCTAGTCATACGGGTCTGAAGTAGGTCCTTTGACTCACTCTATCCATGCCTACCATCAGCTACCCAGCTACACATTCCATTTACCAGATCTTGGTCCATAATTTGGCAATCCATGGTTTAGTTTAGTTTATTATGGTCACGTGCACCGAGATACAGTCAAAAGCTTTGCTTGTTATCCAGTAAGCAGAAAGACTATACATGATTATAATCGAGACATCCATAGTCTATAGAGTTGTGCGTTTTCACACTTCTACACCTCTTGACTGATGGGAGAGGGACGAAGAGGGAGTGACCAGCGTGAGAATTGTTCTTGATTATGCTGGTGGCCCTGCCGGGGCAGTGAGAAGTGTAAATTCAGTCAATGTAAGGGAGGTTGCTTTGCCTGATGGTCTGGCCTGTGTCCACAATTCTCTGCAATTTCTTGTGGTCTTGCTGTTCCCAAACAGTGCTGTAATGCATCCCGATAAAATGTTTCTATGGCGCATCTGTTGAAGTTGGTGAGAGTTCTTGGGGACATGCCGAACTCCCAAAGCCTACGGAAGTAGAGACATTGGTGTGCTTGCTGTATGACTATGACTCTATGACGATGATGCTGTGATTCTATGACTCTATGACACGATGACTCTGTGACACTATGACTGTAACTCTGTGACTATGATTCTATGACTCTGACTATGAATCTATGAATCTGTGACTCAGGACTCATGCTCATGCTCCATAAATCTATGATTCTTGTGTCTATGAGTCTATGACTCTATGACTATGACTATGACCCTGTGACTCTATGACTATGACTATGACAATGAGTCTATGACCCTGTGACTCTGGCAAGAGGATGCACGGGGGAGCACGGTTCATCGAGAAAGGTTGTGGTCAGATGTGAGCACGATCTGGCAAGGTCAGCAGTGGGCAAGCATAAAGGCAGGTGTGGAGAGAGGGGGTGACTTGGCAGCCCGTGAGTGGCCAGTGCTGGGAGTGGGCAGGTAAGGGGGGTGGACTGTAGTGAATACAGGGGCCGAGAGGCAATCCCTTCTCCCAGGGAGTGAGTCTAGGTGCAACTTAATGTGGATTAACAATGGGGTTTGCATGTAATACTCTATATTACTCTGTAATAGAAACTACAGATGTTAAATTACCAACAAAGTATTATTTACATTCCTGACAGTAATTATTACCATGTGTTTCAGAAAACAAACACATTGCAGCAACTTGAAATGTGCTCATTATTGAATTAAAAGCTGGAGTAGTAATCTCTTCAATAATGTACAAAACACAAACAGAGCAGTGCGTCACCTGGCAGTGACTGATGAAATCATTGAACCTGTGGTGATCAGGGAATGAGCAAATATTGTCAGAGTCCATTCACCCATGGTGACTGCCTGGCTCTGAAACGAATCCAACTTGCTGATCTTTCCCCACACTCCTACAATATGTATCCAAATCCCTCTTGACCGTTCTCCTCAAACCTGCTTCCTCTGGCCTTTCTGGCATCGTGTTCCCAATCATAGCAACCTGCTACGGGAAACAAATTCTCCTCAACTCTGTTGGCTCCTTGCAGATCCTTCATTCCCATGTTAATTACTCTAATTCAGTCAGTCAAAACTCTTCATGATTTTCAACCCCCTATATCTCCTCTTCACTTTCTCGGCTACAATAAGGACAGTTTTTGCTTCTTTTCATACAGTTTCAGGGCAAAGTTCTGCATAATTGGCCACAGTGAGTGAAGATCACAGAGGCAACAGGGGCTGGGGATTCACGAGAATCGTTTCAGCATTGACTATTCCACTGCTTTCGTCACTAGCTCATTCCTGCCCAGATGTTTACAGCAGGAAATGCTGAGTAAAGAAGTAGGGTGCTTATTTTGCAGTTGTATAAGACATTGTTGAGACCACATCTAGAGTGTTGTGTTCAGTTCTGGGCACCATGTTATAGGAAAGTTGTTGACAAGCTGGAAAGGGGGTAGAGAGCATTTACGAGGATGTTGCCAGGACTCGAGGGCCTGTGCTACAGGGAGAGGTTGAGCAGGCTGATCTTATTGAGGTGTACAAAATCATGAAATGAATAGATTGGGTAGATGCACAGAGTCTCTTGCCCAGAGTAGGAGAATCGAGAACCAGAGGACATAGGTTTATGGTGACGGGAGAAAGATTTATTAGGAACCTGAGGGGTAACTATTTCACACAAAGGCTGGTAGGTATTGTCGCGAGGGGGGCCCCCGGTGGGGGTCCCTCTATGCAGGGATTCTCCCCCTCTACATTGGGGACCTGGGGTGGAGGGTATTGCACCGAGGAATTCCCTGCAACCTGTTTCTCTCGCGGTTCACAGATTCGCCAGCCGCCTGCCACTTTTGCGGGTTGGAAGAGTCTGTGTACCACGTGTATATGGAGTGTGTGAGGCTGCAGCCACCGTTTCAATACCTAAAGGGGCGGCTCCTTGCCTGCTGGCTGCATTTTTCACCCACCATCCTCATCTTTGGACACCCTGTGCGTAGGGGAGAGGGTAGGGCTGAAGATGTCCTGGTTGGGTTGCTCCTGGGCTTGGCCAAGCTGGCCATCCCCGAGTCACGGCACCGGGCGGAAGAGGGCTCTGCCCAAGCCGGCTGCCTGCCACTTTTCCGGGGGTACGTCCGCGCCCGGGTGGGGTTAGAAAGGGATTACGCGCTGTCCACGGCCACCCACGGGACTGCTGGGGGTTGAATGCATCCTCAATAAGGATTGTAACATAGTTATATAGTAGTTTATTTAGGATATTTGTTTGTATTGTATTATGGTTGTGGGTTCTGGTTTGTTTTATTAAATTGTAAATATTATTTTTAATAATTGAATAAATATTTTGATAAATTAAAAAAAAAAAGGGTGGTAGGTATATGGAAAGAGCTGCCAGAGGAGGTAGTTGGGACGGGTGCTTTAGCAACATTTAAGAAACATTTAGACAGACACATGGATTGGATAAGTTTAGAGAGATATGGACCCAATGTAGGCAGATGGTTCCAGTGTAGACGGGACATGTTGGTCGGTGTGGGCAAGTTGGATCGAAGGGCCCTTTTCCATGCTGTCTGAGTCTATGAATCTGTAACACGACTCCATTGTCTCTCCAGCTCCAGCCCCTGCACCTCAGACCATCGCTCCCCTTCCCACTGTCTGCCAGCCGGTAATCTGCAGGGAAGCAAGTGCTTAACGTTCAAAGTGATTTAATGAGGCATGCTGACACTGACCTGTGAGATCACCTGCGGTTTCCACGGGCCAGCTAGAAAAATAATTGGAATAGATAATGAATGGAATTGCTGCTGAAATGCTGAGGAGGTTTGGATGTCACGGGCACCCAATTTGGGGCATGAAATGTTACTCTGGCGGAGGGGAAGTGTACATGATTTTAATAGATCGATGCCCATGTTTCAACACAATGCTGTAAAATGATCCCTCCCTCTGCCAAGTCATTTCTGTGAATTACTGCTTAACAACAGATACTACTGCACTCCCTCAGTACTGCCCCTTCATGAGGGCGCTCCCTCATATGTCAGTCCCGCCATCCCAGGAATTAACCTGGTGAACCTGCGCTGCACTCCCTCAATAGAAAGAATGTCCTTCCTCAAATTAGGAGACCAAAACTGCACACAATAAATACTCCTGGTGCGGGCTCACCAGGGCCCTGTACAACTGCAGTAGGACCTCCTTGCTCCAATACTCAAATCCCCGTGCTATGATGGCCAACATGCCATTAGCTTTCTTCACTACCTGCTGTACCTGAATGCTTACTTTCGGTGACTGAAAGTACGGTGGGGATCTCAGCATGGATCCCATTTGCACCAATCTGTATCAGCCCGTCTACTGTGGTTACTTTCTAATGCTCTAGCAATAGTCTGCCACATTTAGAGCATTGCATGCCGTTCTGGTTACAGGAAGGATGTGAAGGCTCTGGAGAGGGTGCAGAGGAGGTTTACCAGAATGCTAAAGATAGACACAAAATGTTGGAGTAACTCAGGGGGTCAGGCAGCATCTCTGGAGAAAAATAATAGGTGACGTTTCAGGTCGGAACCTTTCTTGCAGCTTGACCCGTTGGGTTTCTCTAGCATTGTGTGTCTATCTTCAGTATAAACCAGCATCTGAAGTTCCTTCTTAAATATTTTAGCAGAATGTTGCCTAGATTAAATGGTTTAGCTATAAGGAGTTTGGACAGACTTGGATTGTTTTATCTGGAGAGTCAGAGGTTGAGGGAAGCTCTGATAGATGTATATAAAATTATAAGAGGTGTTTTTTCCCGGGTGGGAAATGTTAAAGACCAGAGGGTATAGCTTTGTGATAGGGGCAAAGTTTAAACGAGATGTACAGGGTAAGTTTTTTATACAGAGAGTGGTGGGTGCCTGGAACACAAGCACTGCCAGGGGTGGTGGTGGAAGCAGATATGATATGCAGCCAATTGAAGGACATGGAT
Organism: Malacoraja senta; assembly: GCA_038087875.1. Taxonomy (NCBI): domain Eukaryota; kingdom Metazoa; phylum Chordata; class Chondrichthyes; order Rajiformes; family Rajidae; genus Malacoraja; species Malacoraja senta. The sequence goes on from CM075983.1 coordinate 40,236,480, forward strand.
CATGTGCAGACAGAGATTAGTTTAACGGCATCATGTTCAGTACCGACATTGTGGGCCGAAGGGCCTGATCTTGCGCTGTCTGTCCTCTGTTCTATGTCATGGTCACTGACATAGCTCTTGGTAAAATGTGCATCATTGTAATTGTGCATTTTCAAAGATGCCTATAACACATAACACTAACCCCTTGCTAACAAGTTGAACTTGTGTCAATTTATTTCTCTTTTGAAACGAAATAGTGATTTCTGTGATGGCTCATGACCCTGAGGTTATTGAAGGTTATTGGTGTCACACCATGTTCTTATTTTCTGGGCTGGATTACTTCTGATCTTTGTAAAATATATTGAACAAATGTCTTTCCAGCAACTGTGCAGTGAAATGCATCCTGCCCTCATGAGACCAGGAATGTACAGCCCACTCCCCCACTCTGCTTTGAACATTATGATGGTCTCAACACTCCTTCCAGGGGTTTATGTTTGGGATGCCCTGGCCCATGGAGTGTGCTCCTTCCACTAACTGATAGCACATGGACTCTGTAACATCATCCTCTGCAGATTCCCACACCACCCGCTCTTTATAGACATCAGTGAAACATCTTTCCAGACTTTTATTCCTTGTTGAACGGAATGGAAAAACATGATGTCTTTATACTGCTCTAGTCGTTTAAAAGTTATATCTGGACCACGTTATTTTTCCTTACGTCCTCTAGTTATGTCATTCATTATTCCATAACATTTAAAGCATTAGGGAAGCATTCAGCCAATCATTCATGCATTCATTCTATCCCCTGTCCCCTGAGTTATCTCCACATCTTTTAATATTATTTCCCTTTGAATGTTGAACATTCCTTTTTCTCTGAACTTCTTGTCTCAGTCACAATCACACTGGCTCTGCTTGGCCTCCCTCCTTCCCTCTGTGTTTCAGCTTGAAATCCAGAGGCCTTTTCCAATGTCAGAAGGTTTTTGATTAGTCAGCATGCAAAGGGTTATGGGGAGAAGGCTGGAGAATGGGGTTGAGAGGGAAAGGTAGATCAGCCTTTGGCCGAGTAGACGTGATGGGCCAAATGGCCTAATTCTGCTCCTATGACTTATGAACTTCTCAGTTTCCTGACGCAAAATATCGTCCGTCATTACCACCACAGATGCCGCCTGACCTGCTGAGTTGTTTGCACCTCACGTTTTGCTCAATATTCCAGCACCTACAGTTCCTTGTGTCTACATCAAACACCCTCCAGGCTTGGCTGCTCCCACTCACTATCCCCACTAGAATGGAGTCAGTGTGAGGAGCTGTGAGTGTCCCTGATTCACTCTCAGCACAGTTTGTGGAGTGACTATTTCCTGAAGCACTGAGTCCGGGTGTTCGGGAGAGCGATGTCCTCTGACACTCGTCTGCCGAGTTTTGCCTGGTTGTAAAATCCAGTCTGTCATTCAAGAATCATTTAATGGGGTGGAGGGGTGGAATTGCCTTTGAGGAGCCGGCATATGTGTAGTAATAGTTTACTGACTATGCGCAAAAAATGAATTTCATAGTACCTTGGTACATGTGATAATAAAGAACCATTGAACCATTGGGCAGACTAGCAGGGAGAGTCACGTTGATGCAATGGCCAAGAAAGCACACCAATGCCTTGACTTCCTTCGGCGGCTTAGGAAGTTTGGCCTGTCCCCAACAACTCTAACCAACTTCGACAGTATCCTATCGGGATGCATCAAAGCTTGATTCGGCAGCAGCTCTGCCCAAGACGGCAAGAAATCGCAGAGAGTTTTGGATGTAGCCCAGTCCATCACACAGACAATACACCCCACCATTGACTCCATCTCCATTTCACGCTGCCTTGGGAAAGCAGCCAACATAATCAAAGACATTCCCAGCCCAGTCATCCTTCTTCTCCCCTCCCCTGTTGGGCAAAATTATGCAAAAGCTTGAAAATACGCTCCAACAGATTCAGAAAATGCTTCTTCCGCACTGTTATCACACTACTGAACGGACCATTTATAAGCTAAAGGGTGTAGTCCTGATCTTCCAACCAACCCCATTGTGGCCCTTGCACTTAATCTTTATATGCATTTTCTCTGTGGTTGCAGCACTATATTCTGCACCCTCTTTATTTTTCTCTGTGCACTACCTGTTGTATTGATTATATTGAGCCAACACCATAAATAAATGGCTCGATTGATCCATGTATGGTATGATTTTTCTGGATCGCACGCAAGTTAAGTTCTTCCCCATAACTCGGTACACATGACAATAATAACTAATCAACCAACTTCTTTGCACTTCTTCAAGGCAGTGCCACCGAAGAAGGAAGACCAGTCTTGTCTTAGTGTCTTATCCTGGCAGTGCACCCTTCCCTCACTATGGAGAGAGCACGTTCAGTCTGCAGGAGATGGGCTGTAGGAAGGGGCTAATCTCACTGGGACAGGCATCGATCAGGAGTGTGCGGTGAAGTCTCGGGACGGATCCTGAGCCCGAAACCGTCTCACTCCGAGTCAGGTAGTTGAGGCTGCGGTGCGATGGCCTGCTGTTAGACATACTGTGCTATGGAACAAGTCCGTCATTTCATGCCTTGCCTACAACGTGAGGACAGCTTGATGATGTTCACCCCACCAGCGCAGTGTGTTGGCTGCAGTGCACACTCTCTATGATTTTCCACAGAGCAGGATTTTTACCCATATTTGTCAAAAGCTTACGCTTGTGTTTGAGTTTCTAATTTGTTATTCTGCGGTGGAAACAGAATTAGTCAGGGCTTTCAAGGGAAGTGTACGAGAGAGAATAATTCACACTCAATAGGGAAGAGTACGGGTGCCACGGTAGTGCAGCGGTAGAGCTGCTGCCTTACAGGGCCAGAGACCCGGATTTGATCCTAACTACAGGTGCTGTCTGTACGCAGTTTGTACGTTCTCCCTGTGACTGTGTGGATTTTCTCTGGGTGCTCCCACACGCCAAAGACATGCAGGTTTGTAGGTTAATTGTTTTTGATAATAATTGTAAATTGTCCCTAGTGTGTAGGATAGTGCTAGTGTACAGGTTGATCGCTGGTCAGCACGGACTCGGTGGGCGGAAGGGCCTGTTTCCCGGGTGCATCTACAAAGTAAAATAACTAAGTGGGGGAACAGGACTGACAGGATTCTCCACTTGGAGCTAGCATGGTACTGTTGGACAGAATGGCCTCCTGTGCTATAACAATTATATGATTCTATTCTAATCTGATGGTTTTTAAACAGCTTGGAGTAAGCCACATTTCGGCAGTGTCTGTCTCAGCTGCCGGGACGCAATGGGGCATGGTATGGCATTCCCTGCGTTGGAGACCAGTCCTTGGGTGACCCAGGGAGCAGGCCTCCTCCAGCGTCAGAGTGAGGCCACGCGCAAATTGGAGGAACAGCACCTGATATTTTGCTAGGGCAGCTTACAACCCAGTGGTATGAACATTGATTTCTCTAATTTCAAGTAACTCCTGCATTCCCTCCCACACCCCCTTTCTCCTCCCCTCCCCAACCCCAGTCATCCTACCAGTTCCACTGTTCCCATCCGTGTATCCCTCTCATTATCAGACCTTCTCCATTCAACAACAGGCCATTATGGGCTCCACCCCTCCGGAGGTAATCGGTTGCCTGACCGAATTTGCTCTGATCCTTTCTTGCCTCCAGTTTATTTTCCCTCTCCCCCACCTCTAATTTCAGTCTGAAGAAGGGTTCGGACCTGAAATATCACCTATTCCTTTTCTCCAGAGATGCTGCCTGATCTGCTCAGCTATTGCAGCATTTTGTGTCTATCTTCAGTGTAAACCAGTATCTGCAGCTTCTGGCACATTTGATCTGGACTTGAGTCGATGGCAGAGAATGGGTTAATCTTTCCTGAGAGATACTGGAATCATTTTACTCCTGAACTTAGATCTTCATCTCTCAAGTGAGCTTCATGGCCCGGTTCAACCCTGGTCAGGACCTCGGGGTTCCTGGCCTCCGGACCACCCTTGGTTTGATTTGGAGTCTCCTTGTTGTTTGTGGCTTCAGATGGGAATCTTTTCCCAACTCCCCTCCTGTCTGCTCTCCAAGCCTCCAGCCTACTGCCCTGTGGCCTTGCACGGTGCTCACACCAGAGTGTGTCTGGTGACTGTCCTGCAAGAGGTGGCACCTTGGAGGTTCACTTTGTCAGAGGTGCTGTCTGAATGGAAGGTGTTGGCTGATGGAACACTTGTATCTGTGACGGAGAGGACAGGTAGTGATGGTGATGGTCTTAAATAAACCTACTGTATAGAAACTGGCCTCCTCTTCTAAAACTCTTTTCTACCTGTAAGTATAGACCCCAGTGTGGACAATGGACTTTTTCCCTGGACTGGGAACCCGCCCGGAAGGCCTGGCTCACCTGCCCAGAGAGGAGGAAGTCAGACAGAGGGCCAGTAAGCAGACCGGCTGCAGCAGTGGAGTGGTCCAGAGGCCCTGCAACGCTGGTGGCCCTGCAACAGCCTGGGGCCCGGCTGGATTGGGCACCACTCCAAGAGGCCTAGTGCCTGACACCACTGCTACACTTGACCAGGCCGAACCTGCAATGGCACCAGGGAAATGGGCCTTCATGGTCAGGCTAAGAAATTCAGCACTTACAATAACTGGGACTTGAAAATGGTGTCAACACCGGCGACTTTGTATACTGTTTCAGTGTACTACAGTTATACACTTGTACTGTAAGTGAGATTGCTTATCTAAGATGCATCATAGTCCTTATGTATAGTGATACTTGCACTGAACTGTATACAAAAATGAATTTCAATGTACCTCAGTACGTGTGACATAAAATACCATTGAATCATTGAACTGATGCGCTACAATGCTGAGGACGATATTCTGCGCTTTGTATCTTCCCCTTTGCTCTACCTATTATAATTGAATTTGACTTGATTGTATGGTATTATCTGATCTGTTTGCATAGCAGGCAAAACAAAGTTTTTCCCTGTACCTCGGAACACGTGATAATAATACATCTAAACCTTAATCTACTCTCCATATCGAGACGAAACAGACCCCGGGGCCTGGAAATGCAAGGCAGATCTGAGGAGTGGTGTCTATTGAGGGTGGGTCTGAAGGGTGGGGTGGGATCAGGACAGGTCTGAATGATGGGGTGGCTGAAGACTGTACAGGCCCCCAACACAAACTTGTTGAAAGGACACAAAGTGCTGGGGTAACTCGGCGGGTGAGGCAGCATCTCTGGTGAACATGGATAGGTGACGTTCCAGGTCGGGACACTTTTCCCAGCAAAGTGCTGTTGCTCCAGCAGTTAGTGCCACCAGCGATGCTGCCTGACTCGTTAAGTTACTCCAGCACTTTTTGAGTTTAGTTTAGTTTATTGTCACATGAACCGAAGTACAGTTAAAACGATTTGGTGCGTGCTATCCAGTCAGCAGAAGAACTACAGTATACATAATAACAATCAAGCCATCCACAGTGTACAGATAGAGAATAAAGGGAATAACGTTTAGTGCAAGTTAAAGTCCAGTAAAGTCTGATTAAAGATTGTATAAGGGTCTCCAATGAGATAGATAGTATCTCAGGATTGTTCTCCTGTTGGTGATAGGATGGTTCAGTTGCCCGATAACAGCTGGGAAGAAACTGTCCCTGAATCTGGAGGTGTGCGTTTTCATACTTCTGTACCTCTTGCCTGATGGGAGATGGGAGAGGGGAGAATATCCTTTCTGTGTAAACCAGCATCTGCAGTTCCTTATTTCTACTAACCCACTGAGGTGCAAACAGACCAGTGAAGCAGCGAATGCTGTTCTCTATCTACTGACGTTGCCAAGAGTGGAGGCCTGGGCAACAGCCATGTGACAGGACCATAAATCTCACCGGCCCAGGGAATCGCAGGCCGGGTGACATAATACCACAGGCTCCAGCTTATGCTGACTGTCTTAGCAAGAGATGGCTCCTAAATTAAACTTTTGTTTGTGTAGCAAAATGTGTGACGGGTTCATAAACCCATGCCCCTGTGCAAAAAAAATCACCCAACCAGACCACAGAGAAATCCACATAAGTAATAACATGACTGCCAATAATTTTACTGCCAGTTGATCTTGCCATCGTTAGTTTTACTGCTGTTAGAGTCACTGCCAATACACTGACAACCCATCGTTTCATTGCCAACAATTTTAACATTAAGTTTTTTTAAAGATGTGTGTCTGAGAGACAGGATGGGGTGTTGCCAACAGGCCAGGATGCTTCCACTCTCCTCCGTGTTGTTGCCTGCATCAGAATGCAGTGACCATCTATCAGAGGTGAATATTGATCATCGATTCCCTGATTTCTTGCACTGTCACGTAGGTTGCAGTTGCTAGCACAATGTTATTGCCACCACTGCTTGGTGCTAGAGAAATTTAGTGAGTTTAGCATGAATATTTAATCATTATAATTGACCAAAAGATGTAACTGTTGCTTCTTCTTCAGCTGAATCGATACATACTTCCAACAGCCAGAGCCTAATTAAGTGATTTTATTTGCTGTCGGATATTCTCAACTCATGGGATATAAGAGAGCTCTAACCTCTATGATTTCTCATATTTGCTGAGAATGTACTTTGCTGGCCCATCAGCTGTGCTCAATATCGTAATGCTGACAAACTAGCTCTCCACCAGATCGCAATACCACGTACAAGCAAAAGGTTCAGAAGCAGAGGAGTCACACAGCACAGAAACAGGCCCTTCGGCCCAACCTGTCCATGCCGAACAAGATGCCCCTTCTAAGCTCGTCCTATTTGCCTGCGTTTGGCCCATATCGCTCTAAACCTTTCCAATCCATGTACCTGTCCTAATGCCTTTTAAATGTTGTTATAGTACCTTCCTCAACTACCTCCTCTGAAAACTCGTTCCATATACCTACCACCATCCGAGTAAAAAAGTTGCCCCTCAGGTTCCTATTAAATCTTTCCCCTTTATGCCTTTTTCGAATAAATCTTTGGGATTTGATTTCTTGAGAGAAACATTTTGCTCTTAAACTACATTGAGCTGTTGTGATATATTGTTAAATGTGGGAGAGATTACCATGAATGATATCATTAAGCTGGAAAGAGTGCAGAGAAGATTTACGAGGAATTTTGCAGGACTCGAGGGTCTGGACTATAGGGAGAGGTTGGACAGGCTATGATGTTATTCCTTGCATCGCAGTAGGATGAGGTTATCTTACAAAGGTGTATAAAATCATGAGAGGAATAGATAGAGTAAATGCATAGTCTTTTACCCAGAGTAGGAGAATCAAGAACCAGAGGACATAGGTTTAAGGCGAGAGGGGTAAGATTTAACAAGAAACTGAGGGTAAACCTTCTCATTCAGAGTTTTCTATTTTAGAGCGCAGTTTCCAGCTGCCTCATTTATCGTCCCACCTCACCATTTGTCAGGTTCCCTTCAGGCCTTCCACTCCAAAGTAAACATACCTTGGGGCTGCCAGTGGCGCAACTGGTAGAGCTGCTGTATCACAGCCCAGAGACCCAGGTTCAATCCTGACCTCGGGTGCTTTCTGAACGGAGTTTCTATATTCTCCCTGTGACCGCGTGGGTTTTCTCTGGGTGCTCCGGTTTTCTCCCACATCCCAAAGATGTGCAGGTTTGTAGGTTATCTGCCCTCTGTACATTGTGCCTAGTGTAGTGAGTGGATGAGAAAGTGGGATAATATAGAACTAGTTTGAATGGATGATCAATGGTCAGAGTGGACTGCAGTGTCTGTAAACTAAACTATGTGGTGTCCCTAAGCTAAATTAAACTGAACCCGGATAATTCCAACCGCGTTACAACTTGAATGTCGTGGCAAATCTCCTCTGCACCTTCTCCTTGTGGCATGTGGGAATTCTGCGATAGTCCTCGTGGCCCAGATGACCACATCGGCCGAAGGTGCCGCTGCACTGGTCAGCTGTAGTGCATGATTTCAACATGTGCACAAATGCCTCTTGTCATTTTCCCCAGCTTTAAGGTCATGGCCCTAGTTTTGAACCACCCCCAACTGTGCAAATCACTGCTTTCTAGAATCCTCAGAATCATTCCACTCCTGCCATCAGGAGGATGGTACAAGAGTCTGAAAACTGTAACATCCGGGTTCATGAACGGCTTCTTCCCCACAACCATCAGGCTATTGAACACTATGAAGTCCAACAAAACTCCAAACGCCAAACTGCCTTAATTGCGCTAGAGACTTTGTGCTTTGTTTTGTAATTGCACTATTTGATTTTTTTTATTGAACTTTTAAAACATTTTTTTATATTATCCATTGAGTACTGTGTCCTGGTGCTCAATCAGCAGCTTGTGTGTTTCTTTCCACTTTTTGTTTATTTAGTGTGTCCTAATGTATGAATTAGTGTCTCTCGGTGTGTCTTATGCCGGGGGTGCTGGAGGGGGAATGGGGGAAACCGTATCCAGTCACCTACCTCGACAGAGATGCGACTTTTCTCCGTGTTGCATTTTCGCCCCCCTCGTGGCCTATCAACTGGATTGGTGCGGCCTTTCTGACCGGAGACCGGAGAGCTTAGAGCTTCAGCAGCAGACGCAGCGTGGACTTCAATATAGATACATAGAACATAGAAAATAGGTGCAGGAGTAGGCCATTCGGCCCTTCGAGCCTGCACCGCCATTCAATATGATCATGGCTGATCATCAAACTCAGTATCCCATACCTGCCTTCTCTCCATACCCCCTGATCCCTTTAGCCACAAGGGCCACATCTAACTCCCTCTTAAATATAGCCAATGAACTGGCCTCAACTACCCTCTGTGGCAGAGAGTTCCAGAGATTCACCACTCTGTGTGAAAAGGTTTTTCCTCATCTCGGTCTTAAAGGATTTCCCCCTTATCCTTAAGCTGTGACCCCTTGTCCTGGACTTCCCCAACATCGGGAACAATCTTCCTACATCTAGCCTGTCCAACCCCATAAGAATTTTGTACGTTTCTATAAGATCCCCTCTCAATCTCCTAAATTCTAGCGAGTGTTGGAGCTCCAACCGCGGGTACCTGCACTAACATCATGGAGCGCGGACCTCACGGACTTTACCATCGTGGAGCTGCCTGCGACCTTCGCCGTGGATCACCTGAAGAGGTGCCCCGATCGCTGGGCCTGTGGACTTGGCATTGTGAAGCCACGGTCTCCAGTAGGAAGCGGCCGATTCGGGAATTCTGAGCTCCGATCCATCCCGACGTCGGAGTTTCCATCATCCCAGCGAGAGGGCCTGTACAATGGGCCATCCGTAGCGGCGACTGCGGAGGGTTCAGGGCCCCCACCACGGGTCCACAGAATGAGAAAGACTGACTGAACTTTTGTGCCTTCCATCACAGCGGGACGTGCTGGTCGAACTGTGGTGAATGTTTTATGTTTTATGTTTAATTTCTGCTGTGTATTGTGTTCTTTCTTTCTTGCGGGGAGAGGACTGCTCATCCGCCCAGCTAACCCTTGAGCAAAACTGCAAAATGCAGATGGCACCATTCAACCTCGGTTGGAGTGAAAGCCACTTAATGTAATGTAACGTACTGTGTTTACAACCCTGTTGTGTTGCTGCTACAAGTAAGAATTTTATTGTTCCATTTCGGGACATATGACAATAAAACGCTCATGGCTCTCAACTTTCTGACCTCTATAAGGATGAACATTGACATCCCCAGGATGAAACATTCACATCAGAGAAGATCTGCATCTTAATACCAAGTCCCGAGGCAACGTTTTCTATCAGAAGCTGATCATCAGGGAAGAGGCAAAGCAGTGGGCAAAAGTTGAGAGAGATCTTTACCAAAGTATTAGAAGCTGGAAATCATTTGGAATTGGGAAGCTACCTTTGAGCAATAATGATCAGACTCAGACAGGGATGAGTGTCCTAAAGGTACCCCCACCCATGTGTGGGTATGCAGTGGGGAGGAAGGGTGTGTGTCTCTTTGGGCTAGTATATATTAGCTCCCCTTTAGGTCACAGATTCCTCAGAGCTCCCTTCAGTCTTCGCCCCACAGTCGGTGCCCACTGCCCTCTGACCACAGAGAGCTGATTCACACAATTAAAGAAACGTGAAGCATGAACGTGTTTGGAACCCAGGCTCCTGGGAGAATCCAATGGACACACTGGCATAGGCTCATCAGGGCAACAAATCCTCCAAAGTTAGACACAAAAATCTGGAGTAACTTAGCAGGCCAGGCAGCATCTCTGGAGAAAAGGAATAGGTGACGTTTCAGGTCGAGATACTTCTTCAGACTCACCCAGAAACGTCACCTATTCCTTTTCTCCAGAGATGCTGCCCGTTCTGCTGAGTAACTCCAGCTTTATGTGTCTATTTTATTGTAAACCAGCATCTGCAGTTCCTTCCTACACAAACTGTCTATTATGTTGAACGTGTTCAAAGTTCCCATCATTGTCGCCCCGTGCAGATATTATGACAGGCAACTTGAAGCTTGGCGAGGGAAGTACATCTTGAGAAATGATGTGCAGGAGGAAAGGGAGTTACAGCTCAGGCGGGTGAGTTCCCAGAGCCAAGGTCTTGTCACGAAGGCATGTGGGTTCTGGTGCAGGGAGGGATACTGGGAGGGGTGGGGGATGGGGGGTGGAGTGGAGCCACTGCCAGAGCTGCAGATAGCCTGGGGAGGTGGCTGACAGTCCTGATCCCAACGTCAAGATTGATTCCTTTATGCTTATGTCTAGGAATCGTGATCAATGAGGGAGTGTTGAAATCTTTATTGCAGGCAATCTTAGTCTACTGTCAGCTGGGCTGATGAAGCTGGCTGCTCCTTTCCCATCATTGTCTCCAGATGCCTCACCGTGCTGACTCTAGTCAGGTACTTCGGTCTCCTGTGGGAGAGGTTGTGCTCACTCAGGGTTGTGAACTGTTCTCACGGTTGTTTCTGTGGGAGTAACACTCACAGCTGGCACTTGATTGTCCATCCAAAGCGGCCCTGCCGTCTCGTGGTGTGAGATTCCACCTCTTCACTTTGCTGATGATCTGATGCCCTGGGCTCCAAGACCTCCCCTCGATACACGGGCTGGAGTGGAACACCATTAATCTGATAGCTGTGGAATTCATATCATCCTCTGCAGTTTTCTCACAGAATGCTGCCTTCAGCTGGAGAAGTTCAATCATTTCTGGTTGACGTGTACGAAAGTATTATCGATGATCCATACACAGTGATGATGGAGACTCAAGCCATTAACCAGGAGGAACGCACCATGCCCACATGTGTATCACATACCAGGCCTCAGATGATTGCAGAGTTGTGGATGCATCCCAGTCATAGTCATCCAACACGGAAACAGGCCCCTTGGCCAAACTCGTCCATCCCGACCAAGATGGCCTATCTAAGCTAATCCCATTTGCCCCGTGTTTGGCCCTTATCCCTCTCAACCTTTCCTATCCATGTACCAGTGCAATTGTCTTTTAAATGCTGTTATAGTACCTGCATCAACTACCTCCTCTGGCTGCTTGTTCTATATACCCACCACCCTCTGATTGAAAATGTTGCTCCTCAAGTTCGACCAAGGTGGACAGGCTATGTCGCCAAGAACAAAGGGGGACCCTGTGTGGGGGGGGGGGGGGGGGGGGAACCGCCGGGAACTAAGGGGGTACATCATTAATTGAAGAGTGCTTTTTGTAACTTTGTTGGCGGCTTTGTGGTGACTCTTTTGTTTACTTTGAATGCAAAAACAAAGAATTTCACTGCGCCTAGGTACATGTGATAATAAAGTATCATCATCTTTGGCTGGATAAAAGTAGTACGACCCCATTCATTGGTTGGTTAAATGTATTACAGCCCCATTAATTAGCTGGTAAATGCAGCACAACCCCATTGAACTTTTTTTGCCTTCCATCACAGTGAGGAATGTGGGGGAGTCGCTGTGGTGGATGTTCATGTCAACAAATTATTTGGGTGTCTTGTTGCTCTTTATTGGTATGACTGGATGGCAAATCAAATTCCTCGTATGTTGCAAAACATACTTGGCTAATAAAGCACTATTATGATTATGATTATGATAATTATTAAAATGTAGTTCGACCCCATTCATTGGCTGGTTAAATGTAGTGCAGCCCCATTCATTGGCTGGTATAAGGAGCATGACCCTTTGTGTAAGTGTGAGTGAAAATAATCAAAGGACTAAAGTTGAGACAGGTCAGTTAGGTTTAGTTTAAATGTCTGATTTTCAGAGACATCTGGCAATGGTTGGAAAGGCTGTTGACAGCACAGGGTATTGGGCAGCTGGTGGAGGAGCCTCTGGGCCTGATATCCGGGCAGGATCATCGCTGATCATCTGGTCCACCCCCAGGATAATGGGGTGGTGGGGCAGGCAGGGTGGCAGAGACAGGACCAGGGTGGATCAGGCACAATACAATCATTTGCTCTTCATGAGTATTGTATAAATTTCAACACAGGCCATTCAGCCCATCAACCCTATACTTGCATTGAATGTACTCATTGCTGCTCTTCATCTTAATCTCTACATCAGCTGACATAATTACCAAGTAAAACCCAACCAATGCCAAGCTTGTAAACCTCCAACAACCTTGAACATTCACTTTTCCAAGTGAATCTCAGACCTGCCATTAATCTTTTATGAAACAGTACTTCTTGATTTCACTCCTAAACTAGTTCTCATTTTCAGATAATTTATCTGAAGCCAAACTAAAATTTTCACGGACACAAGCTCACAGGAAGAAATACAACCAATAAAGATGGAACAGGACCCAGGTCTGAACTGCCACAGCCAGTAACATCATTAATAAACATTACATCAAAGCTGTTTTCATTACCACATTCTAAAATGACCTGAAATGAGATTCCAAAGTTAAATCTGAAGGTTAAACGGGCAGATGTAAAAGACAGTGGTGCAAGTCATAGAACTAGTGTGAATGGTCGATCAATGGTTGGTGTATGCCGTGCTATTCCAGAGCCTGGAGAAAGAGTCTCTTGTATTCATTGGAGACACTAAGAACAGCAGACTTGAATTTTGCATATAACTCAAAGTGCTGGAGTATCTCAATGGGTCAGGCATCATCTCTGGAACAGGTCACCCATCCATTCCCTCCACAGATGTCGCCTGACCCGTTGAGGTATTCCAGCACTTTGTGTTCTACTATTGTATTCATTGTTAGCAACACTGAGAATGTAAATCCCTGAGAACAGAGCAGATTTTACTCTCCAGAGATGCTGCCTGTCCTGCTGAGTTACTCCAGCATTTTGTGCCTATCTTAGATTCTACTCAAGGTTTTTTCAACGAGGAGTTCCCCAGGAATGGAGCTCATCCCCGTCGGGTCTTAACGGTATTGAGAAATGGACTGAGGTTTCCCCAGAAATGAGACAATGGAGTCTGTAGGAAAGCCCAAGGACAGTATGGGCATCTCCTGCAGGGTGAGAGGAAATTATTTTAGGTTCTCAGATATCTGATATGGACACACGGAGGAAATGTTTCCAAATACTGAAAGACCAAGACTTGATTAACAAATAATAAGACAATGGAAGACATTTGGACAGGAACATGGATAGGAACGGTTTAAAGGGATATGGGCCAGATGCTGGCAAATGGGACTAGCTTAGATGGGGCATCTTGGTCAACATGAACGAGTTGGGCTGAAGGGCCTGTTTCCATTTTGTAATACTCCATAACTCTAATAAATAATAGGAAATCACAGCAAACCGCCTGTCTCAGAGAGTGTTGAAAATGTTGAACATGATCCCCAAGGGAATAGTTTGGGATGGCACAGTGGCACAGTGGTAGAGTTGCTGCAAAACAGCGCTATAGGCCCGGGTTCAATCCTGACCTCAGGTGCTATCTGTACAGATTTTGTACGTTCTTCTTGTGACTGCGTAGGTTTTCTTCTTGTGCTCAGGTTTCCAAAGACATGCAGGTTTGTAGATGAATTGGCTTCAGTAAAGTTGTGAATTGTCCCTAGTGTGCAGGATAGTGCTAGTGCATGGGGTGATCGCTGGTCAGCTCAGACACAGTGGGCCGAAATGCCTGTTTCCATGCTGTATCTCTAAAACTCTAAGTCACCAAGAGAGGAGATTGTTTGAGGGGAGGCAATGTGGTGATGTGGGTTCAGTTACAGTAGCCTTGGACCAGCGGTGGATGGATGAATGTCACTCACTGATCAACCTTGCTCTATCCATCTGCAGAATGCAGAGTATTTATTAAACCTGTACCTTGAAGGTCACTGTGCAGACACATTAAACTGAGCAAAATAAAATGTATTGGCACAGGCACAATTTGTTGCATTAATAATACCAAATTAAACATGTATGTTATTAATCAAACATAAAAGAACAATTTCAAGAGATGAGAGTTCTTGTTACGATTGTCTACATCTGATTAGCATGCGGTGCCTTCATGAGATACCGTTTGAGGGTGACACATGAAATTGAAAACCCATCTCTCTCCGACCTCACGTTCACCCACCATCCTCTTCTTTCTCACTGGGGTACCGTTACTGTCACTGTAGTACAGTACTGATGAGGATAGGTCCGTCACTGTATCACATTGGGGTACAGTACCAGTGGGGGCGGGTCTGTCACGGTATACCACTGGGGTACAGTACCAGTGTGGACGAATCTGTCACTGTATCACATTGAGGTACAGTACTGTTGGAGACAGGTTTGTTGCTGTATAACACTGGGGTACAGCATTGGTGGGGACGGGTCTGTCACTGTATCACATTGGGGTACAGTACCGGTGGTGATGAGTCTGTCACTGCATAACAATGGGGTACAGTATAACACTGTCACTGTATAACACTGTACAGGTTGGGGACAGGTGTGTCACTGTATAACTGGGGTACAGTACTAACAGGTAGAATAGATGCTATACAACACTAGAGGGCTTAGCTATAAGCTCAGAAGGAGAAAGTTTAATGGAGATGTGCGTAGCGAGTTTTTTACACAGAGGGGGATGGGATCCTGGAACACACTGCTAGGGGTGGTGGTGGAGACAGATACCATAGTGGTGTTTTGGAAGCTTTTAGATAGGCTCATGGAAGTGCAGAGAATAGGGGGATATGGATCATGTGCAGGCAGATGACATTAGTTCAGATAGGTATCATATTCAGTGCTAACATTGTGGGCGGAAGGGCCTTTTCCAATGTTGTACAACTCTAAGTTCTAAAGGGCTAGCAGGAGCTGGTGGACTGAGTGGTCTTCTTTGTGTCTTCATGTTCCTAGGATGTTCTGAGGTACAGTTGGTCGAGTGTAAGCTGTGTATGTCGGTGAGTTTGTGCTTGATTCCGTGAGCAGTGGCCAGTACCATTTGCTTTAACCTCTGAGGGAGAAACACACGTACCAAGGAGATTCATGCTGGGTCTCCATCTCTGGGCCATTGTAAACAGGTGGGTGGGGAGTGAAACTGGCAGCCGATTCCCTCAGTCTTGTATAGCACCAGCAACCACAACAAGTATCTCCCCCACATGTTAATGTGCAAGCCCCTCTTCTCCCCTGGCTTCTACTGATCTTTGTTTTGTGCCAATTTTAGCGTTCCTGCCGAAGCAAGAAATTCAGGTACAATTCTGCAACTGATAAATCTGCCTCGCATGTTTCAAGTGTAATACTCCTGCAGGAAATCCGTGGTGGAGGTGGGATGAGGTGCACGATCTGTCCAGAGAATCATTGGTTCACTCTTCCCTTGCTTGGTGTTGAAGCTTGGACCCTTCGGAAAGAAATCTGAATTGTTCCAAACTCTTCAAAATGAAATCCTGAAGAGAGACAAAAAAATGCTGGAGTAACTGAGCGGTACAAGTAGCATCTCTGGAGAAAAGGAATGGGTGACGTTTCTGGTTGAGACCCTTCTTCAGACAGAGAGAAAAAAATTCCATCAGTTCCAAACTTTTCAGTAAGAAACCCCAAGTGTTCCCAACTTTACAATCCAACTTCAGGGATTCATTTTGGAAAAAAATGCTTTTGAAAATAATTAGTGACTCGGAGCTGAGACGTTCCAGAAAGAAATGACTTGCATTTCCAATGATCCTTTTAGAATCAGTGACACCCAAAATATTTTTAGCCAATTGACCACCATCTTGGAATGCATCATTCGTGTAATGGAGGTAATGTGTCTGCACAGAAAGACCTCCCAAAAATATTGTGAGAGTGGCTGAGTGACACTGGTCAAAGGTTCAACATTACCCTGTTCAATGGGGAAGAATCCCACATCTTCTCCAAACTGATGTGTCTGAATCTTAATGTGGCAGTGAGAGTGCAGAAGCTGCCTCAATGTGACATTGAACAGGGAAGTTGCCCTGCCGAGTGTAGCACTCCCTCGCCACTCCACTAAAGAATCAGCCAGCGGGCGGCACAGTGGCGTAATGGTGCAGTTGATGCCTTACAGCGCCAGAGACCCAGGTTCGATCCTGAGCATGGGTTCTGTCTGTACAGAGTTTATATGTGACCACGTGGGTTTTCTCCGGTTGCTCTGGTTTCCTCCCACACTCCAAAGAAGTGCAGGTTTGTAGGTTAAGTGCTTCGGTAAATTGTAAATTGTCCCTAGTGTGTAGGATGGTGCTAGTGTATGGGGTGATTGCTGGTCGGCGCAGACTCGGTGGACCAAAGGGTCTGTTTCCACACTGTATCTCTAACGTCTAAAGTCTGTGTGCTCACCATTTCTGCATTAAAGCTGATGTGATTTTTATTTCCCACCCACATTTGGAAATACTGCATAAACTAAATACATGAAGCCAGGGTTTTAAGTTGGATGCCACTTGTATTGACAGAGCTTCATCAATCAATGACCTGATGTGCCAAAGTTGGCTAATCTACAGTAAATTCCTTTGAAAATCAGTTTCCGTTTAAAGATGGAAAATCAGAAACTTCAGAAACTTTTCCCAATAAGTGCAGAATAATATTTCCAGAAAAATACAGTGAATGTAGAATAAATGACAGCATTTATAATTATGAAAGGCATAGACAGGGTAGACAGTCAGAACCGTTTTCCCAGAGTGGCAATATCAAAGACTAAAGACTAAAGACTAAAGGACTTAACTTTAAAGTGAGAGGGGCAAAGTATAAAGGGGATATACAAGTTTTCACACAGAATAGTGAGTGCCTAGAACTTGCTGCTAGGGATGGTGGTGGAGACAGATACGATAGTGGCATTTAAGAGGCTTTTAATAGGCACATGAATATGCAGGGATATGGATCATGAACAGGCAGGGGAGATTAATTTAACAACATTAAGTTTGGCATGGACATTGTGGGCTGAAGGGCCTGTTTCTGTGCTGTACTATTCTGTTCTATTAAACGCATAAACTTTATACACAAAATCAATCTCAGTCAATTACACCATTGTTGACAGCAGGCTTGATTGGCAGGGGGAGAAATTACCTATTACCTAGCTGAAATGTCATCAATATGTGCAGGGTTTTGTAAAATGGAAACACATCAGTTGTCAAAAAATAATTTACACAGCATATGAATGTAGTTCTCAGAAGTCTGAAAGCTCAGGCTAATGCTAACCTGCAAGCTTCACACAAACCTGATCACATCATGTCAACATATCACAAGGAAGGATGATTGTAGGTAAAATACTCTCTGAATCAACTGACACATTCATGAAGTTCAATCTTCTGTGTGTCAACATCTCCAAACATTTTAAACTGAGACAGTGAGGGACTAAAAGGGAGAATTCTTAAATTATATTGTCTTAGAAAGTACATTGTCTAAGGTTAGGGAATGTTAAACGTTGATAGGAAAGGTTTAGAGGGATATGGGGCAAACACGCGCAGGTGGTACTAGCATAGATGGGGCACCTTGGTCAGCTGGACAGGTTGGGTCGAAGGGCCTGTTTCCTTACCTTATGAGAAAAACCAGATCATACTATCTTAGTAGCCAGATCACTACCAAAACACTGGCTGTTTTGCACAGAGCACAATCCCATGAGAGGGCAGTGACATGACAAGCCAGTTAACCAGCAGTGGAACTCTGGAGGAAGTGTTTGATTCTGTAGTCATGAAGTGCATCTACTGGAAATCTGAAGTAAAAATATAATATGTTAAAAATACTTGGCAATCAAGCAGTGTCTGTGGAAACTAACAGTAAATGATTCCAGGCTGGGATATAGAGTTTAGTTTAGTTTAGTTTAGAGATACAGCATGGAAACAGGCCCTTCAGCCCACCAAATCCATGCTGACCAATGATCACCCATACACTAGTTCTATTCTACACACTAGGAACAATTTACAGAAGTCAATTAACCTACAAATCTGCACATCTTTGGAGTGTGGGAGGAAACCGCTACACCTGGAGAAAAGCCCACGCGGTCACAGGGAGAATGTACAAACTCTGTACCGATAGCATCCACAGTCAAGATCAAACATGGCTCTATGGCGCTGTAAAGCAGCAGATCCACTCCTGCGCCACTCTGCCTCCCCCAAAAATAAGTTGATTTTTGATAGTTGGAATGGTGAGTGAAGCATGTGTAAAACAATGGGAATATCTGTGATAGGATGGGACCTGATGAAGGGTTGCAGCAGTTATGGAGCAGCTTGGATCAGATGAAGCCTCTTTGTTCATATAATGTGCTGCTAGCTAATAGTGAGTCTATGAGAATTACTGAGCAGTCATCCCTACCCCTCCTTACACCTCGGAGACCAGAACTAACTGCCGCAGGGGCCTCAAATCCATGCAGAGACATAGCCAGCACTATCTCTGCCAAACCCTCTCAGCACACGAGCAGATTAAGTGGGCCAACTTCACCATCCTCTGGTAACCAAACTCTAGTCACACTCGGCCAGCCCCAGTGACTGCGACACACCCTCATTGCGCCCAGTGGCAGATCCAAGGTACAGACACTGCTCTGACCTCAGTCACGGCAAGAGAAGTAAACACTGCATGGATGATCGCTGTCAACAGGTGTATCACCTGCATTGACTGGGAGCTCCTGATTCTTGATGGCTCAAAATGGAACAAAGCATTTGGGAAGGCACTGAGCACCGAGTCTCTTTGATGGAAGCAAGTGGGATCAAGTTGGGCAGCACAGTGGCAGCGCCAGATACCCGAGTTTGATCCTGACTACAGCTGTTGTCTGTATGGAGTCTGTACGTTCTCTCTGTGGCCGTGTGGGTTTTCTTTGGGTGCTCCGGTTTCCTCCCACACTCCAAAGACGTGCGGGTTCGTAGGTTATTCGGCTTCTGTAAATTAACCCTAGTGTGTAGGAAGCAAAACTGGGATAATATAGAACTTGTGAGAACATGTGATCAATGGTTGGCGCAGACTCAGTGGTCTGTCTTTTAACTCGCCATCCCTCCGCCCGTTACCTGCAGCTGATTATTCAATGCAATCCTAGGCTTTTTACAAATTAAAGCACACAAACCAGAATTGGAATGATATCCTTTCTATAAGGCTTTTAATGAATTTCGATAGGTTCTCTTAGCTCTGCTTCCTCGAGTGTCTGGCAGCCTGCTACAGTTCTCTGTTAGTGGGCTGTATTAACTGTGCGTCTAAATCTTCATTACCCTGTAGAATGTGGAAAGCAATTTCCATTTGAAGAGGAACCAAAGCTCACAAATGAAGCACTTCTCCCGACGGCTTCCGACAGAGATGCAATCTGACGCTATTTCTGGCACAGAGCCTTTTCTCTGCAATCAATTATTCATTTAGCTTCTTTGTCAGTGTTTATCAGCCCCTGGATGAAAAATCTATTTGTTTAGCAGCATTTGGATGGCAGGTAAACCTTGGCCCAGCCCAGCTGGTGTGGGGGAAGAGATTAAGGAGTAACTCCTCATTTCAGTCTGAAGAAGGGTCCCGACCCGAAACGGCGCGTATCCATGCCCACCACAGATGCTGCCGAACTCGCTGGTGTTTTGCAGCACTTTGTTTTGCTGAAGATTTCAGCCAGCATCTGCAGTTCCTTTTGTCTCCTCTCTTTCTTTCTTATGCTTCTGAAGTTCTGATGTGATTTTGTGCCTGTAAATAAGGATTTAATTTTGATGACACAAGGAACTGCAGGTTGGAATCTTGAGCAAAACATTAAAGAACTCAGTGGGGCAGGCAGCATCGGTGGAGGGAATGTTTCGGGTCGGCAGGTACTACGTAAGGACAAAGGACAAAGGACAAAGGACAGTTATTGTCACATACACCAATTGGTGCAGTGAAATTTGAGTTACCATGCAGCACACAAATAAGATAAACACAACACTATAGAATTTAACATAAAACATAAAAACATCCCCCCACAACGGAATCAACGTTTCTCACTGTGAGGAAAGGCAACAAAGTTCAGTCACCTTCCTCTTGTTCACCCGTGATCGGGGCCTATTGAGGCCTCCGCAGTCGCCGCAACAGCGGCCCGATTGTAATGTTCCCTGTAAGGCCCTGTTGTGACTAGCACAATGAATACACGTCCGCCATCTTGTAAGTAAGATTTTAATCTGAACAACCAATGGAAACTTCTAGAAGGTCACCTGACCTCAGTCACGAGGTACAGGCACATTTGCATATATATCACATCTCCCCCTTCACTTTAATTACATCACAACATCACATGTCCCCCTCCACCACTGGGTTCAAAATAATAACTGGAACCTTTACTCAATTTACTGTGGATAAATTACCACAAATAACACAGTGCTCTTCATATTACAGAACTACAAAATAATTGTCCATCAATTTTACATAACCAGTCGAGTTGGGGGTTTCGACCATCGCCCACTTCTCGTGCAAGTCGTATTTCTACCTCGTTCTGTGTCGTATTTCTGTTGTGTGTGAGTATGGCTTGGCACACTTCGAGCCGGTTCCCCCACCACAGAACCTGGTGATGCGGCCTGTGATAGTTCTCTTGAGTCTGGGAGACTAGCTCCTTTCAGGCTTACCCGTCAGTTCTGTTGCCGTCTCGCACAGCTGGAATGTCCTTATCCAGTCCTTATAATTCTTGGCCAAGTTTCCTTGCATGGAGAGTGGCCACGGAGGCTTGAGTCCTGCCATTCTTTTCGTTTGTTTCTTTATTCACTTCAACACCATGTAATGTTCCCTGTAAGGCCCTGTTGTGACTAGCACAATAAATACACGTCCGCCATCTTGTAAGTAAGATTTTAATCTGAATAACCAATGGAAACTTCTAGAAGGTCACCTGACCTCAGTCACGAGGTACAGGCACATTTGCATATATATCACACCGATGTTTCAGGCCCTCTCACTGGGATGATGGAGCTCCGGCGTCGGAACGGAAGAACACTCTCAGCGGCCTAGAGTTCCGAATCGGCCGCTTCCTACCGGAGACTGCGGCTTCCGAAGTCCACAGGCCGAGATGGGCGGAGCTCCAACACTGCCGATCCTTGGCGAAAGATCCCAGGTCTCCGCGATGTTAAAGTCATCGCCGCCCGCAGCTGGAAGCTGCGCAGACCACAGCTCCATGGTGTTAAAGTTGGCAGGCCCAACACTCCGCAGCTCCAACACAGCGATCACGGTAGGGCATCGCCCGCTCTATGATGGTCATTCAGTGCTGTGCTGCCGCTGAAGCTCTGGCCGGTCTCCGGCAGGAAAGGCCGCACCAATCCAGATGGTAGGCCGCGAGGGGGGGGTTGGGGGCGAAGATGCGACTCGGAGAATAGACTCATCCTCGACCATGCTGTGACTGAGAAGACGGTTTCCCCCACCCCCTCCCCCCCCCACCGCCCACATAAAAAAAGACTAAAAGACCTCCAAACACAAACTTTTAGACAGACTAAACATAACAAAAATAATGAAAGAATAGACAGCTGCTGGCTAGGCTGCCACACTCGATGGTGCCACCACTTGATATTGTAGGTATGTTTATCATTGTCATGTACAGAGGTACAGTGAATAGCTTTGTTTTGCACATTCTCCAATCAGATCAGATATACCATACATAGATACAATCAGTTCAAACTCAAGCACATTAGATAGAGTAAAGGTACAGAACATAGACATAAAATTCTTCGTATTGTAGAACATCAGTTCCATAGACAAAGGCCAATGTCCGCAACGGGGTTGGAGGTGAATTGGGTAGTACCCTAGCTTATGGAAGGACCGTTCAGAAACCTGATAACAGAGGGAAAGAAACTGTTGCTGAATCTGGTGATGCGCACTTTCAAGCTTCTGTTTGATTGGGATGTGACGTCTTTGATTATGTCGTCTGTTTTCCAGAGGCAACGTGGTATAGATGGAGTCACTGGTGGGGAGTCTGATCTGTGTGATGGACTGGGCTCCATTCGCAACTCTGCAATATCTTGTGGTCTTGGACAGAATTGTTCCCAAACCAAGAGTGATACAACTCATCAGTAAGCTTTCTATACCTTCTTTGGGTGGTTGCTGTTTGTTGGATAGAACAGGTATTGAGGGATACATGCCTAATGCAGCCAAATGGGATTAGTGTGAATGGGTCTTGTTGTCAACATGGATGAGTGGGACATCAAATCCAGCATCCCTGCCTCACTGGACTCTCATCAATTTGCATACAGGGCAAATAGATCCACAGAGGATGCCATCTCTCTGGCTCTTCACACTGTCCTGACTCACCTGGAAAGACAGGGCACGTACGTGAGGATGCTCTTCATAGACTACAGCTCTGCCTTCAACACGGTCATCCCCACCAAGCTCACCACCAAACTCCACCAGCTAGGCCTCAGCTCATCGATATGCGACTGGATCCTGAATTTCCTGACGGATCGACCACAGGCAGTGAGACTGGGCCCACACCTGTCCTCCACTATCACCCTGAGCACCGGCACACCACAGGGCTGTGTACTGAGCCCCATGTTCTACTCCCTCTTCACACACGACTGTGTTCCTGCATTCGCCACCAACACCATTGTCAAGTTTGCAGACGACACAACGGTGATCGGGCTGATCACCAACGGTGATGAAACAAACTACAGAGCGGAGGTGCAGAACATGGCGGACTGGTGCTCACGTAACAACCTGTCCCTAAACACCTCCAAGACCAAGGAGCTGATTATTGACTTCAGGAGGGGACATAATGGGGAATACGGCCCAATCTCCATCTACGGGGACAGTGTGGAGAGAGTGTCCAGCTTTAGCTTTCTGGGCACACACATCTCAGAGGACCTCACATGGTCCACCAACACCGCTGCGCTGGTCAAGAAGGCACAGCAACGACTGTTCTTCCTGAGAACATTGAAAAGGACTGGTCTGCCCCAACAGCTGCTGACAACCTTCTACCGCTGCACCACAGAGAGCATCCTAACGTATGGCATCTCTGTGTGGTATCTCAGCTGCACAGAGGCGGAGAGGAGAGCTCTTCAGCGCGTCGTCCACAGAGCGCAGACGATTATTGGGACACCGCTACCAGCCTTGGAGGGCATCTACCACACACGGTGCCTCAGGAAGGCCGCCAGCATCCACAAAGACTCCTCACACCCTTGTAATGGACTGTTCGAACTCCTACCTTCCGGCAGATGTTACAAAGCCTTCTACGCCCGAACCTCCAGACTCAGGAACAGCTTCATCCCCAGAGCTATAGCTGCTCTGAACCGGCCCTGCTGCGTGCCCCCCCCCCTCCCCCCATGAACTGTCTCCCTCGGATGGTCACGTCGCACATCGACCCGGCACAGACACATTTGCACTTTAGACTGTTTTACAGTTTACTGTTCTTTTAATAAATCATGTTTCTCGGGGTATCTAAATCTAAATTTTATTAGTTGTTTAAGTTATGACATTCGGATGGAAGCTGCATACCCAAATCTCCTTGCACATATGTGCAATGACAATAAAATATATTAATTTATTATTATTATTATTATTATTATTATTAAAGGCCTAATTCCGTGCTATCGGCTTCTGCAGTTCTTTGATTCTAGGGTTCTGTTAATCACCTTAGCATATTTTGGTTTGATAAAGGTGATAAATAAATGTTTCTTGTAGTTGTTCTCATTCAGTTACAGAGTGGAACCACAGTTATGTTGGAGGCAGGCAGTTAACTTACACCCCCTACTACAATCAGTCTGAAGAAGGGTCTCGACATGAAACGCCACCCATCCATGTTCTCCAGAGATGTTGCCTGACCCACTGAGTTACTCCAGCACTTTGTGATGCTCTCACTAGTAGCAATCGCGATTTTGAGAGATGAATGTGGGCCAAGGGTGCCATGGGATCATTCACATCACCTCGGAACGAAGTTAGAGCTTCAGTGAATGGCTTATCCAGAACACAGGGCACTCTGCAGTGCGGGGCTTCCTCAGTATGAGTGCCAGAACACAGGAACCCTGCAGCTTGAGATTCACTCATTCCTGACAATGTCAGAATACAGAGCACCCTGCAGTACGGGGCTCCCGCAGTACGAGTGTTCTCTGCACAGGGCCACCCTCAGTCTGACAGTTGCAGTATACAGGGACTCTACAATGTGGTGCTCTCTCAGTCTGATAGTGTCAGTGCACAGGGACCATGCAGTGTGGGACTCCCTCACTCCAGACAGTGTCAGCCTGTGATACGTGTTCAGTTCTTTTTTTTCTTTTTTTTTCCATACAAAATGCTTTTATTCAGAACAAACAAAAATACAAAGTTGTAACACGATCAAAGAATGCCTATATTGGCATTTTACAAAGTTATCATATTAAAATATTAACATTTTTATCAACAATACATTCGACCTCCTGCGGTGACCAGTGTTCACGGAAGGCCTCCAGAGTCCCTGTGGACACCGCGTGATCCCTCTCCAGGGACACGCGGGCATGGAAGTAACCCCGGAAAAGGGGCAGGCAGCCGACCGCTGTGCGGCCGTCGACTGCCCGCTGCCTGGACCCACGAATGGACGTGTTCAGTTCTTGGGAGTCCTTTTTCACACAGAGAGTTGTGAGTCTGTGAAATTCTCTGCCTCAGAGGGCGGTGGAGGCCGGTCCTCTGGGAACTTTCAAGAGAGAGCTAGATAGGGCTCTTGAAGATAGCGGAGTCAGGGGATATGGGAGAAGGCAGGAACGGGATACTGATTGTGGATGATCAGACATGATCACTTTGAATGACGGTGCTGGCTCGAAGGGCCATATGGCCTACTCCTGCACCTATTGTCTATTGTCTATTGTCTATTGTGTAACTGGTGATGCCACTGCCTCTGAGTGGAAGGGCCAGAGAGCCCTGGCCTCTCACCCTGGCTGATCCGAATGAGGTTATGAAGTAATATATCTGTAGCCAAGCTCTTGGCTCAGCGCTCCAACACTTGCAGACTGAGCGGTGCTGCAGAAATGTTTGGGTAAGTGGGCTCCTGTCCATGTTACCCCCATGCTGGGAAGAAAATGATGTTGATTTAAAACAGAAGCGACGCAGCTTTGGTTTCATAAACACGGCTCAGAGCACAGACCATGTTTTCATCCACTCCTGCAGCCTAATATCACTGCCTGAATGTTTCATTCATTCACGGGAATGTGCAGCAATCCCAGTGGATCATCTCTGCTCCTGAAGTACGGGGATGTCCAAAGGGGCTCCTCTTCAAGTTTTAGCTGCATTTTATCCCCACGCTCCTGATATTTGGTCACCCAGTCCAGAGGGAAGGGGAGGAGGTGGGAGTTGGGTCAGGAGGGGGGGGGGGGGGTCAGATTCCCCTGTCGGTTTGCTCCTGGGCCAGATCAAGATGGCTATTCATGGTTCCAGGCATTGGGCATCCGAGGGTTCTGCCCGAGTCGAATGCCTGTCCCTCTTCCAGGCCTCCTCCGTGGACCGTGAGTTCCCTGGAGAGGGAACACGCGGTGTCCACGAGGCCTTCCGTGAACACTGGTCGCTGTGGGGGGTCAAGTGCGATGTGAATAACGATGATAATGTTGTAATCTGATGACTGATAATGAAGTAGAGGTATTGGCGTGCTTTCTTGTCCATTGCTTCAATGTGGCTGGTCCAGGACAAGTTGTTAGTGTTATTTACTCTAAAGAACTTGAAGCTTTCAATCATCTTGACTTTGGCACCGTCAATGCAAACCATGGTATGTGTACTACTGCATCGCTTCCTGAGGCCGATCACTATCTCATTTGGTTTGCTGACATTGAGGGAGAGGTTGTTGTCCTGGCATTAGGTTATGAGGTTCTCAATCTCCTTCCTGTACTCCATCTCATCATTACTTGATATCCGGCCCAATACAGTGGTATCGTCTGGAAAAGGTACTGCGTTTTCAGCACAGACATTGTGGGCCGAAGGGCCTGTTCCTGTGCCATGCTCTGCTGTTCTATAATCCTTGGCTGGGACATCTACCCATGAACTCATGGTTCACTCCCCTCATGTGTATGCCTTGTGGAAATATCACCTCAACACTTGGATACCTTGGTGTTGAAATTGCTGTGGATGTTTTATGGGCAGATACTGAGGTAATGATAACTGATGAAAGAGGGCCGCTCAGTCCCCATGTCCTCATGATAGTGTCGAAGATCTGGGCCTGCTCCAGGTGCGCCCTCAATTGTTTCCGCTGTTCCCACATCACATCCACCCAACCCTCACTCTCCCTGTGCCTCACGGTGAAGATCAGAAAAGGACGGCTTTGTGTCTTGGGAGAAAACTCTCTCACAAACCTGTTGAGCTCATTTGACTGTGCTCTCCACTGTGTCTACACTGAGCTGCAAATGATTTCTCACAGTATTAGGATCTGTCAGATTGAAAAACTGAATTTTGCACGATTGAATTTCTGAAGGAGCTGGCTCTTGCTGAGAAAGTATGTTGGTTTGATGAGTCTGGACTTCTCAGTAATGCAAACTGCAGCAATCTCCTTGTGCCTGGGTTGTTTGCATTGATTCCCATGTGTGGATTAGAAATTCATCCCAGATGGTGGTGTGTACAATTGATGGGAGAGTTAATCGGTGTGTCTAAAGTTGTGAGAGGCTGACAGGGCGAACAGGAGGGACACATTGCTCTTAGTCAAGAGGTTCGTGACTAGGGGGCCAGCAGCTGAGTTAGTGGTGGCATCAGAACAGCCTACGTCATTCAGACAGTGCTAGGCCTGAGCTCACTGCCTGGGAAGGTGCAGGAAGGAACCTCGCCACATTCAATCAGCAATCAGCCTCAAAGAATGGAGCGCTGCAGGGCTCCAGACCAAATGCAGAGACCTGGTATTCATCTCAACTCCATCATTTGCTGCCGGGTGGCCCCCTCCTGTGAATGACTGACTCAGGCAGCTGCTGTACGGGGATTGCAGCGGGATTACACCACCGATATTGGTGGGGACCACAGGTAGGTAATGGTGCTCCCATAGCACCTCCCTCTGACGATGACACAACACGCGCACCACATTGAGTGAGGAGTGGGATGGTTGTGGAATTCAAGGACAAGTCCTCCTCTGCCTGCACGTGATCCATATCCCTCCATTCCCTGCATATCCATGTGCCTATCTAAAAGCCTCTTTATCGCATCTGCCTCCACCACCACCCTTGGCAGCATGTTCTAGGTACCCACCACCCTCTGTGTATACATAAGTAAGTAAATAAATAAATAATAACCAGGGTGAGACTAGTCCTTGATTATGCTGGTGATCTTGCTGAGGCAGCATGACGTGTAGATGGAGTCAATGGAAGGACGGTTGGTTTGTGCGATGGTCAGGGCTGCATCCATAACTCTCTGCAATTTCTTGAGATCCAACCCAACCCATGGAATAATTCTACCTGTATACCTTGATGCGCAATCTGCTTCTTAGCCTGAGTATCAAGGGAAATCGAGACATTTTTACTGACGGGTTTGATAATTAAATGCATTTCCCCATGCTCTCTTGTCTCCTCTCTGCAGTAGATCTGAGGGTAAATCATGATATTCAACTTCAAGAACTCACTCCCTTGCCATCTTGTACAAATAACTTTCAAGGTAACAGCAGTATGATCTATGGAAAGCAACAGAAAAATGTAATGCTCGGGCTTTTGTGGCTGCAGTCAAAGGTTATAGTGTCAAGCTACCTGGGGTGCATTCAAATTTTGTTTCGCATTTGGAAACAAAATAATCCTTGTGCCCAAAGGTGATGTTTGTAGGAACTTCACATCAGGGTTCATTAAAAAAAGATGATTCTTAGGTCACATTTCACTGTAGAAACATGACCCCGGTCTGAAAATGGAACCTTCACTTGCATGATAAGTACTTTTAAATCAGGGCATTGAAAGAGGGCTGGTTCAGGTTTCCCACTTGCCTCAAACAAGCCAGACATCCCAAAGCACTTTACGGCCACGTTTGAAGTGTTGTCAATCCTGGTAGTGAAATATGGATTATCCCTTCACCTGCCTCAATGTCCTGGAGAGTTTTCAATGTCATGAAGAGGTGGATATGTTGAGGAAGACTGACAGCTAACACCAACCCTAAATCTGGTGACCGGTGTCCTAGGAATCTGAGCGAGGTGACAAAAAGGCAGTAGCAGAGACATGCAGCCTGTCAGTCCCAGGGAACATAGTGGAATCCATTCATAACCAAGTGTTATGTGGGCACTTGGAAAATTACAATAGGACTGGACAGAGTCAACATGGATTTATGAAAGGGAAGTTATGTTTAACAAACCTATTGGATTTTTAAAATTTTGGAATCAGTAGGTAAACTTGGAGTAATTGCTGTGCTTTATAATTTTTGTAATGAGCGATCAAGGATACTGACTTTCCCACCATTGAAAGGATCGACAAGAGGTGCTGTGTCAAGAAGGCAGTCAAGTGCATCAAAGACCCACACCACCTTGGCCACGCTCTCATCTACCATCGGGAAAAAGGTACAGGAGCCTGAGAACTGTGACCTCCAGATCAAAAACAGCTTCTTCCTCGCAACCATCAGGCTATTGAACACTGCACAACACTAATCTCAGCAACTATGACCTTCTGTGGATCATCTCTTTGGTTGCACTATCGACTGCGTTTTTTTGCACTATTTTGATTACCTAGTATTATGATTATTAATTTACTGTATATTAATTATCATATCATCTCTGGGTAATTGCATTTCTGGGCCTATTAAGCTGCAACAAGTAAGAATTTAATATGTCTGTTGTCAGCCCATTTGACAATTAAGTAATTGTCATACAGCACAGAAACAGGCTTTTGGGCCCAACTTGCCCATGCCAACCAAGATGCCTCATCTGCTTGCATTTGGCCAATATCCCTCTAAACCTATCCAATCCATGTACCTGTTCAAATGTCTTTTAAACGCTGTTATAGTACCTGCCTCTACTACCTCTTCTGGCAGCTCGATCCATATACCCACTCTTGTCTGTGTATTTGCACATTCAGAAGCCCATAGCAAGGGAGTACACAAGAGAATGCTGAACAAAGTAAGAGTGCATGGTATAGAGGATAATATACTTGTGTGGATAGAGGATTGGTTACCAGGCAGAAACTGGATTGTAGTCAGTTGTGAATAGGAGACTCTGAGCAGGGTTCAGTGCTGTGGTCAGTGCAGGGGCCCCAGCAGTTCACCATATCAATGACCTGAATGAGAGAAACACGGACGACATGATGGCGCTGTGGTAGGGTTACAGTGCCAGATACCCGGGTTCGATCCAGACTATGGGTACTGTCTGTAGAGAGTTTGTACGTTCTCCCTGTGACCACGTGGTTTTCTCCGAGTGCTCCAGTTTCCTCCCACACTCCAAAGACGTGCAGGTTTGTAGGTTAATTGGCTTTCGTAAAAATTGTAAATTGCCCCGAGGCAACATTATTCAAAGGCAACGCAACGAAACAAACATAAATACAGGCCTATCAAAAATCCTCCTCATCTGCACCAACTTATTACCTGGCTTTGTCCTGCCCCTCCTCTCTTCCAGCTTTCTCTCCCCCCCCCCCCCCCAATCAGTCTGAAGAAGTGTCCCAACCTGAAATGTCACCTATCCATGTTCTCCACAGATGCTGTCTTACACACCGAGTTACTCCAGCACTTTGTGTCTTTTTTTTGTAAACCAGCATCCGCAGTCCCTTGTATACTCAAATCCAAATCTTCTCCTATTGGCTGCCTCTTGCACTGCTGGGTAATTGAGTGAGAAGATCCTTGCACATCAATAAGTGAAAAATAAAATATTTCTAATAAAAATGATTAAGCAGCCCATTTATAATTAAAAGCTAAGCACCTTTACTAGTCAAACTTGATAATGGGCTTCAAGAGGCTTAATTGCTTTGCCTTGGGCAGACTTTACAAGAAAGAGATTAATGATGCAGGCAAGAAGGCACCTGAAGGGATTGCCCGAGGAAATTAAAGATAATAATGTTTTATGAGGGTTCTGCTTCAGTAACTCTCCGCACCACTTGAAGGTTTACGGCTCTCTTCCTCTGCACACACAGTTTGCTGTAGACGGTTGTGTCCTGAACATTCAATAATCTACAACTTGGAAGGCACAGAATGTTTCCAGCATGGAGTAATCCAACAAATTATTTCTTGGAGTTTATTTACACAAAGTGCTGGAATAACTAAGCCGATCAGGCAGCATCTATAGAGAAGAAGAATGGGTGACATTTTGGGGTTGGGACCCTTCGTCAGACTGAAGGTAGATGGGGGGGAACTGGTGGTAAGTAAAGGCCAAAACAAAGCAGTGCCGCAACAGATGGCCAAGGGAAGAATGGGAGTCTATAATGGCCCATTGTTAGCTGGGGAAAAGGTGATAACGAACGGATACAAGGATTTGAACAGTGGGACTAGTAGGATGACCAGAGTGGGATACCTTGTGTCTGAATGATTGTGTGTGATTTGCTGCTGGGTGGTATGACCAATAACTATTGAACCAATGCTCTTTGTTCATAGAGCAGCTCCTTCTCAGACAAGGAAAGATGACACGTTGCAGATGGACGTGTCCTTGGTTTGGACAATGTCTTCCTGCCACAGTTCCAGTGTGAGGATGATCTTCAAGACACTGCCAAGCCATTCAGCAGTGAATTCAAGACCTTTGACCCTTCTCATGACTTCAGCGTGACATGGAGCAGAATTAGGTCATTTGGCTCATTTTGTCTACTCTGCCATAGTCATGGAATCATGCAGCCTGGAAACAGGGCCTTCAGCCCATCTTGCCCACACTGACCAACATGCCCCATCTATACTAGTCCCACCTGCCTGTATTTGGCCCATAACCCTCTAAACCTATCTTTTCTCTGTACCTGTCTAAATGTTTCTTAAAGTTGTGATAGTACCTGCCTCAAATTCCTCCTCCAGCACCTCGTTCCATCCAT